>VZTN01018139.1:8935-43832 GCA_013400515.1 Erpornis zantholeuca
GGAGCCGGCGTGGGATGAACGGCGGGGGCTGCTTGGGGATCGCTGCCAGGGTTCGCGGGTTAGCCAGAGCGGCCGGAATGTTGTCGCGCTTTGCGCTGTCTGGTGGTTCTCCTCCGCGACATTAAAGATGTGACAGAAACGGCGTGTGTTGGCTCCTCCTCCGTGGCGTTTTTTTCCCAAGCCGAAATCCCGGGATTTCAAGGGCCGTCAGGCGCTGGTAGTAAGGCGTCTGGCAGAGCGGGAGCCACGTGCTTGAATTAGTCACACCGGGGCTTTAGAATTTACAGACTGTAGAATTTATTAGCTGTGTTACCAGAATTTATTAACTATATTACTAGAATGTATTAGCTATATTACTAGAAATTTTTAGCTATATTACATAGCTTGAATGCTTGGGAAGAGGTGACTCAAACTATAGATAGAGGTGTGCAGCTGTAGGCAGGTGGATGATGTAAAAGGAAGACTGAGGAAACGGGGGCCCTCTGCAAGGGAATGGAACACCTGGGATGTGGAGAATGCCGAGGTATGGCATGATTTTTCTGCCTCACTCTTCACTGGCTCGTGTTCCAGGCATCCTACCACCACTGCAGAAGGAAAGGCAAGGATGGGGAGAATGAGCCAACTGCTCTAGGAGAAGATGAGGTTTGAGCCTGTCTAAGGAACCTGAAGGTACACAAGTCTATAGGACATGATGAGATGCATCTACAGGACCTGAGGGAACTGGCAGATGAAGCGTGTGAGCCACTGTCCATCATTTTTGAGGAGCTGTGGCAGTCTGGTGAAGTTCCCACTGACTGGGAAAGGGGCTCAGTTGGTCAGAGCAAGGTGCTAAAAACCTTGTTACTTTTGCGACAACGGCAAGCACTTTATAGACATTGTTAAAATCTTTGCCATTCTGTCTTAGAAGTAACATATGGAGGTGGTAATACAATGGGAAGATCAAGAAATGGAAATGGTGTGCAGAATTAGAAAAGTTCAGATTATTAACTATCCAGATAATACTGACAAGAAAAGAGTATCTAGTTCTGACACGAGACACCCAAAAATAGCCATTATCTTGTAAAGGACCTGGTAATGTTCTCTGTGCACCACTTTCACACTCAGCTGAAATTCCTGTTCTCTAGCACATTTAAATGCTTGCAAAAACAATGACTATGGAAAGTTCTTACTTGCTGTATGTTCAGGTAAACTCCCAGTTGCAGCAGATGGTTAGATTCCTTTGTGCTGGCAGGGGCCACTGTCCAGATAATCCCTTGCTCTTCTCTTGTTGGCCCTCAACAACCCTGTGCAATGCTACAGGCTGGGAGAAGGGTGACTGGAAAGCTGCCCCAGGGAAAGTCAGCCTTGGGCTGCTGGTTGAGGATGGCTGAACATGAGCCAGCTGTGCCCAGGTAGCCAAGAAGGCCAGTGGCATCCTGGCTTGTGTCAGCAGTAGTGTGGCCAGCAGGACCAGGGCAGGGATTGTCCCCCTGTAGTTGGCACTGGTGAAGCCACAGCTCAAATCCTGTGTCCAGTTTTGGGTCCCTCACTACAAGAAAGACATTGAGGGGCTGGAGCATGTCCAGACAAGGGCAATGGAACTGGGGAAGGACAAGTTTACTTCTTTGAAATCTCTGAGTTGTTGTGTTGTGTTAGCATTCCTCCCTTTGCACTTAACCAGTTAACTCTGTTACAGAGCTAATTTTTTGCCATTTTGTTCCTAATTCATATCTTCTGTACCTCTGCTTTCATTTCACAGGGATAGGCTATGGCTGCTGGGGTGATGAACCAGCATGAAGCTCCACAACATCAACTCCAGCTTCAGAATCGAACTCCCTTAGCCCCTCTTCAGTAAATTCCCTGGTGCTGGGATAATCACCTTGTGATGGCAGGTGCTCTGATTGTGCCCACTCCCTTCCAGAAGCACACCTCATACCAATACATCTCTTTTCTTATTATTACTTATGCTGTATTCTAAGGGTTTTGTTTCTTTATAAGGCCTAAGGATTGGAAAAGCATTTGCTTTCAATGTACATCTAAGGGGTAGTAATGCCTAACTCTGTGGTGTCTGTAGGCAAGAGGGCAGTGGTTATTTTCTGCAGTCCTTAATCCTGCTGCAGCTTTTATCTCTTGGATTAGTCAGAGCATTTGAATGAATAGTTTTCCTTTTCCTTTGATGTGGTTTGTCACCCTCCCTCACATTTATTTTATTTCATTTGCTCTTCTTATTTTTCAGTAATTTCTATTTTTTTTTTATCTTGTCATCTTTTTCAGCTGAAAAGTGACTTGTTCCCTGTTTCTTTATCTCTCTCCACCCAGGGGTGTTTGGTGCTTGTGTGTTCCTTTCTTCTCTCTCTGCTGTAATTTGTTGTTTAATTCTGTTTCTTTTTCATGGACCTCTTTATATGTCCTCCGATAGGTGCATAGTTGTTTTTAATTGATCTTGTTTTAGATTTAAATTTAATGTCCATCCTTCAAATACCAGACAATTAATATGGAATGTGCTTTCATATTTTTCCAGGTTAAGTAATATTGCTGATTTTATAATGACCCAGTTTGTAGACTGTGGTGCTGACAGCTGTTTTTGTCCTTGACTTTAGACTCCATCAAACTTGGTTTCAATACTGGGATTTTCTAAGACTATTCCAAACCCAGAATCAACTATGAAGATCTTCATTATTTTTAGAATACTATTGTGAGAATGTTATTATTTGTGGCTTGTTTTTTTTTTCCCAGTTATTCTTTTTACACAGCTTTTTTTACACATGACAGTATCCTAAGTCCAAAATCTCTCCATTCTCCACAAACAGTCATGCACAGACTTAATTTTCAAATAAGATAAAAGTCTTGGGGAGAAAGTTGTGCATCTCCCATAAAATTTAAATAATCACACAATGTGTATAGGCATGTAATATCTTTTCCTCAAACCTTATGGGTTGGTATCACTGACTACCAAATATTTTCTTGTGGCATAACTGAGAAAACTTCCATGACTATTTTGCTACCCTGCCATACTGTAATGGTCAAGTTATTTGTTCTGAGAACCATTCACTTAAAAGATTAAGGCAAAGCCAAGGGTAATCTCTCTTGGCTGTATAATGGGATATCAGTAATGTAACCAGGGAAAGTAGGAAGTGTTCGGGACTAAATCCTATTAGAAGACAGGCTAAGCCTAAGTAGAAGAAATGTGGGTGCAGTTAGAGATGATTAAGGTGCTTAGTCTTTCCATTATAAATCATCAATCTGTATGTGTGATTGTCTTCCTTTAAATCATAAAGCAATTTATCTTAGCCTTGTAAACAAATGATTTTTGCAGGCATTTTGAAAGTATTTGCACACAAAAAATCCAGAACGCATAGCTTAACTTCCATTATGATAAGTAGAATAGTCATGAAAGGATCATTATTTTCAGTGTACTGGGATAAATAACACAGATTAGAACAAGAAGTAACAAGAGATAATAATGAGAATAAAAATGTTTCTAATTTAGTTGTTAAGGATGAAACCTTTATCCTGGCTGTCTGACTTGGTATTCTGGATGATGCTGATGGAAAGGAGAAAATCATTCTTCTTTCAGAATATAAAAATAAATATGAAATCTGAAAGTCCCTCTGCTTGCCAGTGCAGGTATATAAACTTCCTGGTTTGAAGGAAATTACTTGGAGAGTTCAGGGAACTGCTCTGTGAAATGAAAGTAAATATAAAATGCTGGTATGAAAGCTCTGGGTGGAGCCTGCTGAGCACCCACACAGTTCGCTGGGCAGTGGCTGATGTCACTTCCAGTGGTAGGCACCCATCCATTTTTCTCCTTCACTGGCTCCTTTGTTCTTTTCCTTGTTCTCAAGTAGATGCAGACATAATCAAATTCAACCTTTACAGTGTTGCGAGATCCAATTCTCAAAGAGAGGTAACATTTTCTATAAGCCACAACTTTGGCAATTGAATATCAAATCCCCCAGAGGCTTTGGAAACAATTACAAGAGTTTCCCAGATGGATTACTTAATTGGAATAATGTCAAAGTCACTTATTAGTGGCACCGTTGTCTTTTGTGTCCCACCAGCAAAGTGCCAGGCTGAGGGATGACTACAGAGCTGACACATCATGGGTGAGGGGTTTGCTTAAGTTTCCACTTTATGCCTGACCTCTCACCTAGTATTTGATTCATATTCTTCCTTCAGAGAAGATCCTCATTCCACTGGAAAGTATTATTATTAAATGTAACTCAGTTTAAAACTCTGCTTCTATTTATGCCAGCATTTATTCCCTTGTTATGCAATACAAGGACGCACTCTCCTCCCGGTAAAGCCAAGTTATATGTGCATCAGCCACGAGGTGGCAATACAAGAGCTTGAGATGCTGAATTTTGCTGGTATTCGTAGCATTCGCGCCGGGTAAGCTTTGGGGTATTAGCTAAGTAAATATATTTACAGCGGAGTTAGGCTTTCTCTGCCCGTGTGTAATATGTGCTCTACATCTGCATAATTGACTTCATGCAAAAGCCAAGGGAGACTAAGCTGATTTTCTGGATCAATGATTGAAGCCTTTTATGTGGCTAATAATTGATATCTGTATTTAAGTGGCTTGGTAGTGGATGAGAGATGTTATGTGAGGAGCTCAGCAGCTGTCAAAAGCAAACTATGAGCAGAGGGGATGCACTGGTAACATATGGCTGTCCCACTGGGAGTTTTCTCCTGGCTTTAACTTCTGACCTTCCTGAAGGCCAAAGAGACCTCAACGCCTCACATGTGTGGAATTCCCAGACGTGATTGCTTCACAACATGAAAGTCTGCCTTTTTCATCCAGGTTTTTGATTCACTTCTCAGCATGGCTGATGCTTGTTTTTCTGCTTTATAAGAGCATTCATCACCAGTGTCAGGTGGAAATAGTTAATTTCCAGTCTTTTTCATCCTTTGTTGTAATTTTCAGGCATTAGGGAAAGTAATAATATCTCTGTACTTTCAAGGACTATTTTTCCACGCACTGTAATGGAGAAAGTGTTTTAAGACATTTTCTATTTTGACATTAGCTCTTTCAGTAGCAGTCAGTGCTACAGCTTTTCAGAAGATGGAGTTCTCTGTTTTCTCATTCAGATAAGACAGACTAAAAAGCTTCTAGCATAAGAAATGGATTGTGGACTTGGCAGATGTCTCATGCCACTATATTCACCAGAGTGTTTATTTAAACACGGAGAAGTTACGGATGTACATTTTGTTATTTCACATGAAAGTGCCGACAGCCTGCTGCTGTCTTCTCCTGACATGGAAACAGTTTTCCTCTGAGTACTTTATGGGAAATCTTACTTTGAAACAGGCAATGCATTTTGAAGTCTGTTAGCAAATGTGTCTTTCAAGTACATGCAAGTTTGTAGTTTAGTAAATAAATAGCAATGTAAGGAGAGGAACATGGTAGGAAGCCTTGAAAAAGTAAATAACTTCTGAGAAGGGAACTTCCCTAAGAAAGATTTGAGATAGAATTTTGAGTTGGGTGTTCAGGCTGTCAGATATGCTGTGGGCACAGGTGCCAGGACTGCCTTATATTTCAAATAACATAAAGCTCTTTTGCACAGGCAGCGATGGCCCCTCGCAAAGTTCGGACACTTTGCTGGACCAGGGGCACTGGCACATGTGTGCCCTTGTTCCCTCAGAAATCAAGATTCACAGCTATAAAAGCTTGAAGGAATCAGTTGGCTGATTTGCCCTCTGCACAATGCTGACCATGGGATTTAACAGTTGACAGAAACTGCAGAAATGGAGACCTGTATTTGGAAAGAGCAGATACAGCACAGCCCAGGTGCCTTTCAAAAGTATCTCTAACCCTTTCTGTTAACATCAAGCAGTCTGCTTAGACAGTTGATAAACAAACTTTGTCTTCAAAGCTGATAACAACAGATTTCTCCTGAGAAAACATGCACGATCCCCAAAGCCTCTTCTCTTTCTTGATGTTGTTTGCATGCACATCTCAGCCTTCTCGCTCAGATACTGCACAGCCTCAGGCCATGCTCCTGGCAGGTTACATAAAAAAAAAGCTTTGAAAAGCTGGCTAGTGATTTAAGAAATGAAAGTGAGCTTTGGGACATGATGTTTGAGGAACTGGATGGCTATTGCTTTTTCCTTGCAGCTTTCTCCAGTTATAATCACCACCGTGTGGGTGAGATGCTGGGTATAGATCCCAATGGGAGCTGTTTTTCAGGGATAACAAGTAACTGGTTGTACCAGCAGAAGGATAACTCTGCAACTGAGTGTTGAGTTGATCGGGTAGTATTTCTGTCCATGTAAATTGCTCTGTAGTGTCAAATGACAAAGGTAATTTCACACTTTAATTAATCCATGGGTTTTGGACATTACCCTGACAACTATGACTGTACATAATAGCATATGCCTCTGGGAAGGGAGAATTTGAAAGGGAAAAGAGGAGCAGAATGTGACTGCTATCTTGAAAGTACAGTGCTAAAGGGAGAGGCCACACACCATATACTTTTCTCCCAGAAAAATAAATGACGACAGTGCTGTGTCTTCTCTTATCATGTTGTTTGTTTTTCTCATGTTTATATTGAAATGGATACTGAACATTTGTTGTGTTGCTCATTTCTGATTCTGATTTAAGGTATTTAATATATATTTCAACCAAAGAGAAGGAACCTGGTGACCACTTAGGCATGACATGAAATGATGTTCCCTGATGTAGCCAATAGTGTTGGTGTTCATTCCAGGTTGGTGGTTATTTTCCATATATATACATATATATATGTATATATACACCTGCTATTGATGTTCAAAGATGATTAATTTGATGGGTTTGTGGTCTGAAAACTAATAACTTATATTCCTGCTCTGTTCCTGGGAGGGAGAAGCTTGCTCTTTCTTGCCAGGAATCGCTCATCAATGTGCTCGGTTCAGGCTGTTCATATCTTGTGTATTGTTATGTGATAATGGGGAATTATAGAGTGGGATTGTGCCTGAAATCTTCTAGGCCTGTGTGAATTCCCCCAGCATGTCACAGACTTCTTCAAATACATGATAAGGCAAGCTGAAAATACTGATAAAAGATAGAAAGAAATGTTCACTTTTCACAATAGAGGGAAATTACCAACTGTAATTCTTTACAGATCAACATTAAGCTCACTGCTGTTTGAAATACCTATAAACAATGTGGGCAAGTCATTGGTTAGTGAATGGTTGTTGAGGAGGAGATGGTATCAGCTCCCAAAGACATTTCAAGGTACTCTAACCTAATCACATTTAGAGGTGTATCAAGGTGCTATCTTATCTAGTCTGGCTTCTCAGGCATTGTGGAGTTACCAGAATAAGGGCTGCATGGGATTCAGGAGGAGAATCATTAAAATTAATGTTTCTGCTAGGTTTGTAAGAAAAAAAAAATCTTTGTTTCTAAAGCAGAGTTCACTAAGAGAAAAAACATTTGTTCCTTCTGTTACCACACATTTTTTGTTACAAGACCCAGTTGCAAACAGGGGGAATGATGTTGGTCTGTGCCCAAATGGATTTATAATTTAAATACAAAGTAAAGCAGTAGTTGGTACAAGCAACCATCAAATATGAAGAAGCAGCCCTCACTGCCCTGCCCAGCCTGTCTTGGAGCCTCCCCACCTTAACCAAGGTCCAGAACCCTGTTTCAGCTCAGCCCAGGGAACCTGTCCTGGCTACTTCATAGGGGTAGCCCTGCCAGGCCTCCTTTTGCTGCTGTCCTGGCTCACCCCTCGATGAGTGTGGCTGAGCCCCCCTCGCAGAGGTCTGCTGGATGGGGGGCTGCCCTCAGCCTCCTGCTTGTCCCCGCTCCTGGGGCAGCCTGCATGTGGCACTGTGGGGTTATGTCTAGGCAAGACAGGTCTGTCAGTGGAACACAGGATGTCTGGGGATGCCAGGTGTCTCAGAAGGGTGGGCTTTATTTTCTGTCTTTCCTGAAAAGTGCCTGCCTTCATCTGCAGCTCTCGGCACGAGCCCATTCCTGAATCTCACCCCTTGCCCTTAAGAGGCAGCCATTAGTCCCCTGCCTGCAGCTGCCCACGAGCTCAGCTCCACTGCTGCTGGGGTTATTGACACTGCAAGGACATGTCAGCACTTCTGTGTGGCACTGCTAAACACCCATAGCCTGGAATCTTGAGGTTATCAGATGCAGTGGCTTTTGCTGGCTGTGAGCTGCAGTGGGTGTCTGGGTGAAGTGCCTGTCAGCCCAAAAGTCTTGTTTTAGCTGTGAAATTACAATGTTGGGCAGACCAAAGCAGAAGAGTAGCCTGAAATACCAGTTTGTCCATAGTGATTCAATCCATGCCAGGAGTGAACTGGACACAATGTCTGCTAAAGAGCATTAGAACAGCCTAATGCTCATTCTCATTATCAGCTGAAAGAATGTCTGTGGTCCCACATGTCCCCAGAGATGTTAAGTGGTGGGGTTTGCCCTATTACTTGCCCTCCCTTTGCCAATCCACCACTGTGCAGCAGCTGTGGGCTGGGAGATGTCCATGGAAATTGAAGCTCCTCAGTCACCATTTGGGTGATGGAGACTTAGAGATTTCCTCAACCTGTTGAAATGGATCTGCCAATCCTTATTTCTGTGGGACTCCAGTGGCCTGGAAACAAGGCAAACAATGGCCCTGTATAGCTCTGTCCACAATTGCTTCATTGTCCTTGCAAGTAAGGAGCATGAAGGTTCCTCACCGCTGTGTATCTTAGCATTAGGGCTAACTATGGGATATTGTTAGCTGATTACATTGCTTAACTTTAATGTTAAACAAGACAAGCTATTTCAGAGCCCAGGATAACTCCTGGCTGCCAAATAGAAGGGAAGAAGTCCAGGTGCAGCTGTGTAAGCACTTTAAATTTTTATGTGTGTGTGAACCTGAAATAACCCTGAGGAATTCATTACTCAATCTTTATCATGAGCATACAAACAAACTTGTTTTCTATAAATAGCAGTTTCATTAACAGTGGTGGGTAAAGGAGCCTCTTACATGTGTGGCCTTGATATTGTGTTTATGTACAACTAGTGGATCATTTTGAACATTTATTAGGGTTAACCATGATTGCTATATATCCTATACTATATATTACTGTATAACCTATGATTATGTAACAGGTTATACCTCTACACACATGTATATGATTATTTTTAAAATTTAAATAAGAATAATGTATATATATACACAACCCTGTAGTCCTGTTAGAGTACACAGAAACTCATGTGAAGAAGGAAGAGCAAAGCACAGGGAAGTCACCCTGGCTGTTGGAGACTTTCCCAGCTGGCTAAAACCAACAGCTGGCTCTTGCTATCTGTCTTCCTCTGAATTAGATTATGGCCTGGTGACATTTGTTTGGTTGAACGTGTTTGAATAAAGTGGAAGAGCAGAGGTAACTTCAGAAGCCAGCTTTTTAAAATAAACCAAACCAGAAGACCCAGAAGTGTGGTCCCTACACTCAGCACAGGCAGCTTTGGTCGCTTCCTTGATGGTACTTTGAGTGCTACAAAAAGCTCAGTAATCCAGAGCAACTGCTGGTTGCCTCCAAAATATATTGAGATATTTACTAGGGACTGGCAAATAATTTAAGTCTTCCTTTTCTCTTTTTGTGACTTACTGCATTTGGTTATTGGGAGCTTTCCACATGCCCTGCCACAAAAGCCTCAGAAAAGCTCTCTCTTCCCAGCTGCAAGAAATGGAGATGATCAGAGCCACGTACCCTCCACAAGGTATTGTTTCAGCTTAAACTGTTGACAAGTCCTGGGAACCAGCAAGTTTAGAGCTGGAGAATGGGGGGAGTCCAGAAGAGTGAAGTCAAATGGGGAGAAACAGCCGGAGAAAAAATATTTCAGAGAAACTTTCTTTACCTGCAAAATTTAAGAAAAATGCTCTGTGGCAAGGTTTGCTTCAGCCTTTTGTAACAATTGTATTTCCTTGATGCAGTTACTGTCCTATTTAAAAAAAAAAAAACCAGAACATTTAAACCCAAAGGAAAATCTTTCTGTTCACTGTAGTCCTTTGCCTGAATGCCTCAGTAAGACAGCATTTTTGTCTCAGGGTAAAAAAGTACCCTCTGCTTTCTTCCTGAAGCCCAGTTTCTGTACTGATCTGAAGGACAGCAAGGTAGAATCTGAGAAGTGATCAGGATAAAAAAGATTTAAATGCAGCCATTCAAAGGTAAGTGGTAAATCCATTAAATGCAATCAGAATTATTAGACTATCAATCAGTTACAAAAACTTCAGTCACACACCAGCTCAAGAAAATGTGCAGCAGCTACTGGGAGAAAGTATTTAGGAAGGTAGGCAGTCATTAGCCATGGGCTGTGCCTGTTCCCTGTGTGCTACATGATACAGATGTTTTATCATAGTGACATTGCTACTTAATTATTTTGTTTGAAGCAGATAAGTCACTGCATTTCACAGGCAGTAGTTTTTTTCATAAGACAGCAATTTAACAGTTGAAAGCCTTTTAGCTTTTTGCACATTTGTACTCCACTCACTCTTTCCAGTTTTCATAGAGGTTTCCAGGTCAGCATTTTCCTTTCGGATTATTTATTAGTTTGGGTCCCTAGCGTCCTTTAGTGCTTACCTAGGGACCTAAAGGACCATGACCACTATGTGTGAATACTGGGAGGGGGAAAGACCTCGGGTGGGGGGGAAGGTTTTGCTGGAGGAATGAAGATGTGTCACCATGTTAGCCATGACATGTGAAAAGCAGCAGCAGGACAGGTCCAGGACTCCTGGAGAGCCTCCACAGGGATGACTGTAGCCCAAGCAATTTCCACTGATCAGCTGAGACCCCTCAGGACTCGCTGGAGGCTCCTGCAGCTGGGCAGCTGCTCAGTGGTGCTGGGGTGTGGCCACTCTGCTCCTTCCCACCCTGGTGCCCCGTGGGTGCTGCTGAGGCCGTGGGGATGGGTTCCAGCCTGCACTCACCATCCAGCTGTTCTGTTGCTCCTGCTGGCCCAGATGTGCAGCTGGGGGCCAAGGGGGCTCCTACCCTGGGAGGTTGAGTGGCCATCTCTGACCAAGGCAGAGCTTCAGCCTGTCTTTGGGACTGCCACGTGCTGCACAGAGACCCAAGTCCCTTTTTTTACTTTTTTTTTCTTTATTTTTTCTTCCCATAATAGTTGAGTTATACCAGGAATTAATTTAGCTTTGGCAGGTATAACTTCCACTGTGTTTATAATGGGTTTCCTTTGTGCCCAGCAGCTTGATTTTTGTTTGGTTGTTTAATACTACCTGATCTTTTGCACTGTGATGGGTGATTAATCTTTACCAGTCATATTGCTAAGCAGTTCCTACACAGCATGAATTCAAAAGTCTGCACTTCCCATTCTCTCTTGATAGCCTGAGCACATATTACATTTAATTTCTAATTACGTATGTTAGGGTGAATTATGGGCTATTACTCAAAATAAATTGTTCTTTGATGTCAGTTCAGCATTTGAATGGGCAGTTGTAATTATACCAAGTTAAAACAGAACTTAGTGCTCTTGTGCCTGGTCCAAAATAATTCTGTGTTTCTTTTAAATAGAATCAAATCAGCAATTTTCCATTGTTTATCAGCTCAATGCAGCCATTATGAAAGAATTTTTTTCTTTGTAGATTTGAGCTAAAATGCAAGTGGCATGTGAATGGCATTGACAGAGGCAGGGGAAAGATGATCCTTTCTGGTTTGCCATCTCTGATTTCCATTTCCCTTCAAAGGGACCAGCCACTGGTGATTCACGGCACTTTTGCTTTGGTTAATTTCATTTTTATGAATGTGCTGAGTTCCCAGTATATGTGACTGTCTATCACAGGAGGACACATCCAGTGTCTTCACTGCCCTGTGGAATAAGATCACACAGAGCTGTACACAATTTGGGGCAGGGGGAGAAAGGGAGGACACACATTCTGTTGTCTGTCATTTAAAGACCCCGGGGATGTTCCTGGGGTTGTTTTGATGATAAACACTGATCCTTTGCCGTGCTGGAATGCACAGACATGTTCTGCTGGAGCATGTCAAGCCTCTGCATTTGACGCAAACATAGGACTTTTAAAATGAGAAGACTAAACACAGTTCTGGTGTCAGACCTTAACTTCCAGAGGTTTGGTTGTTTAATCCGTAGCTAGCATGCATTTTGTGCTGGATGGAATTTGTTATCAGCTGTGTTTACAGGCTGCTCTGAGGCTCTATGGAGCTGTAAGGCTCTTTAGCATTTGTGGTTCTGCTGTTGGGCTGCCTATTTTACAAAAGTGTGTGTGCATTGGCTCTATTTTTGTTTTAATTACTGGCAGTAAATACACTTCAGGAGTGAAATATGTTTTGTCAGGAGAAATCTGGAAGTGCTTTCTCAGGAGAAAAATAATTAGAAAGGTTAATGCAATCCACTCTGTATAAGACTTCAAACTCATTTGCTTGGAGATGCAAAGCAGATGCTTTATTCACAAAACTCTATTAAATTAGCCCTGGGGGGTGTCCCATTACTGCTTCTCAAGTACAGCAAAAAAGGCAAATTAAATATATATCAGTTTTAAATATTGAAGATAGAGTTGGCTTTTAAGTGTCTACAATATCCCACGCAAACACTGGCATTTTACTGCCTGCTTGGTTTCACTTGGACCTTGAGAGAGTGAAAACTGGAATTTTAGGGTTTTTGTATTAAAATGATAGATCTCCTTGGCTAGGCTGTGTAGAAATGTGATTTAACAGGATGGGAGAATCAACACTGGAAGCCCTGACCTGCCAGCCAGTTCCTTGCAATAAATGGAGACCCTCTTTGGGAACAATCGAGGTGAACCAACAGAGCTGGTGGGTTGCCTCTTGCTGAGAAGGGCTCGCTCATTTTCCATGGAGAGGTTTTCAGGACAGGCTGTGTGTGCACACTGAATTGTAAAAGGCCTCATCCTGCTCTTTTTGGGTTTTCATACTCCTTGTGCTGGGCCATGAGAAGCTAAAATGTGCTGGGGGTCAGACCCAGCAGCAGTTTCTCCGTTGGTTCATACTGGCAGGGCAGCACATCAGCTTCTATCGAGTCAGCTCTGGCACATTGAGAGCAGCACTCCCCTGACACAAATCACATCCTTGACTCTCACTCAAGGCCTGCTTGTGCCTATCTGGATGACATTTTGGCTGTGATTTCATCAGACTTCCTTGCAGGATGTTATAGCCCAGATGTTTCAACCAGAAGAGGCAGAGGCTAGCCCTTAGTGGAAATACCTTTTAGATTGCTTCAAAGATAGATAAATCTGTTATTGGGCTGCATGTAAAACCAGTCAGTTTTAGAAGCATTGGTTATGCAGATCATGTTTTCTGCTGTAATCCAGATAGGAAGTCGATTTTACAGCACAAAAAGCCTTGCTCAGGTAATGGTGTGAGTGTGCCTTGAACCTATTTTGACCCCACTGCCTCTGCTAATGTGGGCTGAACTGCTGAAGAGGTGCATAAAAATGAATAAAAAGGGAAATTTAAGTTCTGTGAATTTCCTCCCTTTGAGATTAGTGTTTCCATCAGTCATTTCAGTTACAATAGGTTTGTTATCTCTGGAAATAATTTTTTACTACTGAAATCATAGCCATCCTTCTGGTGGGATTAAGGCAGAAATTTGCAAGGAACAGAGGTAACTTTGGGGCTAAGATAAGAGAAGTTATTTCTCAAGAAAGCACTTGAGAGGAATTAATGCTGCTTAATGTGTTTCTTGATCATTGCTAGAGCCAAGATCTCATATATTTTCTCAGGCTGATGGGACAGCAGTATAAAACTTCTGCATTTTATTATCTTGTTCTATATGCTCCAATTTATTGCTTCCCCTTTGTCTGGCTAAACCCAAAGATATATGATACAGGTAAAGCTACTTGGCAAAAATACAGAAATTCAGTCTGAGGCACAGAGGGAACAACAGCAGAGGTGGATTTCTTAGTGGAATGGAATGTGAGGTTTTCATTTTAGCACCTCACTTCTTCCCAGGCCTTCTATCTGGGTGACCCCCATGAGTATTATCCTTCAGGCACCATAAATGCATTCCCTCAGGACTGCTGGTGAAGGGCCCAGCCTCAAGCTCTCCTCTCACAGTTGTGGAGTGCTGATAAGGCAGCTCCCAGCTTAGCCTTCCATTGTTACCTGCCTTTCTTTTTTTTTTTTTTTCAGCATTCCTGCCATCTGAAATTTGATTTATTTATCTTCTGTCTCTGAAGATGTTACAGCACTTGTGCTGGGAGTGATGCCCTTCCCAGTAACTGTTTGGCTGCCCCTTTTCCACAGCTTGACCCCAAGCAAACTTGTCTGCACAGGTTTCCCAATATAAGGTAGCTGCAGAGGGACTCTCGCAGAACTATACAAGGCACTAAAATCATGCCTTTAAAAGCTCAGCTGCTGGTATATATGAAGGAGTGTGTAGTTAAACTTCTTTTACTTCCTCAGCAGTAATATTGCAAGCTGAATAGAGTGACTGAGTCAAAAGAGTCTTTTTCTGGCTTAATTTCTTCCTTTTGTCATTTGTGCATGCTTCTTTTGTAGGAAACAACAGCATGTTCCAACAGCAGCATCTCTGGCCCCAGCAACTTTTTCCCCACAGAGTCTCAGTTGCTAAACACCATCCAATACATCTGTTACAGAGGAATTTCACCTATCAAAGGCAGTGTTTAATGAAAAGGAATAAGAGTATTTGGTTAAAAGTGTGTTTACCCCATTAGGCTTTTTTAGTTTTTTTTTTTAATGATTCTTTTCCCAGCTGGAATAGGAGTACTTGCACATGAAACTGCAGACAATAGTTCTTAACTTTTGATGGGTATACATTGATTTTGCTCTCGTAATTCTTCTTGTTTTACTTGGATGCCTTCTTATCAAAATCAGGGGCGCTACAAGGTTCCAAAACAATACTCTTACCTTTTATGTGGTAGCCTGTCAGGTTTGATTTCCTAAATATGTTTCAAATTACATCCACACCCTAAACGCTTTTAATAGTTTAGTAGTTTAATTCTGTTATGTCAAGGCTATGAGCCTTAACGTCAAAATGCTCTTGGCTCCAGCTTATGTTAATTAAATCTGCTTTATGTTGCAAAGTCTCCTCTCGCAAAATTCCTGGAAAAGTGATTAATATGTTGGTGATTAGGAAAGCACATGAGTCCACCCTTAGGATTTACAAGAAAGGGCAGGGTTATTAGAACTTTGTTAACCAAAAGGATTTAATGAGAATCACAGAATGATTTGGCTTGGAAGGGAACTTTTAAAGGCCCTCTAGTCCAATCCCACTGCAAGAAGAAGAGATCTTCAACTAGATCAGATTGCAGGGAGCCCCATGCAACCTGGCCTTGAATGTTTCCTGGGATGAGGCATGAGAAGGAAGCCATTATCTCTGGAAATTTGCTATTCAGCAGTACAGGGATTCTGATGGATTGCTCCTGGCAGATTGCTCCCAGAAGTGTTATGTTATACCTTCATGGAAGGAGTTCACAGGAACAGGACCTGGACTGCCTGATCCCTCCTACCAATGCTCTGGAAGTGCATTTGTGTAGTCCTGGCATGTTTTGTTACCTTGGGCCTAAGTATTTGTGGCAGCAACTGTGAAAGAGAGATTGTCTGGTCCTAGGGAGGTGGCACACTGGTGTGTGCTCTGTGAGCTCTTTGGGTAGGGGAGGGGCACGGGGTTAACTGGGGCTCTCCCACCTCTGGGGTGTTTTATCTCTGAGGTCACTGCGGACTTCTGTGGGTCTCTGCTGCATTTCATTGATTTGTGTCCTCCACTTCCCTTTGCTTTTGGTAATACAAAAAGAAAAAGCTAAAAGTAGGAAATACTGCGTTCAATGCCTCTGCTGGAAATAATTTCCCACTTAAAAAGCCCTCAGCCTGCCCAGTGTGGCAGTGCCAGTTTAGTCACCAAAGGGGCTGTGCTGGCACTTCCCAGGCAGAGGCCAACGCCTTCCCTGTGTTGCTGCCCTGGGCTGGCTTCCAGCAAACATTGTGGGTCAGTCCCAGCAGCAGGGAGGGCTGTGGGCTGGGGCTGGGGCTGGCAGGAATGGGGCAATGCTCTCCTCTGGTTGCAGGGTGGTTTCCCCTACAGCTGGGAATTCACAGGGATGCATTGATTTCTCTGGCTGCAGTAATGCATGGGAGAGAATTTCAGTAGAAATTACCTGGGGAAAAACCAGAGTATTTCCATTTAAACCAAAGCTGAGCATGGGTGTGCCTTTTTCCAGTCTGGAGTTCAGTTGGCTAGCTGTGGCTTGCAGCAATCACAGCCATAGACAAAGGACCCAGGGAGTGAAACTGCGTCAGTCAGTTCCTGGCTGAACACGTATGGCACAGACCAAATGTGTCAACATGACCCCACCCTGAGCTTTTACCTCCCCTGCACTCAGCAGCCGTGGGGCGAGGAGAGGACCTTCCTGAGCAGGGGCACTTGGAGACCTCCAGCCCTATTCCCATCCCACATCTGGAGCAGCTGAAACCTGCACAGCTGGGGCACACTCCCACCCGGGTGCTTTTTCTGTTTCCTTCCTCTAAGGCTTGTTCAGGAAGACTGAGGAGGCAGCAAGGTAGCACTGGTTACTGGTGATTTGAGCAGCAAAATTCCAGCTTTTCTCCTGACTGGCAGGCAGAGGTGAGGGGAAAGCAGCCTGACACAGAACACTTCCTTTTGTAAAAGATCCATACGTTGTTCTGTGTTTCTCCACAGAAATTACCTGAGTGAGTCCTGTCAGTTGCCAATGAGGTCCCTCCTTTACCAGTTCAGCTTTTTCCCTGGGCACCTCCACTGTGCCCAAGCCTCATTATAGTCAGCCAGCTCCTTCCCTAAATCTCTTGGCTCTTATGGGCTGACTGCTCTGACTTGGGACTATCAGTGCATGGGGTGCTGAACCCCCTTGGAGGTCTGAGGCTGCATCTTTCCAGGATGCAAGTCCTCAGCTGATCCAGAGGAGGAGAATCCTTGGGCAGCATTTCAGAACCAAGGCCATAAGTTACCAGGTGGTATCCAAACAATGTGGGTTTGTGAGTCACATGTAAGACATGCTACTGCAACTCGTCTGAGGTTAGTGAAATAAAGAGCTATGATGTGTATCTTTATGTTTTGTTTAGTGGTTGTGTTCCTGACTCAGTGGGCAAGAGAATGCTTCCTGAAATTAATTGCTTTTGGGGTAATTAACATTATCCATGATCATGAAGCAATGTGAGCAACAAAGCTTCTGGTTTTTCTCATCTCCTTAGGGAGGAGGTGCAGGTCTGGGACCTGTGTCAAATGGCTTTGAGCAAGAGAAGACTTGAAAAGGATGACTCTTGTCCTCTGAAGGAAAGAGGGAGAAGGCCCTTTCCAGACTAACATAAGAGGTTAAGACCCACTCTCCTGGCTCACTGCATGAAAGGAGCATTATGGCCTGGCATGATGGGCATGCATGCAAACACTGCAAACATTTTTCCTGGAGTGCTTTTCTGATCAGCTAACACCAGATTTCATGGGATCTGGCTCACTTTATTGTTCCTTGAAAGCTCTGACCTGAAGGTGTGGCATCACAGTCTAGCCAGTGATCTGACTGCCTGGAGACCTGTGATGGGACTTGGCAACCTCACTGAAAGGCACTTGGTATCAATCAGTTGTGTGAAATAACAGCAAGAAAGAGGATACCAAAGAGATCCAGTCATTGTGGTCTTGATTTCTCCTGAGGCTGGCAGCAAGACTCTCCTCTGATGGGTGAGGTGCCCGTCAGGTCAGGAATGTCAGAGTCGTAGCCAAGGCTGGTGACATGCCAGAGCAAATCGTGCAGGGGTGTGTGCAGGCAGAGCCTCAGCCTGTGCCTGGCTGTGTGTGCCTGCCCTGGTGAAGGCCACACATGCCTGACACCCAGGCAAACTGGCTGTAGAGCTGCAGGCTCAAAGGAGCCTCAGCAAAGGTGAAAAACAGACAAAGAGGAGTCAAATAAATGCCAGAACTGATGCAAGGGAAGGCAGAGGGAAAGTGCAGTCATGAGGGAGGAAAAGCAACCATTTATGTTGATTTAAACTAATACAAAACCATGCTCTGAGCCAGCAATGACATCCAGATTGAACAAGATTTCTGTGTCCTGTATGATGCCGTGATGGCTGCCTGCCTTTACTTTCCACAGGAAATATCTTTCAGCAGGATTTGAGCTTCTAAGTGCTCCCCAAAGCTGCTGAATGATCATGAGTTGATTAACTTCACTAAGAAAGCACTGCAATACTTGCCATTAGCAACTAGTTGAAAAGGAGTCGTCAAGGGTATGAGGCTGGAAAGGTGTTCTTTACAAAGACATTCAGGGTACAATTACCTGGTGGTTCATAACACCTTGAGGCTATCACTCTTTAGTTTCATCACTTTTTTTCCTCTTTCAGTTCCATTCAAAGTCAATTAAATCTCACCTTAAATCACAGGCCACCTTTCTGCTTGATGCCAGTCTTTTGTTGAGTTTGTGAGAAGATGCAGTGGTGAGGGAAAACCAGGAAATCTACTCCAGGAAATCTACTTGTGTATCATTGCTGAATTTCAGTGGGAGAAGCATTTTTCAAATCTGGGTGACACCTAGTAAATCTTTAGCAGGCAGTGAATGAGGCACTTTCAGACTGTCCTTATTTATTGTTGGTGTGGAGATTAATATATCATCCCAGGGGTCAAGTTGGTTTGACTGATATCTAAATTACTGACCTGCTTTTTACCCTCTCTAATGATAAGTCCTGTGCTTATCATCCTGTGGCCCTTTGGAACCTCACCACTTCTGCTGGAGATAACTGGTTACCTCCAGAGATTATGGCAGTTTACACATTCTAGAATGTGTTTTACCAAACCCTAACAACTGCAATATATATTTTATTAGATTGGTGATCAACTTATTTTCCATCCAACCTGTCTCATTTAATCTATCTCCTTTATCCCAGCAAGATTTTTCATGTAGGATTTTTCATCCTCTTGGAGCAGTGAGTCTATGGGGGAAGTTGGAAACAGTCTTGTGCATTTGACTTGACCAATTCTGATGCTGTGTAAAACTAAAAAGAAAGCAGTTCAGCCACCGAAATTAGCACAGTTCAAACTTCTCCTGATGGTTTCTTAGCTGGACATGCCACAGGCCTTTCTGGAATAATTTTTTTTTTTTTTTTGCTTGCCTTTGTAGTTTAGAAATGGAAGAGAATATACAGCACAGGCGAAATAGAGATAATGAAAAATTTTGTTAGCATAAACATGGAGGTGAGCATTGCCTGTGAAAGGAAACATATTAACTTAGGAGAAATCTGAGCAGATATCAGCTTCTGAAAGTCAGTTTCTGCAGAGCTATAAAACTACAGATCTGAAATACGAAACATTATGCTCTGTCTGAAAATCTGGTTGTTCTAATTAAGCTGTCTTTTTCCATTCTGGCCAAGCTAGAAATGTAGGTTTTTTTTAATGCTTAGAAGATGGTTTTAGTAGTGTCATTAAAGGAACTACATTTGCACAAAGCCTTAATAAATTCTGAGTATGAACTGACAGGATCTTCAAACAGTTCTTAAAAAGAGCTGTTGGATCCTGTCCTCCCTGGCAGGCAGACCTTTCTGGGCCACGTGTTCTTGTATGGCTTTTTCTGCTTCTGGCAGAAATGTTTTGTTGCCTGCGCTTTTATGGATGATTATTATTAACATTATGAGAAGGGTATTCTGAAATACGAAGGGATTGTTTCTAACAAGGGCTTCTTTGCCTAAACTGGGCTAGAAAAACCAGCTGTTCTAGTTTACCTGAGCTGTTTGCCCTTCTAATTCTCCTGTCAGGGAGAAACAGGGTCTGGTTGCTTTCCTGCATTTGTATTCTTTTATTTGCTGGATCAATTTGCAGAGGCAGTGGATAGATAAATCTCTGCTGCTCTTGTCCATGCAGAGTGCATTTAAAATTCAATACTGTAAATGTGCCATGTTCTCACTTTTCTACAGTTAGCTTTTGGCATGGTCTTAGTGGTCCTAAAAGCACTGCAGGCCTGCTTTGAAGGCAACAGTCAAAATGTGGCAGAAGCTTCTGTCTACACTTGGCACCTAAACGCCTCCTTCCAGGATCGTGGGGAGTTGCCAGATAAATTCTGCTCAGTGCTATCTCTGCATCTGGCCCTCTCCTGGCATGGGATGGGCCTGTGCAGTGGGGAACAAAGCTACAGTTACGGCAGAATGTTGAAATGTAGTAAATTAAAGCCCCCAGCCAAATTAAACTTGTAGTTGGTGTGTCACTTTCAAGTGAGAGAATGGCTCAGGCAGGTTCAGCGTTCTGCCTGGGTTGCAGAACTGTTGTAATTATCCAGTGTGGTTTTTTAATACTTCTGAGAAGAAGAAAAAAAAAAGGTTCACTAATATTTAGAACTCCAGTCTGCTGCCAACATGCAGCTGGCATCTGAGGGCATCTGAGCATTTCAGCTAGATGAAGTGTTTGTGAGCACTAAGGCTGTTAAACTACTGTTGCCAACACAGGCTGAGTTACTTTTAAAGTAATGTGACTCCTTCTGGACCTAGCCATTAGACTATCATCGAGACTGTAATTTAATTTCAAGATCAGATCCTTTCTCTCTGTTCCAATGCAGAGCATCTGCTGGAAGCGTGAGAGGAGAGACTAAAAAATGTAATTTTACTGTTGGTCTTTCTTAACTTTCAATAATTGGATTTTTCTTTTTCCTCATTCTTGAGGGCATTCTTAATATAACCCTTGCACATAAATTGGTATAGATACACTCAAACACACAGGTGTATTGAGAGAGACATTGGAATGTGGTGTGCTTGAATGGATTTCGCACCTTTCCAGAAACAACCTAGGTGATACAAAATCTCTCTTGGCAAAACCCTTGAGGTATCATATTTGAATGAGGAACATCTTAAATATGTGTGGGGGTTGCTGAATATATTTAGTCTACGTTTGTCTGTCAGAAACAATAAATCTCAAAAAAAAAAAAAAATCTTGATAAATTGATAGTTATTTAATCTTGAAGGTGAAGTAACACCCAACCAGCTCCTGAACCTGCTGTGCATATTGCAGTCCAAATGCTTGTGAGTCCTGGTAGTTCTGCTCAGAGCATTCATGCTTTTTGATATCAAGTTTGTTTAATAGCTATCAAAAGTAATTTACCAGGAAACAACAAAATAAAGCACTTTATCTGAAGCAGGAACTTTGAATTCATGCCACTATATATATATATATAATCCTTGTTTCCAAAAAACAAGCCAGCCTAGTGCTTGGTGCACCTGCTGGTTGCCACCTTTGAAAGGTAGCACATCATGATTTCACATACATGGGGGCTCTCAGCAGACACAGGAAATTCTCCTTGGTGCAAAAGTGGTCCTTTCAATGAGCTTTTTCAAAGCATTAAAAAGCAACATCAACAACAACAACAACAAGCAACAAACTCCCACATCAATGCTTTGCTGAGGAAGTGCCGTGGGTTGTCCCTGGAAAATGGTCTGAGGTGGATATTTGAAGGAATGGAGTGCCTGTGTGTTTGAGATGGCAGAGGTGAGGGTAATTCAGCTCTTCTAGCTGACACCAGAAAAAACTGCTTGTTTCGAAGGGCACCCAGTTCATGGGAGATTTCCCTGATACCCAGAAGCTTTCATTGATCTGACAGGTGAGCAGCAATAAACAGAATACCTTTGGGTGTGGGAATCCAGAAAACTCTTCAAGAACAGGTAAAACTTGTTGGTCTTTTCGTGCAGTACATTCTGAACTATAGCATTTATCCAGATAATGAAGGTTGAGCACAGTGTTCAGGCTGTTATTTCCTCTTACTTTTATACTTTTTAAGCAGAGGCTTAGATGTACAATATTAAAGGGAAGTTCTGCACATAATTCTGGCATTATATGCTTTTTTTCTTAAAGTGCTTGCACGCTTTAGGAATAAAAATTCCAATTTTTATATGTGACTCGTGATGGCAACTAGGCTTCTTAAGGCTTCAAACATCCTGAAAGGAAGAATCCAGGCTGAAGTTTTCCCTTATGACAAGGTTTTTGATTGTTCCCAAACCACTTAATCCTGCTTCCTCGCTGCCTTGTATCTGGACTCAGTGCCTGGGCTCTCAGGGCAGCCTGCATCTCAGGTTTGTCAGGACAGGACTAATTCCTTTTTTAGCAAGTACTGCTGACTAAGTTATGTACTTTCACAGAACTACAACTGAGGCTGTAGTTAGCAGAGAGCCCTTAAATTTTACATTGACTAAGAAGGAAACACAGGATTTACCTTGTGAACAAACCACCTCCAATTCTACTACTGCTGTTAGAATAGCAGATTGCTGCAGCATATCTGCCTTGGAGGCATAGCAAGTAAATTATTTCAGTATGGAGTTCTTTCATGCAATTTTGGGCTCTTCCCTCCTAATATGATGTCAGCAGCATTCCTGTCTAGTCTCTGTTTCTAGGTAGCCATTTAAGGCATCACTCCAGCTAAAGTTACCTCAAAGATTTATTTTTTTCTATCCCCATAGACCTAAACTGGTTTCACTTTATGACAAGAAGTTTTAAAATCTTAAAGAAATTGTATTGTACTAAATGGAAGCAAGTGGAGCTGTAATCACTTGCACTGTGCACAGAATAAGAAATATTGAGTTACTAGGCTGCTCTTTTCTTGCCAAGTCTTCCAAAGTGGTAGGAATGGAGCATCTCTGACCTCTCTGGATAGCCAGAGAGGCGATGGCATTCTTGCATGGCATCACTGAGCTGGTAAGAAGTTTTTTCCTAATGCCCAACCTGAACATCTCACACCTCAGCCTGGTGCTGCTGCCCTGTTGCCTCTTGCTTTGCCACCTTTCACTACTGGAACCAGTTTGGTTCTGTGATCTCTGGGGCTTGGTTTCAGGTATTTGTAGGTTGCTTTACATCCCTGCCAGGCACTTAAAAAGTACAGTCCAGTGAGCATGAAGGACTTTTAAACAGTCTGGATGCTGTGCTACTTTACTGCTGGGGAAGAATATGAGTTACAGAAATCCTTTAACAGAACTTGAAAATCCAAGGTGTGATGATTTAATATTTTTTTTACAACTTGAAGATTTACATCATTCATTATACCAAACTACAAGCTCAGCTTTCACAGAACTATTCCTGCTCCCCACCAAAAGCCCTTAGAGTAAAAAGCTTTTTATGGGGACAGGTGTCTCATATCAGCAGACTCGAAAAAAATATTCCAAACAGATTTTATCTCTATGGTGCATGCAGTAATCAGACAAATGCAAAGAACTGCACAGCACAGGTGTGAGAAAGCTTATCTGTCTCCTTATCTGCAAATTACAAGGGTCAGAAATACACAGATGTTGAAAAATTCACAGTAAGAAGGAGGAGATGGCAAATGATGCAGTATGGGAATAGTCTGCTAAATTCAGCCACGGGCGAGAGCCAGTGGCAGGTGAGTGACCTCTTGTCAGGAGGAAATATGAGCATGCAGGGCTGTCAAATCCCACTTTATTCAGAAATGCCAGAGCTGGGGTGTTCCCACCAACCATTGGGATACAGTTTTTGAGAAGTGTTTTTGGGCAATTAGAGAACTCCAACAACTGGAATAATATTATTGAAGATGCTTCCCATCAAAGCTCCTTAGGCAATAATTAATAATAAATAAACATAAGACATTGGCTCTCTTGTCCCTTCAGAACTTACCTCCCATGTGAATGAAGTTTCAGTGAGCAAGGCTGTATCTCCTGATATGTCCCTTGTGGCCCTGGGAGCCACGATTTTGTCAACACAGCTACTGTTGAAATGAAGAAGGACCCAAACAGATGTATCTCACTTTGTTTTGGCAAGAGAGCCCTCAAGCCACACTCAAAACATCCTTTGTTTTGAGACTTCCCTTCTCCTCAACCTTGTGGTGAATTTTCCGTGTCTGAGGTTTTGGGTTTTATGGAGGTAAGCAATGTGTTACCCTCACTTCACTGCTCAACTTACAGGGGATGGAACTGATTTTGATGTGGGAGCAGAGATGGGACTGCTGGATTATTTCTGGTCTCAACTTTGCCACCTTCACATTTCAGCATGCCTGTTGTACACAGGACATCCCAAAAACCAGTAATTGATTTATCTTGGAAGAGGGTGGGGAAGAATCATATTTTGCTTAGTTTAGGAGGAGAGTTACTGTTACAGCCCAGAAAGAGAAAGAATGTTGGCAAGATCTTCACAGAAACTCTCTTCTTTTCCTCCTTCTTACCCTGAAAAAGCAATTGTTAAATGACATTCATGTAAAAATTAATCTGTCCCTTTCCAATAAAGGTGGCTCTGCTTAAAGGACAACAAGATCAGGCAGTGTAAACTATGGGCTCTTTGCTGTCCCTTTTGTGAAGACAGTGGGTCCTGCTGGGGCTTTGCTTACAGCCAGAGATAAACATCCTGGGGTCTGCCTGGGCTGAAGGAGAGAAGCCTTGCCAGTGATACTGCCAGTGGTCAGAAGGGTGTTTTCTTGCCCAAACCACAGGGTCGTGAGCATTTAACAAGAATTTCCTGTTTTACTAGAATTGTGGTACAATATTTTTTGGGCTTGAGATGTTACACTGATTTTTAGTTTTATTTTTGCTTCGTGTCTACTGAGAAAAAAAAAATTCTAGCCAAGGTCCCACTGGCTGACTGCAGGAGTGGAAACAGTGGCAGAGCAAAATATGCATCTGCCAGGGGTGGTTGGTATGAACATGTGGGACATCGGGGATGCCTTCATTACCTTTGTTTTCTTTCCTGCTGGGAACCAGCTCACTGCTGTTTGCTGACTTTAATGGGGAACCTGAGAGCAGGCAAGCACTTCCCAAGGTTTGTGCCAACCACAAGGGACAGGACTATTGGATTGATGCTGGTAAGTGCATTTTTTCCATGGATGGGCACTTTCTTTCTGTACTGCTCAGAGCCCACCCAGGCTACTGTGTTGTGCCCACTCCAGATTTGTTCAAATGATCCTTGACCAAACATCGATCCCACTGCCCTAAGGCAGATGGGCAGAGATTCAGCTGGCCCAGGGATGGGGCAGGAAGCTCCCTGCTCCTGTGGGAAAAGTGGGTGTGCACGATGACAGAGCATCCACTGTGTGCCTGACATTTGGTCTCTGAAACCACACAGGGAATCTTGCATGTGGAACAGTAAAAGTTCCTCCAAAGCTTCTCCAGTGCTCTGCTGTGTTGGGTCAGGCTGGGGGTGCTGCACTTATTTTTGTTCTCACTCTGGGTCAGGACATAAGGATTTGAAGGCACATTTCCATTGGAAAATACACCAAGAGGCAACAGTGGGGCCCAACTTCTGAATCCACATATAAACACCTTCTTAGATCAGGCCACCTCAGATTCTTATGTTTTTTCCCTCTGTCTTTTCTTTGTAATGCCCGTTTAACAAATCTACATCTGTAGCCACTACAGTGGATGTGAAGAACATGAGGTTGCTTTGTAAAACACAGGTCTGTGCCTTCCAGATACACTAAATAGCTCTTCTTTTATAAGTGAGCATATAAGAGACTGTAGAATACATTGTGGCCAATTATTATCCATAATAACCCTCACAGTGGGTTAATTACAACCCTGAGGTAATGGTGGATTTGTCCACCTCTCTTCACAACAGCAGAAAATAACTGATGTAGTCAGGAAACCTGCGCTTGGAGGATGAGTAATCCATGCTGTGTGCTCAGGAGGAATTCTTTCAAAGGCCTCTGCTCCAATCTTTCACACCAGAAGATAATCTTTCCTCCATCTCTTTGTGCCACTTAAACTGTGCCAATAGTTTGGATATTATTACTACTATCCAAAGCACCAGGTTCTGACTTCCAGGTTTTAAGGAATTTCAGGTTGAGTAGTAGTACCTCTAAAACAAAACAAAACACAAGAACTCCCTATAAAAACCTGGTGCAAATATTGCTTTGTAGATTCTACTTTTTATCACCATCTATATATATATATATTATCAGACCCAAGTTTCTCATCCCAGCCTTCCTGTATGTTAAAAACTCTTTGTCCATATGCTTTTAAAATAACAAATACTATCCTATTATAAAAATAGTATTTCAAGGCTATATATATATCATATGTTTAGAGCATCTTTTTTTTTCCCAGCATCAGGAAAGAAGGAACTTCTTAAGAATCCCTATTTTAATTTTCAGAAAGACATAATACCTCCAGCTGCTCTCACTGCAGCATCCTGTGTGCTGCTGTGTTGAAACTGCAATGCAATGGTAGCCAAGGTTCTCCAATCTTTAGGAATTGTGCAGGGTTTAAACTCATATGCAGTTTTTAATCAGGTTGTGCCCAATGTCCAGAGTTTTGAGTTAAAACTCGAGTGTGCTCATGTATCCTAAGGCACAGTGCACTTTCCAGGCAGAGTTCAGCACTGATAACACAACATTACTGATTTATTTTGTTGTTATTCCAAGCCAAACACAGCTATTCTGGCTGGAGCCCATTTCCTTATGACCTTCATGGGTTCCAGAAAGCTTCTGAACTTTCTGAAAGATTTTACCCTCCTTGGCAGCAGCTAAAAAATCACTATCACTATTATTTTTCTGTAGCTCAGACATGGCTATTTCCCTTTCTGGTGAAAACACAGTAAGGACGTATTTTTGAAGATCAAAAAAAGCCTTTAAACTTCTCTAGAACTGAGGAAGACCTTAAGCCTCCTACTGAAGCTGCAGGAGGCCCCAGATGTTTATTTACAATTGAGGTAGTAGTGGTGTCCTTCTGAACCCCAGAAAGAAGAGCAGGGTGGGGATTTTGGGGACCCCACTCCTTTCAGAGTGTGAGTGGTGGTAGTTTGACTCATAGTCCTGATCACAAATTAGAGCCTGCAAAATGCAGGCATGGGTAAGAGAGGGCCTTGCATGGATTTGGAGGGAATATGTGATCAGCACTGGAAAAAACTGCCTAGTGATGATCCCTGGATTTGCAGGTGGTGTCCCTGTTCCCTGTCATGGTGCTACTCTGTGATCACAGGCGTGTTCAGAAGCCCCTGATACCGTGGGGGAATTTGCAGTATTGGCTAAATTGTAGCTGCTAAGGACACGCCTGCTTGCTCCTCTCTGTATCTGTGCATACTTAGGCTGCTCTGAGAGACGACTAAGAATAATAAGCTACAAATAAGAGAATAGGAGGTTAGGTTGAATAATTTAAAAGTTGTTAAAGAAATGCAAAGTTCCTAAGATTTAATTATTTACAGTCACACTGGAGACAACACTGGAAGATACAGCAGAAGGAAGGATGCAAGCAAATTCTAATTTCTGATCCTAAGCTTAGAGTGCCTTTAATGTGTATATTAGGATGTTTTTAGCTCTGAAATGTGAAATAAGATATTAGTTTATTTCCCCTTCATGTGCAAACCTATTAATATATCCGAAGTAAGTCTGTAGAGACAGGCAAACCCCTGATCTGTATGTAATGTCTGCACTAAAGCCCTTTTTGTCTTTTGTGTATTGGAGCAAATCTCCCTGCTGGGTTTTCAGTGGGCAGATGCTGTGCAACATCTAAACCAATGTGCCAGGCATAACTCACATGGCTGCACCAATCTCTGGTGTTTCAGGGCCTGTCAGGGTGTGCTGTGATGTGGAGCTCAAATATGCATTTCCTCCCCTCTGATTTCTGTTCCCTATCAGATGTCTCCTATCAGATGATGCCTTAAGGCCCTGTTATCTTCCCCATGGGATGGGTCTGGAGTGTGAGTCAGGAATGTAAACTGAGGTTTGAATCAGCAGCAGTTTCGGTAAAGGAATGGAAGAGCAGCTGCTGGAGTTGAAATAGCTTGGGAGGCACCAGATCTCAACACTTTGCATAGCTGGTGCATGATTCAGGGTGTGACTGCTCACCAGGCTAGCTCAGGAGCCATCCCCCAAGAGGGCTGTGCAGTGATACTGTTGGGCTTTTTGGCCCTGAAAACTAAAGAGGGGAAAACCTGTCAAGCTGGTAACACACAAGCAGGCAGCCTGAGTGCCCTCAGCTTCCATGGGGTGCCTTTGGAGCATGGACTGCCAGGCTAAAACAGTAGCCAGGGGAGGGCTGGGGTTCTCCTGTGTTGGTGCCAGCTCATTCCACCTGAAGTTCTTTTATGGGCCCAGGAGGGGAGGTTGAACCTCTTTTAATAGACAGCATGTTCCTTCTCTAAAGAAAAAACCTCCCAAAAACCTCACCCAAACCCCATGTCCATGCACAATGTAATGCAATATTTGTCATGGTTTAATATGTTACATAGTTCTATTTAGGAAGGGAGGGAGAAGAAAAAGCACTAATGTTTAGGAGCAGTGACAGCAGAACATAAAGTAGGAGGATGAAATGAGGAAAGGAATGTCTAGTTCTTCAGCAATGTCTATAATCTACTACAAAATTATCTGTGCTATTTAGGAGTCCCGACTAAAACAATTGCATGAAAGATGGTTGTACTGGGTTGTGGTTAGGACACAAGACAAGAGGATCTGGGGTAAGTTCTTTGTTCAGCTAGACTCTTTGGGCACTGCTCAGCATGTTTAAATTCAAGGTTTCAAATCTCCTCTCAGTAAAAGAGCAAGTGGGAATGTTCTATTTCCCCAGTCCAAGACTATGGGGAGGATGATTCTAATTATTTTTGAGATCTCCAGTGGCCCATGGTGAAGTTTACAGGCAAATACCAATTAAAGAGAGGTTAAAACCAGCACATTCTGGGTGGTTTGACAGGTCAGCAATACTGGACAAAGACAAGAAATTCTTTGCAGGAGGATGCTGATGCCAACAGGAGCATTGCACAGCTTGCCTTCAGTAACACTGGCCTGTTGTAGAAAAGTCTAAGTCTCCATACCTAGATTTAATTTTAAAATGAATTTGCCCTTTTGAAGAAAGGGCTAAGGCTTGAAAATACATTTGTTGCATCCCAGCCAAGTAGGTTCAATAATAACAGAAAGACCAAAGACAGATTTTTTGCATTAGAGAGAGCACTTTATTATTTCTCTGCTTTGTTTTCTTTGGAGTCCTGCTGAAATGTTTTTGATTGCATACAAGTAGGAGATCAGTTGTAATAAGGCGTGTCTCATGTTTCTCCTGTTGTTGCCAGGCCTGAGATACTTCTTTGTGACTTTTGAACACTGCTTTGATTTTAAAGGGGCACTAGCATAGATTCATGTTGGTTGAAAAAGACTTTAAATTTCTAAAAATAGAAACAATCCAAAATCTTTGCATTGCCTTCTTAAGGACACCTTACTGAGGGGTACGCCTATATTTAAAAGTACCCAGCACTGTTGTTTGTTTTTTAAATAGCATGTGAGTTTAACAAAACTAAATGTGTGAGTATTTCTAAAAGCTCCCTTCTTGATCTTTTAGACTGCAATTCTTCATTCCTATGCTACTCTGTAGTCAGGTTTACTCTTTGGATATTAATTTTGCCGACCACTTCTTTTTAGGCAGTAAAAGTCGACTTGTCCAGGTTTCCTGGTATTTATTCATTCATGGCACATCCAGTGTTACTTGGGTTAACAAGTTAGAAGAGAAAGTTGGATTTTAATTGTCTGTTTTCCATCATATTTGAAAAAGTTGTAAAAACAATTTCCTCAACATGCGGTGCTGTAAGTTCCCCTCCCCTGTGTTGTTTTTGGACCTGCAGTATTTTGAATATGACATCTTACAAAAAATAATAGTATTTTTAAAACCTCCCGCTGGAGTGCATTTGATTTGAGTTATTCAAAGCAAATGTGGACGACTAACAGCCCTCTGAAATGGATCAGTGAGGGGAAAGCAGCACTGTTTGCTCACCTCCCCGGGGCACACTCTGTTCTGTGTGCACGTGTGGGACTCTCTGGGACTCCTCAGAGAGAACTGTGTGCATCTACCAGCAGAATTCAGCTCCCTGACATGCAGAAATATGTGGATATAACATAGAAATATACACAGTGCAGTGTAACTGGTTCTGCTGGTTCGAAGTTTCTGTTAGGAGCCAGACCTTTAGCCAGGAGGGTTGGAATGAAGAGGGCTGGTGACCTGCTCCATGAGGTCCCTACTCCAAGGATTTTGCATCTCCTTCTGGACCAGAGCAGCCATAAAAGCTCCTGTGCCAGCAGTTCAGCGTGAGAGGGTACAGGATGGGCTCTGTTTGAGCAGCAGGGCTTGTAAATACATGTGACAAAATATTCATTGCCATAAGCTAGCTCACGCCCCCTAATTTCAGAAGAGTAATGCCAGATGACATCAGCTGAAAACTCTATATTTATGTAAGAATTTCCTATTGGTTTAGTGCCCAATCTAACTCCTGGGTTTTTTGGGTTTTTTTTGAGAAAAATCTGACTTACTAAGTATAGCAGATGGGATTTTTTTAGTGCTTCTTTACCATCTTGAGCATCATATCATGAAAACAGCCTTCGGCTGCTCAGGAATTTTTTTTCCCCTCCTGCTACCAATTCCCACATGTGCAGGCATAGTCCTAAAGTTATCACATTGCATGTAATTGCTGTAGAGAGGATGATAATTTCAAGTACGAGAATATGAAGCAGGATCAGATGAATTCCTTAATCAGCACAGAGCCCAACCTCTCGTGTGTATGCCTATTACTTCAAAAATAAAGGCAAGACCACACTCCCTTTATTATATATAGATTATCAACAAAATTGTTTTGAAATTGCAGTTTTCTTAAAATAATCACTGAATCACCCACAAATCATTTCTCCACCAACTAGCTAAGAATGATGGGTTTAAGTGCAGCCTCAAGGGTCTGAAACATAGTGCCTTAAACCTAGTGGTTCTTGTTGAAACCCTTTCTGGACACAGATAAAATGCAACAGCCACATGAGGGAGGATGAGAGGAGCAAGGGATGATAAGATCCATGTAAAATCAATTTTGCTGCTGTTGCTGATGGAATCTCAACGTAAAGAGGCTTAGGAACAAGGGAACCCATGAAAACAAGCAATACAAAAATAGTAATTTTAACTTCATCGGTGCTTTTATAATGCAGGTAGTGAAACAAAAGAGTGAGAAACTAGTAAGTTCTGAGAAGTGCACTTGATGCTTATCCACTGTAGAAAACTTTTGGTATAAAACAGTCTGAAAAGAATTTGCTGCCAACCAGCATTTCAAACTCCTCTGTATAGAACAAAGGCAGTCATCTGGAGCTCTAGTGGTAAACCTGGACGAAACTTCATCTCAGACATCCTGGAGAATCCATCTTTGGTTATTCTTATATTGATATATAAGTGACAACAAGGTGACTAGGATTAAAAACTCAAAAAAGCTACTCTCTGGCCACTCAAGTCTTTCTAGAAAATAAAATCCTTTTCTTTTTTTCTGAGATACTTTCTGGTTCATGATGGCAATGCCAGCCAGGTGAAGATGGTTACACTCACTGCTGTATGATCTCTTTCTTCTGTGGTGTTGTGCTCTGATTCAATCTCTTAGTGAGTTGTAGGCTTTTGTGGTCCGGCTGTTGATGAAATCTGCCTTCTTAAAGTCAGCCTTTGGAATGAAAGACACACAACAATTCATTATCTTCAGTGCTGATTCTGCAAGGGAAGGGTGCCTCCAGCTGCCTAAAAGCTAAATGTGGAGCCATGGCAGGAGTCTAGGCAGAGCCCTGTGCAGTCAGAGGCAGAACAGGCAGTGCTTGTTTAGTCTAAGATAGATGAGATGAAAAATTGGAATTGTTTAACTCTCTCCACTGACCCCACCAGCAGCCTATTCTTCTAGCTCAGCTCTACAGACTCCTAACTTTTAGGTGACTGATAGCTGAGATAAACCTAGCTGAGATTAGCCCTGTCAGAACAAAGAACACAGGGCGATGCCAAAATGACTCAGGATTTTATCCATTTTATTTGATCAAGTGATTTATGTGGCTTATTAGACTAAAGTTTCAAAAATGTCTAGGCATTAGATGGTTCTGAAGTTTTCAGTGCCATACCTGGTGTATCTTAGGGACCTGATTTGCACAGGAACAGCAAGTAACCAGCATTTCTGAAAATCAGGTCTGACAAACTCGTCTCATAGGAATTCCTAAACTACCACTGACTTCAGAAAATTCATGACATCAGGGATATTGCTGTACAGTAAAGTCAGGAATGCAGTTGTAAAAAAAAAGGAGACAACAAAATCTGGTTAAGAATTTATATGGCACAATACCATCATTCTTGAACACAGATTTCTGGTTTGTGGGGTAGTACTGCTAAGTGTGATGCAACACTCTTCAAGGTTACTATGCTAAGAAAATTTTTTGGAGCAAATTTCAACCAAAACAATCTTCAAAGAGAAACAGCTGAATAATAAATACTAAAGGCTAGCTTGAGAACTTGGAACAGGCTTAGGTTACAGGGAATTTGAAGTGACAAATTCTGAACAGTGAACAAACAAGGACACCTTGGAATGAATGGCGAGGGTAGGTAGGTGGAAGTTAACTCAGCTCTGTGTTGAAAAAGCAATCACAGAGCTTCAAAAAAAAAACCAAACCAGAAACAAACTGGTTTGTGGCAGACTCATGCTGGTCATTTTTTGTTTGATTTGTCTGTGGCAGTAAATGTTTGCCCTTTCCTGGGCTCTAGGTTTTGTCTGAATACAACTGGCACCTGGGCTACCAGGCCATGCAAACAACGAGGAGAACGAAACTGCTCTGGTTTTAAAGCAGGAAGCTGCCTCGCCCTGCCTTTGTCTTTGCTGGCACCATAGATCCTCTGTGGCCTTGGATGGTCACCTCCTCTGCACCACTTCTCACCATCTGACACCTCTGGCAGGCAGCAGCAACACTTTTCATAAGCTTTGCCAGCGGATATAAAACCACAGAGGGAGAGAACATGAACACAGATGAGCAAAAATTAAGGCCAGGCATTACTTACACAGGATTATGCACAAGTAACAGGAAAACCAAATTCAGGGAGCACTTGAAATCCTATCATAGGTTGACTCATAAATGTGCAGGAATGCTAAGGGCCCCAGAAGACAAACAAGAGGGTTCTAGGTGTAAAGGAACAGATTATTTTTCTTTGTGCTTACCTTTTTGTAAGCGCTGTGGAGATCGGTGTGTGACCACAGGGAGTAGAGGAGGACTGAAGCAGCCCTGCTGGCTTTGCTGAACATATTGCTGCAATTTTGCAAAAAAAAAAAAAGATAAAACATATTTAAATTCCCACATCATAATCACAGTGCATGTGCAGCCTTCAGCAAACATAACCTCACAGCATTTTTGTCTCTCCTTGCTCCTAAATGCTGGTTTGCTACACTTTAGGTATTGCAGCATGTTTCATGCTGTCCTTATTACTGAAACAAATGAAACATGCCTCCCTGCTTCACTCATTCTTCAAAATCAGGGGAGAAATCCAAGTGCTCTGTACCCCACATTTTAGAGCAGTTGTCATACTATTCATTTTCAGCTGAGGAAAATACACCTCAGCACAAGCAGCATTTAGCATCTTTCCAGTAGCTAAAATCTCTGGTTAGTTAGACAGGATTTAAACTATTCAGGGCCTCATGAGGTCTCCTTTACTGAGATTGATTTCCTTTTTCATTTTGCAAAGAGAGGTCAAGGCAAACAGAATAATGATTTGTGTTTATAATCCATTAATTATCTTTTGAGTAAATATTGATTGCATGTGATTACATATTAAAGGATGATTAAATTTTGAATCTATTCTCCAAAATACCACTTTATAAATTATTTTTAAGTACAGAACTATAGAGTCTATAAAATGTATCCCTGCATTTTATTGCTAAGGATTATCAGGGCTGTGTTACAATGAACAGGAAAGACATTTTGGGTACAGATGAGATCTGATAATCAGTCCCTATATATGTATCAGAATAGAGATAATATTGTGCAGTTATCTTCTGAGGAGTTATTTAAAATGCTGGAATGAATGAATTTAGCTATGGATGGGAGAGTTGTTGTAAGTTGTTTGTCTTTTGCAATCAGTGCAACTGTATTCACATCCCTTGTTTGAGCTGTCCTGTGCCTTGAGATGAAGCATTTTTTCTGGGCTAGTGGCAGAGACTGCAGTTTCTTTTTTTGCCCAGGGAAAGGAGGGAGAGGGTGTGACTCGTGGAGGCTCTGACCTGTCATTCATGCTGATGGCAATGAGCTTGGGCAGGCCGTGGGTGCTGAGGAGCAGCCGGGCGTTGTGCGAGCTGCTCTGGGTCAGGTTGAACAGGGTGTAGCAGATGGACACTGTGGTGTCGCAGGCCATGTCCGACCCTGGCACGCTCTCGGGCAGCACTGACACCAAATCAGGCAGGACTTCTCTGGCTGCAGGGTGGAAGGGAGACAAGCAGTTCCATTATGAACAGGTGCAGATTTACCTACAGATCCTACCTTACTCCTCCACTCTCCCCCACCAGGGAGCTGTGTGCTCCCATACGTGCTCACGGCTTCATCCCTGCATTACATCCCCACAATTCAGGTTAAGCTGCATCCACACTACATTGGACAGCCTGTAATTTGCCTCATGCACAATCCATTAATACCTCATGTGCTGTACTTAATGCCTTAGGTTTTAACTTTTATGTTTTTCAAATCCTGTACTGCTAGTGGAACTCTCAAGTTTCCTGCAGCTTGTTAAGTGCTGTTCTCTCATGTTCACACAGACACAACAAAGCCTCTCCAGCTTGCTCTCCAAGGACACCCAGACTGTCCTAGGCCCAAGAACTGTAAACCTTCCTCTCGGGGAGAGGGGGAAAGCTTGGGGAAATTCCATCCTTGGCTGGGTTCTGGTTAGTGAATTGATGCTGATATCAAAGTGTGAAGGACTCGTGAGCTGTCATTGTCCATTTTGGGATGCACTGAGGCAGGAGCCTCTGGAGCCCAGAGTGTACCTCTGAAGGCCTTTCAAATCCATCCCATCAATCCCTCCTTTATTCCTTGATTCCTGTCTGTTTCTAGGTAGACATTTAAGGCATCATACTGAACTCACCAGGCATGTGCCAGCTGCAGGCTGCCACTTCCCTTTCGAAGATGTTTTAGACTAAATTTATCTCCATTTGATATGTACGTTCATTTTGCTTGATAAATTTAGACTCTTGTATCTAGAAAACAGTTTGCCCTCTCAAATGTTTTCCTTTGGCCAAAGATTTTGTACTAGTTTGAAATCA
>VZTN01018140.1:1335-69909 GCA_013400515.1 Erpornis zantholeuca
GGCGCTTGCCATCCAGTGGGTGGCGCCCTAGTCCTAACCGCCTAACCGCCTCCCCCCGGTCTAGAAAGCTCTTTGTTCTTTGATTTCTGATTGGCTCCCAGTTGTAACTCCCGCCTCCCTATTCTCCCCATTGGTTGTTGCTACATTGTACCTGCCCCTTTGCCTGGACCCCATTGGTTCTTCCCTTGGTACCCCCATATAAAAACCCCTGCAAAGCCCAAGCCCTGGCCTTTGGTCCCTGGACCCTCCACAGAATAAAACCTGTTGGAAGCCACCAAGTGTCTTTTGTGCTCATTGCCACTGACACAGCTAAGCAGCAATCCAGTGTGTGTGTGTGCGCAGTCGAGTGTGTGTGTGCATGCAGCACCCACAGAGTGACTCAAGCAGGAGATGCTTCTGGAGGGTTGTGGTGTCCCTACCACTGATGCCCCACTCAGTGCTGTCGTGATAGTATTGGAGTTTACCTGTTGTGTATTGATCCCGAAAGTTTAGTTCACAGATTGCCGCTTCCTTGTCATTAATAAATCCATAGCTCGCTCTGTTGAGGAACACACCTGGAGCAGGCAGCCTGGTTTGCAAGCTGCAGTGTGAGATGCAGACTGAGCTCTGGCTGGGAGCCCAGGAGACAAGGGCTGTGAGCTGCCACCCTTTGCATAACAAAGCGCACCAAGAGCGGTGGCCCAGCTGGTGAATGGGCACCGAGAGACGCGGGAGAAGAGCGAGGCTTGTGAGCGGGTAAATTGCGAGGGGATAAAAGCCTGGGGTTCCTTTGCTGGGGATCCTCCTCAGAGGCACCAGCTCGGGCTGTTCTGTGTTACCACACCCTGAATAAATGGCTTTATGGAACCAGATGTCTGAGACTCTGCCATGGGAAACCCGGGGTCGAATGGATCAGCTCTATTAAGCGACANCTGGAAATTGGGCCTGACTGTGTGAGTGGGAGATGTGGGGAGTCAAGCGGGGCTGCCACTGGAGCTGTCTGCTGTGAAGGGGCTTCAGTCCTGGTGATGCCTTAAATGGCCACCTAGAAACAGAAACTAGACAGGAATAAAGGAAAAGAGGTGTTATTTTTTTGAAAGGCCTTCAGATGTACATTTTGGGCTCCAGAGGGTCCTGCCTCAGTGGATCCCAAAATGGACAACAGGTCATGAGTTCTTCACACTTTATCTCAGCATAAATTCACCAACCAGAACCCAGCCAATGATGTAAATTCCCCAAGCTTGCTCCTGTCTCCCCAAGATAATGGTTTACAGTTTTTGGTCTGGGTGTCCTTGGAGAGCAAGCTAGAGAGCCTTTGTTATGTCTGTNGAATTCGTCCTAATCTTGTCAAGATAGAGGGGACAAGGATCATCTCAGAAACCGCTGAATCATTCCTCAAAGGACTACATGTGTCCCAGGGAGAAAGGTGAAAAGTACATTGTGAGGAAGACTATTTATCTTCATCAGAAAGACCCCAAGGAAGAGGAGAAACCTTCCTCAGCGCGACCACCAGGACACACAGCGCATGCGTGACCCGTATGCGAATGATATTAATGACTTCCAAGAATAATTTGCATAACCACGCCTGTCCCAAGGAATGTGATGAATATTCATAATTTAACCCATAATACTGTGCTGCAAGAAGCACCGGTGTGTGTTTTGGAGGAGAGATCCCCACACACCCGGCTTGCCAAATAAAGCAAATACCTGCTTCTCTGACTCTGTCTCTGAAGTGTCTCCTGGCCCACTTTGGGCTGATTCAGTCTCTGGCCTTGGGAGCATGACCAGCAGAGAGGCTCGAGAATGGGAAGTTTCCTTAACATTCTCTGAGCCTGTTTTAAACCATGTGAATTGACCAGTTTTTCCCTGAGATACCAATACACTGTTCATCTCTTGAGCCTTCCCAACAAGGTCCTCTGCATCTTCTCAGATGTACAAATTGTAGATATTAGGACACTTTCACGTTTGTTGTTGCAGCCTCTACAGGTCATGGTATTTGGCTCCATGAAGACAGTGGGTACCCAGCAATGCTTGAAACTTCTGGCAAACACATACACCTTTGTCACTCAAAATTTGCTCTTTTATTTTGACTAGCTGTAAGAAAAATCCCCTGACAGAATTATGACTTCACAGCTCACAGCTGTTATTTATGCTCTATAAAATGTCACCAACATCTGCTACCGTAGTGAAATGCAGAACTGCAAAGCAATCTGAAGTTCAGATGTAAACAAACAAAACCAGTTTCCAAACAATGATATAAAAGGCAATAACGCTGAAATAGCCTAAGTATTTTAAAATCTAACAGGATATCAATCTGTTGAATTTTTATGGAATAAGTTGTGTATGTAAATAGAAAACTTCGGTTTTCCAAATGCAAATCGTATGTGACTCTCTTAATAAAGTCAAGGTTTTCAAAGGTTGTTTGTATTGTTTTGTCTGCTGTGTTGGCACTCCTGGTCTGCACATTTAATATTCACAGAAAGACAGGTGCCTCTTCACATAGTGCCTTAGGATGTATCACCTCTGGGCAATTCAGAAGTGCCACAGGCACACTGACAGTCACATCCAGAAAGGGATGTCCTGGGACACTGAGCCAGACCTGCAAACACCTCCTGTGTGGCCTCGTGTCACCCAGCAGCCACCCTGACCTGGCTGGGAAAAGGAACACGCACATTTGCCTTGAAGCAGCCAAATAACTCCAACTGTTCTTTCCAGCATATGGAAATGGCCCTGATCAGTGAAAAAGCATCAGTTGTTGCAATCCAAACACCTGAAACTTTAGAAATATCTTGTGAAACACTTTATGAAAATGTAATCTCTTCTACCAGGGATGTAAACCTAAATGTATATTTCCAAATACACACAGTCCAATTTGTACAGTATGCAATGGATCTCCCCACCCCATCTTTAGTGTCCTTTGGCAGAAAGAACTTGCTGACCCAAAGCAAAATAACCTGTCCTGGTCTCCTAAATGCAATACAATCCTAACTTCTTGGGCTTTTCTGAACGGAGTCCCTGCAAAAACAGTCATCAAGAAATGATGAGAAAGCACTGGAGAAAGCACTGGAAAGTCAAAGGCTGGACTTCCAAACCACTCTCAGTTTCTTGGGATATACTGACAACCAGTCTCCTAGAAATAAGCTAGATGATGAGATAGTGATGAGAATAAGACAATAATGAAAACTTTCCCCAAATGTGCAGCTCTCTTCATAGCCCCCAAAGCTGGGCTGGTGTCAGAAAAGCCAGAATCCAATAGCCACCAGAACAGCCCTGCTCTTCCTGGAGTCATGTGAACACTAGGTATAGGATGGAGCTGGTGCCAAATGTCACTGAGATCTCACTAGTGTTAAAGGAGATCAGTGACAAGGTTTTCTCCACCTCTGGCACACAGAAGGACTCCAGGGATGGGAGCGGGTGGTGGTGGTGTGTGTGTGTGGTGCAGCCAGGGAGCCTGGTGCACAGTAGAAGCAATAATGGGCTTTCTACCCTGAAACACACACTCCTCCACCAATGCTTTGGTAAGCTGCACCTACTAAATTACCCAAGATCACAGTTTTAGCTTGGCAAAAGCAGCCTGTCAGCAGAATCAAGGAAGATACCATTGATAGATGACCTTTAAAAAGTAACATCTTGTAAACTTCAAATTTTCATAGAAAAGTCCTGAGAGAAACAAAGCTACAGATGGCTCACAGCCCTGAGGACTCATGTGGAGAAGCAAAACTTGAAGGTGCACAGGGGCTGATAAATTAACCTCTAGATTGCCTATGTGTTCATAGAGCTTGGAGCTCTTAGATGCTCTGAGACTGTCTGTTGCCTTCCAAGGCTCTGACTCCCAAGGCTGGCTAGGACAACACTGGAGCTGGAGATAGCCAGAAGCTGGATTTTGAAAACAGTGCTGGTTGTCGACAGCAGGGTAGCATTTCCACCTAAGGTTTGGGATTAAAGAGTGGAATAAAACATCCTCCACTCCATGGGCAGTTTCAAGGTCTTGAGTGGGATATTTAATGAAAGTGCTGCGATTTCAAGCAGCTCCAAGAAAGCTCAGGAGTCTAAGGACTGACAAGTAAAGATCATCCTGCTAAACAGCTTGCAGAGGTAATTAAGAGCCAGACAACACTGAAGCACCTCTGCATTCTATGCTACATTCAAGGTATGGCTGAGAGTGTGAAACCATCACAGACAGTACTGTAAGTGATTTAACAGATACACTATGCCTGACAACTGCTAGTAAGGTAGGCCAAAGCCACATGACTACTTAACTACAGTCAAGAGACTGAGTTAGCCAAGATCTAACACCCGAGAATAACATGGAGTCCTGGGAACTCTCAGAAAAGAAAGCAAAAATGCTCCAAGAAAATAAGAGGAACTGAGGGAGAAGCACAACAGCATCCCCCTCTGTTTCAGCTGCATGCTGGGTGGGTGCAATTTCAGGTCTAAAGGACTGACCTCATTACTGCAGCCAACAAAGACTACCTGGCTCAGTGCTCATATGCAGATTGCCCTATAGGGCGACAAAACACTTAGAGCAGAATTATGGATGTTTCAAAAGGACATATGTAAGATTCCCTTCAGAGAAAATACAGAAGTTACATATAAAACCTTTAATTTTACACTCTTTCAGTCTAAAAGTAAGGCCAGCCCAACTCATATTACAATTTATCAGTGTCTTAACAATTGCAAGACTGGAACAAGCTGGTATTTGCCATTTATTTCCAGAGTACATTGCTAGTCACAGGAAGTATGCAACTCCAACTGTGATGCTTTTTCCTTTCCTGTAAGAGAGGACATGGAGCCTAAGACAGCTATAGGAGTGCCCATTTTGCTCAAGTCCTCTCAAGTTCTCAGGATCTATTCAAATCTTGTCCACCTAGAACAACTTCACTGGATTATATATGTGGTAATTCATATCTGCTGGCCTTCTCTCATGTTGCAACCCCTGAGAAGTGAGGCATTCACTGCTCTAGGGTAAAAGAACAGAAACAAGCATCTTGGGTGTTTTCTCTGTAACATATTTTGCAAGTATTTTAAAAATCAGAAGTTTTATTATCATCACCTCTCTCAATCCATGACACACTACAGACCACCAGTAAGATTAGCACAGAAAAGCTGCTGATGCAATAAAAGACCGTAATTTATGTGATTGAATGTGTGTATTTTAAAGGCCAAAGATATCAATAATGCTGAACTGACAATAACAAAGATTTGTCAGCCTTTAAAAGCCTTAAATCTATGTGGTAGACAAGCCATAGATTTTTAAGCATTTAGTATAATTTTAACATCTTAATGATTAACTGACAATTAATTACAGCATGTTTGATGGCCAGTATGTTTGTCAGGTTCATGCCTATAAACTATTTGTAGGAGTCTACCAGTTTTTCTGGACTGCAGCCCCAAAGGAATAACAAGAACTTCTGCAATGTACAGATAAGACCCTGTAGATACCAGAGTCAAATCTGGAATATCATGCACCAGGCATCTTTATCCTGCATCCAAGGTAGAACAGGATCCACTATTTCCTTCAAGTGAGCTAGTAAATAATCAGAGGAGATAGTTTGATACAGATAAATCACACATTTGTCCCTTGAGTCAAAGGATGTTTTGCTTTGCAATTTAATTGCCAAAGGAGCTTAATGCAGAAGTGCAGCAAGAAGTAGCAGGCAAAAAAAAAAAGAACAAAAAATGTTCCTGTACTTTGGCAATGTAACCAGTTCTTCACTGCTTTACCTCGCATTTTCTCTGACTCCTCAGCTCATTCTTATCCCCCACACCACCATGCTACATGTACCACACCTGAATATTCCCTGGCTTCATCAGTGCCGGGAAATAGACAGTAACACCTCCCTATCCCGCTCCTACAGGTAGGACGTACTAAAGGTTTTTTTCTTAAGCACATGAATTCTCAGAAGCTAACTAAGGATAGGTAAGGGCAGGCTATTCTTTTATAGTGAAAATCAGGCTTGAGTGAGGACAGAGTCCTAAAGGAATGGTTGCAGAAAGGATGCTTGTAAGTGATTTGGGGTTGAACAGATATGAGCCTGCTCTGCTTGTGCCTGGCATGGGTAAAAGTGTGACGAAACAACTTATAGGCTCCTTAGCCCAGAAAAATGTCTCAGGTGATGTTTATCAGCAACACTGTTACATAACATGTGGATTGTTATTGTTGTTGTTATTATTATTACTACTATTATTTTACAGTGTTAGGTTCCAACAGGTTTATTTTTATGCAAGAAGAGTAAAATATTAAATCCAAAATAACTCCAAGGACAAGGACAATAATGCCTTGTGATACCAATTTCACGGCTTCACTCAGCATTAGGTTCTAATCAGGATTACAGCTCTTACAGGCCCAGAGCAGGCATCTTTACTTCAGCTGCATAAATTGAGGATTATGAAAATTAATGATTTATACTTATCAAAAATATATGAGATCAAGTTCTCTTTGGCAGGTAACAAGGAAAAGTGCTGTTGACTACTGCTGTTGACAAAATTGTAATACTACAGATGCCAGTACCAAACAGCTGGCAGGTGCTTTACAAATGAATTTTAAAAAGGTAACCCAGATATCATTCCAATTATGCACCATGAATTTGCTAGTAAATAGTAAATTCAGTAAATAGCATTATGAGGAGAGTGGTGTGTCCATACATTAAGACAGATGCAAGGTTCAAATCTGCAGATATCATCTGGGGATTATTTAATCCTAAATTTAATACTAAATTAATAATTTAGCTAACAATTTGAAAAAGGTGTTAATTAAAATACGCCTGGGGCTGCCACCTGCTGCCAAAATTACAGAGATGCTGCCATTGAAATATTTCCACTTTGTTATTAAACAAAGCATTTGGACTAGTTCAGGTGAACAGATACAAACTTACTATGTTAGCAGGACTCACTTTTGAAACTTCCTAAATCTGATTACTGCAACATTTTGGGGAGTTCTGCAACACCAAGTCCGTGATTAAGTGGAAGTGACTCCTGGGTAATAAAGGCAGCAGAAAGTTCTAGATCCTCAGGTATCTATTTTTTAAACCAACACCACCTTGAAGGATTCTATCTTTTCAGCAATAATGGAAGTAATTGATTTTTATCTTAGTAGGAAAGGAAGTGAGAGAAATTAGATTTACAAACATTTCATTGCCTGCTCCAGTTGCAGCTGTTACTGACAGGACTCAGGAACACTGGCAATTTTGTGTTGAAAAACTGCTGGATATATTTGAACCATTTGGACAGGTGATTCCCCAAATCCTTTTTACCAATAAAGAGTCAGAGCATTACTGATGAAATAAAGAAGCAGAATAATCGACAGAACCTTACTATTCCTTCTGCAGGAACAAAAATATTCTTACTGGGAATGCTGCAGATTCAGACAATAGCAAGGAAGGTCTGCAGCTTCTTCATGCTGTGAAAAGCAGCTTTGCCCTGTTCCCACTTCCATTTGAGGAGGATCATGTACTCAACCAGTGACCGAGCACAGAACTGTTTCTCTAGCAACTAACACTTTCAGGCTGTTCTCAAATCACCCTTAAAAGATGATCTGTCTGCAGTTCAGAGATACTGTTTCTGGCTTGCTGAACAACAGGTCCTACCAAGGTTCCTCAGCAAGACTGCAATAGTAAAAAGTGCCAGACCCATTTAAGTTTCTAACACAGTGAGTAAAGATTTGTGAGGGCAGAAAGGAGGAAAGGCGAGGCATTTAAAAACATCTTCAAAAGAGTAGTGAAAAGCTACATTAAAAAAACCAAAAACAAACACAAAACTTTGCAATTTTACCTTTTTGAAGTTCAAGAATGACCCCATCCCTGTAAAACCTTCCAAAGCTGATTTTTAATTCTGACATACCCAAATGCTCCTGGATTATTTTATGCTCAGGTTATTACATATTTAGAGTATGTTTCCAAGGTTCCCTTTGAGAAAGCACATGCCTCCAGCATGCCTGAAGCACACGGTTCCTGTACAAATCAGTGACATGTCTGCTTTAGCACAGACACTTAGAAAAATTCAAGAGACCTCAACAGTATCACAAAAGCTTAACCTGAACCAAAGGGAAATGTCCTATTTAATCTGAAGGTAGGAACAAAAGACAAGCAGGCAATCAACTCTATATAGATCAAAAAAAAAGGGAAAAAAGCATGAAGCATCATTTAGCAATGCCATTTTAATATACTGCCCTTGTTTCTCTCTTGTTTTGTCTATCATTATACAGACACAAATCTTCCAAGTGCTCTCTTTCAAATAAAATTGAACACAGGCTTTTTTAAAAAGGTCATCTTTAAAATTATATACAATAAATCCAGCATGGGTAAAAATCTATTTTAACAGCACTTCTCCCTCATCTCCATATTTCATCTCCATTGAATATTAAGCAGCACAAATCAAAAGATGGGGCTTGTTGACTGCTTCAGACTAGAGACATTCCTTTCCACAACCACAGCATTAAAGTCTGATCTAGCGGCATTTCTATAATAAGGCTAAACCCTAAGATAGAGACCACAAGCGCTCTGTCATTTCCTTCTGACCCCCAAATCTGAGCTATCATTTCCTTCCTAACATTAATTCCCTGTTTATGTACTTCCCCTTCATCTGTACAGATACTGAAGAGGGAAATAATCTTTCTTCCTATCATAAATCCTGCAGATGTGCTTGGGAATGAAAAGCTAAAATTAATTTTTAAATGTCAGAAGCACATAGATATTCCATGTTTTTTTCAATATATAAATTAATCAAACACATTTATGATAATGTAGAATTTAAAAATAAAAGGTCCCATATATCTTAGCAATTTCTGAAGACTGAACTTTATAGTTATTTAGTCATCCAGCAACACTGACTGTCAAGCAATGGAGCATTAGCATGACTTCAGTCAATGGGGCTACTCTGCTGCTGCCTTTGAAAATCTGAGAAGGCAGCTACATGCAGCACTGTTCAACAAGAATGTCCCTTAACCTTTCCCACACCACCACCCTGCTTTCTCCTCTCTCCCTTCTCTACATTATTCCCTTGTTTAGGCTGTAAATCTCTGCTGCTGTGTGGTCTTTGTTCTCTGCTGTTTTCTGACCCAGAGCTTACTGAGATGCCCACTGACCGCCGCGGCCCAACTTCCTTGCATCCATGAGTCCACAAGTGGCCACATTCCCAGTTTTCTTAGTCTTTTTCTTTGTTTTTGCTCTCTCTCTAGATAACCATTTGCCCCTTAAATTCATGAAGGAAAGGCAGATTGTCCCCAAATGCTGCACTTGCTCAAACAGTCCATCCCTCCCAAAAATCCCCCTGGAGAAGAAGACAGTGTTTTGCCTTGCCTCCTGCAGTTCAAATGCCTCATGGCCTGCCACAAGGCAGGCTTAAGAGATCCTGAGCACAGCATTGGCTGTGCCTCCTGCCCACCCACTCATCTCTCTGGCTCTTCCTACAGTGGAGCAGCTCAATTCCTGCTGTACATCATGGGATGGGTTGGGATGGCAAGGATCCAACCAATAACCCTCCAAAGTGAAGTAGAGAGCTCAGCAGGGAGAGCTCTCAAAGAGATCAGTATTGAGGGACCTGCCCTGTGGGCAGAGACAGAAAAGGTGGCTGCCAAAAAACTCGGAAAAAGGAAGCTTGGAGCTGCTTGTCTGTCCTTTCCATGCCACTTGTGGGTCACACATGTGCCATCCCACCATACAGAGGCTGAGCTGCTTCTCATACTGAAGACTGTCTTTTCTCCTCTCAGCTGATCCCAAAATTATGCTTGCTGCAGCTGCTGGCAACTCTCTGGCTCCTGCCATCCCACCATGTTCTGCAGGCTGGAGTGGGATCTGTGCTGTGGCAGACAGGCAGCATGGAAAGGGAGAGGCCAAAGGGGAGGCTGATCTCGCTCCCCAAGCATTAAGTGTCCCAATCCAGGGGGATGCATGTCATACAACAGTCTAGCGTGCCAATACTTAAAAGTAGATATTTACCTTTTATGTCCTCCAAGGACAAGAAACAAACTACAAACCAAAATGTGCAAATACGCAAAGTAAAACTGTCGTCAAATGAACTTGCTCATCTTTGGAGCATATAGGGGATGAAAACCTTCCCCCCGCCGCCACTCGGCTCCAGTTTATGCAATATTCAGAAGCAATTCAGCACTAGCACACTAGTACATAGGGTAACAATGGAATTTTTTACTGTTGAGGGAGGGAATGGTTATGTACTGCTTAGATGTTGCCATAAAAGCAGACTCGAAAAACTGCTGTGAAAATTCACCTGTGCAAGCACACCACTTTATTTCCCAACCTTGCAAGAACCATAAAGAAGTAGAAAAAAACCACCCTAGTAGTAGTCTGGCTTTCAATGAAAAAAAATACGCATGCCCAGGAGATGTAAACCTTTCCCTACCTTCTGCAAGTGCAGATGGCTTTTTGCAAATATAAAGAGAACAGTAATGTATTTGCAATGAAGACTTGAAGACTAAGTATAAGTTTTTTTGTGTTAGTTCAAGGACACTAAAAATCCCATAAATGCTGGAAAATACTGTGAGGAGAACAGCAAATGCTTTCTGTGCACAAATCAGGACTCTGCCTCTCTCCTAAGCTGCTGAAGTCCAAACTTGCAACCTGGCAGGCAAAGAGGAGAGCTCATCATGGCAGAGTGAAGGAAGCTGAGACAGGACAATTGATACCTTCTACCCCACCCTAGAGAACTCAGAGTAGAAACTTAAGACAAAGCCATATTGTTAAGCCAGGCAAGATGTGCTGATTCTCCAGAACATTTCTACCCAGGAAAAACAACTTAAAATAGAGATTTTTGGAGGAACAAAGCTTTATTTCAGCACATGTGTTTTAAAATAAAAATCTAATCCAACCAGAATTCTCTGTCATGAATTGTTTCATGCATGTCTTGTCTTCTTTTTTCAGGTTAAATTTTTTTTCCAATCAGTGCCTTTTGGTTTCATTCACTCTGGGGATGGTTGACATCAATCCTCATGCAGCACAGCTGGAAATATGAGTTTCCTCTATTTGTAAAGTCCCTGGCATTTATCTGTGACACTGAAGGGAGAAAAAAAACCAAATAAGACAAAGCCCACCAACATGCCTCTACATATGGATTCTCATTCAAAGGTTCAGCAACCTACTCTGCCCCATCACATATTGTGCACTATAGCTATCAGGTGCTTTGCTGCTTTCCTTAGAGATTTTCATCTCCTCTTCCTTCCATCCTGGCAGATTGCAGACTGGCCTCAAAAATAAGAGACAAATTACACACATATCTGCTGTGGGAGGCCTGACTGGCACTCTAATCTTTCTGTGCTGGTGTGCCAATGGAAGAGGTCCAGCAGAATCTGGCCACCAGAATTACAGCCTCATCTGAGAAACGATGCTACATGGATTTTCATTCAAAGCAAAATCCAATCCAAAGGTGGACATTTGGAGAAAAGTTGTAGGACCTCAAGCCAATAACCCTCCAAAGCCAAGTAGAGAGCTCATCTCTGAGAGATCAGTATTGAGGGACCTGCCCTGTGGGCAGAGACAGAAAAGGTGGCTGCCAAAAAACTCACGGAATGACCAACAGCTCCCTACTGAGATTTGATGGTACTTTACCTGTAATGAAGGCTGTCAGCAAAAACATAAGCCCAGAAAATATTATGTGCACACTTAAATGCAACAGGGAGTTGAGATCAGCAATGCATTTGCTAAACTGGCTGCAGAGGCCACAGTCTGATGAATAAATAATAAGCTTTGCATACTCAATATAAACTCAGAGGTGGAGTCAACTAGGAACAGAGCTCTAGACCAAAATCAGTAACATCAAAAGCAAAGTAAGGATTAAAAAATACATCCATGTTGTCCTTGTTCTTCCTTTACCTGCTACAGAATGAAGCAGCAAGGACATGCTCCCTTTAGGCAGTGACAGTCTCTTTTCCCCCTCATCCAAGGAGGTGTCCTACATTACACCTGTGGCGCTGAAACGTACAGAGCTTTACCATCTTTGAGCACTGCACACTTCTCTACACAAAAAAATTTCCTGTGTTTTCAAAGATGATGAACTCCCTTAGTTCACAATGACTCCAGCATTCCTGCAAACCAATAGGTCTCTGATGCATGGGCAATCACAGCCTGAACAACTTTTATGTAGGGGGGTTTTTTTGGTTGGTTAGATTTTGGTTTGGTTTTTTTGTTTTGTTTTTTTGTTTCTTGTTTTCTTGTTTTTTTGTTTTTTGTTTTTTGGGGGTTTTTTTGCCATCCCTTCCATCGACAGCATTTGTTACAGGCATATTCAGAGAATCAATCAGGTGGGAAAAGACCTCTGAGATCATCGAGTCCAACCCATGACCTAACACCACCTTGCCAACTAGACCATGGCACTGAGTACCACGTTCAGTCTTTTCTTAAACACCTCCAGGGTCAGGGACTCCACCAGCTCCCTGAGCAGTCCATTCCAGTATCTAATCACCCTTTCTGTGAGGAAATTCCTCCTAATGTCCAACCTAAACCTCTCCTTGGCGCAGCTTGAGACACCTCTCGTCCTGTCGCTGTTCGCCTGGGAGAATAGTGACACCTTCTTCCCTTTGTTTCCCGTCAGGAGCCTCCTGGATCCCAAGTATTGAAAGCCACGGAAAGCAAACTGCCAGAGGCCACAGAAGCGCCGCCAGCCCGGCTCGGGCCCCTCGCGGCTGTGCCCGGCCCTGGCGGCTGTGCCCTCCCTCACGGCTGTGCCCGCCCCTCACGGCTGTGCCCTCCCTCGCGGCTGTGCCCTCCCTCGCGGCTGTGCCCTCCCTCACGGCTGTGCCCGCCCCTCACGGCTGTGCCCGGCCCCGCCGGCGAGGCGGGAGGAGCAGCAGGCCCCGGAAAGCGGAAGGGAAAAAACCCAAGTGAAATCCCGCCCCCCAAAGCTTCATTTCCCCCTCAAAACCCGGCCCGCCCGCCGCGGTGACGTCACGCCCTCCGCCGCTCAGTGCGACGTGTCCCTCGGCCGGCGGTGAGGGGGGCTCGGGGGGCCCGGTCTACCCCGGCTCTGGGAGATAGGGATTAGGGATGGGGGCTGGGCAGTGGGGCTGGGGAGCGCTCGGGGACAGGGATGGGGGGATTGGGGGCACTGCGGCGGCAGCGGGGCCTCGGCCGTAGCGAGGGTATGGGAGTCGCTGGGGACGCGAGAGGGGCCGGCACCGTACTGGGAGCCTCGTACCAGGGTGTCCCTATGGATGAACGGTAGGAGATCCCTCCGGTGGGTGTCCTGCGTGCGGCGGCAATGCTGTTACACGCCTGTTGAGAGAATAAGGCTCGGCCACAGCATTCCCTCCGTGCTCACCAGCCCCCCGGCAGCTTTTGGCGTGGGGGTCTCCAGAAACCGGAGACTTTTGTCTATTTAGACGCCTTTGGTGGTGTTCTCAGAAGCACGGCGTAGGACATAAACTGAAAGCCAAATTGTGATGGAGTTGCTGTTTTCCTCTTCTGTGCTGAAAGGCATAATTTTCCATATTCTTTTGAGTCAGAAATAGGCTCTTTTGTTTATTTACTGATACAGGGTCTTCATATCCTGCAAAGTCGAGGTATTTTAGGTTGGAATATGACACATTAAATTATCTGAAGCCTTTAACAAATTTTATAGTTAACTGCCACTTCTGTAGTTAAAAAATTATGTTTTTCAGTATATGTGTGGTACCATCAATGCTAAATGTGTTTGTCTTTGCAGGCAATCATGGATCAGGTAATGCAATTTGTGGAACCCAGCCGTCAGTTTGTAAAAGACTCCATACGACTTGTTAAGAGATGCACCAAGCCTGACAGGAAAGGTAGAGCACACAAACCAGAACAGAATCCTTACTTTATCCTGTATCTTAGCATGTGTCTTTCCACAAGTTACTTCTGTTGATTCATTTGCCGTTTATGTTTCTCAGCTGCCAACATGAGATTTAAACTTGAGCTTTAGTTTGTCTAAATGTCAATGGGTTTATGGTTCTGGCTGTAAGAAACTTGAACGTGTTCTTTTCTGGTATGTCCATAGGGGTGTGAGTGGTACTAAAACTCACCTTAGGAGGGAGGTTAAGTACCTGGAATTCAGTTCTCCAGAGTTGTCAGTCATTGCCTGATTGGGACAGGAACAATTTTGTTGCTGGGAGTATGGAAGAGGGGGTTTTGGACTGGAGAGTCCCTGGAGAGAAGCTATAACTATAACCAGAATGCAACTGGTCCTCCTTACTGATGGTTACAGTGCTTTATTCACATGCTCAGCATGAGCAGGTCTGTGACTTTAAGTTTGCTGGCAACTTTTGAGATCCATAAGGAACTTCATTCCTTGTCAGACTGGCAGGTTTCTGAGAGGCCATTGACCTTCTTAGTCAACTTCATGGTTGCTGTCCTAAAATGATTGAAAATATCCCAAGTACTCGATTTTTGCAGGGACTTATGGTCCTGTCCTCCTGTGACAGACATAAATGCAGATTTTCCATTTTCGATGCTACATTAGGGATTACTTTCAGGGCTTGTGGAGATGTAAAAGAAAGATAATGGGATAAATGTTCCATGAATTGTCATTGTGGGTATTTCTGACTCTGCTTATTTAAAAAAGATTATGATTGGCCATTCTTTGTGGAAATCTGCATCTTCTCTCTGAAAATCTCATCTGTCTTCTGAAAAAGTGGATTTGTTTCTCAGTGTCTGTGCAGGTTTTCAAGTGTTTCCAGTGTTACCATGGTTCTGTAAAGAGAGATCTCTCCTTTGGTCACTGCAGTGCAGGTCTGTATGCCATACATGAGACTTACTGACAAAATTTTTTTTTTGTTGTTTTTTGCAGAGTTCCAGAAGATTGCCATGGCAACAGCAATAGGCTTTGCAATAATGGGATTTATTGGTTTCTTTGTCAAATTGATCCATATCCCAATCAACAATATAATTGTGTAAGTGAATATGATCTTTGATTTCACTAAATTTTTACCTGTTTGGTTTTAAACAGAGGACATTAGTGAGCCCTACAGGACCCATGTTGCTGTAGTGTCTGTGCATTTCACATGTTAGTGTAATATGACAAGTATTACTTGATTCAAAGGACTTTATGAACAAGTAGGTTGTTAATTCAGCATTCTGCAGAGTATTAGATCCATAGTTCTTAGGGTTTTTTCTGAGTATTCTACTTCAAAACTGAACATCAGATATTTTGATTTCCAGTTCCTCAGTATATGTTTGACCATAGTACATTTACCATGTTTGGATCTTATATATTCTTACTGTTTCCAGTTTGTAATTTGGGTATCCAAAGTAAGTGGATGGATGGTAAGGTAAAGAAAACTGAGCGGGTGTGCTGTAGGATGGCAGGGCTCAGAACAAAGTTGGTCTTGTTTCATTTACTGAGTACTAGATATGTTTGAAACTTTGTTTTATGTGTAACTGCATCCTGTAAAATCCCTTTTGGAATGAATATTACCTTACGAAAAACTTGACCTTCAAGTTGACTGGGACCATGGTACTGACATATTAACAGTAGCAATTAAAACTCCGCATATTCTCGAGAGCTGATGTGATCCCCTCTCTGGTACTCCGAGAGGTTAAAGAGCATTCTGTGTCCATGATGCGTGACTGGCTTATACCCCTAAGAGTGGTCATTGAGGCAAGGAGTGTTTGAAAATGGGAGATAAACTGTAACGGTTGTCCTAACATGGCAGTGGTGGGAGGATAAGTTAGACATCAGGTGGAATCACTTGGTCACACTTCATTAGTTGAAACTGATTACTTTGTTCTCTCAACAGAGGTGGCTGAATATTCATCATGAAGAAGACAGTTGTGACACCTGCAGCAGTGATTTCACAGCTTTAATTTGTTTGCTATTAAACAAGCTCAGTTTGGGTTTTCAAACGTTCTTGGTTCTTGTCATTATTTTTCTCTTTTAAAGTCTATGTGATCATACCTGTCTACAGGGTTGGTTTTTTTGTTTTTGTTTTTTTTTTTTTGTTAGAGTTGTTGTGTGTTTGTTTTGTTTTGTTACTTCTTTTAACTGTAGTAGAATCATTCAGGTGGAAAGAAGCTGGGAGGGTCTCTAGTCCATTGTCCTGCTCAGAGCTGGGTCAGTGTTGCATCCTAATAAGGTTGCTTAAGGTTTTGTCCAGTCAAATACTGAAAGCTTCCAAGGGGACAGGTGTATGATCTCTGTTCAGGAGCTCTTTACAAAGCAGTAAATTAAGCTTTGGAACAGCATTGTTCCAGCAAAAGCAGACAACAAGACAACAGTATTTTTGTATCCTTTGAAGTGGTGATGTAAAAGTATATGGGAATTCTTGTCACTACTTTCTGGAATCACCATAATTATCTCTAATTCATTTCTGCACTTGAAAGTCCTGCTAGGTTATGGTACTTGACAGGAAAAAAAAACTGAATCAAAAAAAGAAGTTGCATTGCCAGTCCTTATTGTGATGGCATAATTTAAAAACCCAAACATAACTGATTACTGAGATGTACCATTTGAGGATAATTTAATTATCAGACACACTAAGCAGTCCTTCAGCAAATCCACAACTTGCTCATACATATCATAGGATATACACCCATTTTGGATCCTGTTCTGTACATAGAATTATAATGACCTCTGCATGTTGACCTGGAAGTTTTCATTATTTGAAATGATTGCATATTTTGATTTTAAGAACTAAGCCTGCAAAAACTCTGGTAGATGCAATGCTCTTCCTCCTCAGATTGAGATTAAGACATTTCACTCCAGAAATCTTACTGTAAGCATTTGGTATTTGCAGAAGGTACAATGGTACTTCTATTACAGCCTTTAAAAGCACTTAATACTGGGAATTATGATACTGGTATTACAGCAAAACTGAAGCTTCTTCAGTACACTAACTTGCTTCCTAAGTAGAAAAGTTCAGTTATTATTCTTGAGAAATCTTCACCAGCACCTACAAAAGTTATAAACCAGGACAAAAATGAGATTAGTTAATCTTAGTGCTATCACCTTGTAATACAGTTATACTGTATGCATCTGGGTTCTGTATTTCCTTTTGGAAAAAGGGAAAAAATAGTTCACTATTGGAATAAAATACTTCGTAACTGAACTAACCAGATAAGCAGCAGCAGTGTCTTTACATTCATTTCTGTTTGTGGTTGTACTGAGTGGCTGCTCATGGATCTTCGGAATAAGTAGTGTGATTTACCAGAATGAAGTACTCTATTACTGCAAGTAATTTTGATTCAGTCTCAAGTGACTTTTATTTCAAACTTGTTTTCCATTCCATACAGAAAATCACTGCCTGCTTATATCTTGCATCAGCTTTACTGTCTTAATTCAGTGAAATTTTGTAGTAATTTGAGTTGTGTCAGATCAGAAATAGCAGCTGTAGCTGATCTTATCTCTTGATAGCCATTGTCCACAGCAAGGGTTTGTCTGTCTCGATGGTCACAATCCCAGAGTTGTCATAGGTGTTGGAAGTACTGACAAGTGTTCCAAACTTCAGCACCTGGTTAGCTGTGAAAAATAAGGAAGAGATTGAGTGGTTCTCTGCCACATGAGTGCATTTGTTTCAAAAGACCACTGCTTCCACAGAGAACAAAAGTGTAGCTGAATAAATGTAACCCAGATAAACAAGAAGGCTTGTATGAGATTTTTCAGTGACCTGTAGAGGCAATAAATTAGTCACCAAATTAAGATTTTGAGTTTACAGCAGATTATTACAAAATCAGTTTGTCAGATAGTCCTCAGAGTTTCATATCTGGAAATTTGTATTTCATTAGGATCAGTTCAAGTACTAAGTGCTAGAAAAGGTATTTAAAGTAAAACAAAGAATATCTTACTGTAGTTCCAAACTTGGGATTTGCTTTAGCTCAGTAGCATGCCTATAATCTTCTAAAATGTGAACAGTTCTAGAGCAAAGGCCAACAGTTAAAAGTGATATTGTTTAACAACTTAAAAAGGTACTGGCATCTTCTGTTGCATGCCTAGTGAGGTAGGTGTTCATGTACATTAGAAACCAAGTGGCATTACTCAAATACCAATACCATGCAGTTTTAAAGTTTTGCCTTTCATTTCTTCCCTTTTTGAGATAGCATCATTTGCATGTTGCAAACATACCACCTTCCTCAAAGGCACTCCAGAACTACTTCATTCTGTGTTATTCCTTGCTCATAGAAAGGCTCAGAGTAAGAACTCTAATACTATCCTTTGCTTTAGCCTGTGAAACAAGCCAAATGACAGCTCCTACTCACTGGCACCTCAGAAAAACATTTCCATAGAGGATACAAGGAGAGCTGCAGCTGGGGAGAACTGATTGGGAAGATGAGCAAGTCTCTGTGACCTATCAGAATTGCCAAATCATGTATAAATACTAAAGTAAAAATCCTCTGGATTTAAGTGACCCACTGCAAAGGGAGATCTCCCCATGATCAAAAGGAGTGCAAAACAACTTGGTAAGCTCTATTTTGTGATTTGCACAGGAGGTGCGTTTTCTAGTGTTGGGTATGAGCGCTGGCTGTAGTAAACCTGGGCGTAGTGCATTACTAGAATGCACGTTACCCTGCCTACCCCTTGCTGGAAGCTGCACAGGAGGAGCTGATCTTGCCAGGCTCTATGGCTTTAAAAGGAAGGACAGTCGGGCAAAAGTCAGGACATGTAGCTCAGTGTCTCTTCTGCCAAATCTGTGCTTGCTGCTACTTATTCCTGCTCCCATGCCTGTTACTAGCTTGAAGTGAACTGAAGAGGAGGTTTCACGTGCTAGCTGAATTTGTTGGAATGACAGAGCAATACCCAAGTTTCACTACTGCAAATGGAAGTGTCCTGCCATGTTAAGTTCAGGAGCTGGGAGCATAACTGCAATGCAGTGCAGAAATTCAGCAAAGACAAAAAAAAAATTACTACTGTACTGGATCAACTGTGTACCTAAAATAAAGGTGCTAGATTCTGTCAGGATGCTTTTGGACACACAACAGTACCAGACAGGAGGCTCCTAGACAAATGCCAGGAAGAATGAGTTTTGGTGTTTGCCTTTGGGAGACACAGCAGAGGCCACAGCCACTATGTATTGCCAGAAAACACAGATTTCACTGTTTGCAGGTAAACAAGTCATTTAATGCTGAGGCAACACATGGGTGGAGTTCCCTGTGTAAAAATACTCCCAAAATACTGTGTTAAATGCTGTGGTCAAGTTGTGAATGTTTCCAGTCAGATTTAAGTAAAAAAAACCCTTAAATTCTTTAAAACATTAGTTGACATAGAAATTGCCATTCTTTGGTTACTATATATTGAAACTTGAAGGGGGTGGGAAGGAAGAACTTTGGTGATGAACTGCTGCATAAACCCACTCATTTAGTATCATTTATTGCTTCTTGCTCAAGACTCAGAATAATACTTAATGTTTCACAGCTTTGCATATAAAATAATGGCTCTGCAGAAGGCAAGAATTAACAACAACATGGCAGCTTAATGAAACAAAATCTAAAGCTGTATTTCATTGTGCATAAAATGAAGTGAAAACGAGAGCTTTTCCCCCCTTTCACTAGAAAATTCTTGCCCACTAGATGGAGCCTTTAGTCTTTCTCTATCAGGTTTTCTGCTGCGCAAGGATCACAGTTTGAAATGCTGAAAGGAAAAAAATGCAAAAACTGTAAATCAGTACTGCTGATTCACGTGGCTCAAATGGACCAATTCCAAGCACTTGGTTTCACAACCAGCCAACATTTCAACTATCATAATTAAAAATGCATGTTTTCCATTCAATAAACGAACAGTAATTAATGTGAAAAACTAGGTTTGAGCCAGTAAAGGATATAAGAGGATGTGCATACTTGCTGCTAGGCAAACTTCCTGCTGTGTCCTATATTCTGATGGAAGTTTACAAGGTCAAAGAAGTGGGAAGTTTTATCAGTTCATACGTGATCCAATCCATTTTTTTTAAATGAATTGCAGTCTTATTTGTTGAGTCCTAGCAAGAACTTATGTCTTGGTTAAAAAAAGCCTATTACAACGTCCATTTTAACTATTGAGATTACTTTTCAAGAAACACATTCCAAAGAAAACCACTTTTTTATTTTCTAATATTTAGTATTTATAGTTCTGCTATAATTGGGTACCAAATCAAATTTAAATAAAGGACTCAACATTGTGATTAAAAAAAAAATCTGAATCTCAAAAACCCTGGAAATTTTATAATTTTCTAATTAAAAGAAATCTTATTTTGGATCCTTGAAAATTTTCTTTTTGACCAATAGTAGTCTCTTGTTTTTTGTGAGAACTTTAAAGAGTTGATTTAGATAAACTTATAAGTGATTCATTGAAATACTCTCCCAGCATTAGAAGTTTTGTTTAGTGCTTTGGTTCCAATCAAAATGTGTTTTACTGATAATGGACTGTTGATGTGAAAAATACTCTACCCAGCTCCTCCATTGTAGCTATTTTCTCATTACTCTCCATCTATAAAGCCAGCAAGGACTTCAATAGTAAAACCAAATGCTGTTCCTGCATTTTTGGGGGGAGGAGAAAAAAACCCCACCAACTTCCCCCCCCCCCAAAAAAAAAAACCCCAGAAGTTCCCACCCAACCAAATCTACAATGAAACAGTTTTTTATGGTGTGCCCTATGTTCTTATCAGTAACAAATTTATGTCTGATGGATTGCAGCATACCACTAATTCAGACCTAAACATGGGCAGGGAGAGGGCTGATTTTGATGGGGTAGTGGAGGAATGTTTTTCTAGCAGTTTTTGTTTTGTTTAGATGGTGTTTCAGTCTGCCAGGGTTTGAGAATGTTGGACAAAATTTAAGAGAAGAAAACTGAGGGCATGTAGGTGAGCTTCAAAAATGAGCAAAATCACAAGATCATTACTTCTTAGACATCTGTTTTGCTCACCAAATTATATCACAGAAGAGGTCTCAGTAACCCTAAGACTGGCAATTTTCACTATTTTATTGCTCTTATTTTGATAATTAAAAAAAATATAGAAATCCTAGGATGCCCTGTGGAAAATGTTAATCTCGGAGGTAAAATTTTGAAAATTCACAAATTTATGGTTGCAAGAAAACATTTGGAAATGATAACAAAATGGACCCTATAGGTAATTAAGTCATACAAATAATCAAAACCCCCAAACCTAAAAATGTATTTTAAAATCTCATCATACTAATCTATCACAGTAGGGAGTTATTTTTGAGTAGGTGGTACTGAAACTGAGACCTAAGCCTTTCAATCCTTGTGGTGCCAGCTTTCAGGCTGGAAACTGAGAAATAGTGTGACCTAGTTAAAATGAGATTGGATGTCATCATGTTAGGTGCTGCAAAAACTCTCAACATCAGGTAATTCCTCTTAATGACTGTATTCATGATCTAGTAGACTTATAAACACAATTTCTATGTTCCATTGTACTATTTTGGACACGTAAAGTTCAGTCCAGAGAAGAGAGCTTATCTATCAAAAAAATATCAATCAAGGTTTCATCTACATCTTGTAAGCTGCTCTTAAGCAGTGCTTGAGGACAGCATGTACAGAGAAAACTTCATCCTAAACTTGTCATATATGGCAAAGCCAAATTGTGTCAGGGTCTTCCCACTACTGCTACCACAAATTAATGAGGACAAAACACTATCATGTTAAGCATGTCCCACAGAGACACTGTGATACTTATGCTGTGCTTCCTTTTCTCAACTGTGTCTCAATTACTTCCTAAAATATGTAAAGTCACACCTTGCTGATTTCCACCACTAAACACAGAAACCAGGAAAGGAATACAAGAAGATTGCCACTGCTGGCATGGATGTGCAGAATATTAAAGTAATTAATTATTAATTAAAAGCCATATTATAGTGGATGTAATCCTCTTCCCCTAAGCAAATGCTGCATCAAAATGATAGAAAATTAAGATCATTAAGCTGAAACACAAGCTAAAGTGAAATATTGAATCACCATTTGGTATCCTATTACAGTTTATCTGGAGAGGATTTCCCTGAAGTTCTGTGTTAGGAGCAAAAATCTGCATTTAAATGGAGATACATTAGTAATGCATGAGCTAGCACTTTGCAGGTCACCCTGTGTCTGCAGAACAGCAGCATTAATTTTGCTATTTAAAAATAAAAGACCCAAGTAGTTTGTAGACTGATTTTCCTTTCATTCCTCCTAGGTTTACACTTGTGGTTAGACTGACTTCTCTGGAGTTAATCTTGATTTACACTGATGTATACAAAGGAAAAATTAGGTGCTTGATCTCTGTGCAGTGGGAACTGCAAAACTGGAAGCTGCAAATAACAGTAATTTACAATAAAACATGAACTATTTTCAATACTGATACAACAGAAGTACCATAAAGGCTTGCTGAGTCTGCTGGAAGGGACTGACTAGCCTGGTACTGCACAGATTCCCTCAGGGCCAAGGGGAGTTTTGAATAAGCATTTTTTATAACTATTGTAACTTTGGGTACCTGGTTTTGTGGCACAGAACAATGGTTTTATAATCTCAGTGCATTCATACAAGCAGACTTACAAAAGCACTGAGAGGATATGGGAGGAAGGGGCCCAGCAGGCAGGGCCAGGTGGCTTTTCCACTGGTTCAGGTGCTGGCAAAGACTCTTGGCCAGGGCTCTGCAGCACAGGCTGCTTGGCCTTACACCAGGGGGGGATTTAGGAGGTGACAACAAAGCTGAAAGGCTGTCAAAGCTTCACAATTTCATTTAAAAGGAGAAAAAAATATATTAACAGAATTGTGTGTTCTACCCTAGATAGAAATNGAGAGAAAAAAATATATTAACAGGGTAGAACACACCTATCTAGGTGTGTTCTACCCTAGATAGAAATCAGCCATGTTGAGAGAACCTTCAGAAATGCAAATGAATGTCAGACGTTTTCAAATTTATTTCCTGCACACATTTTTTTCCACATATTTTTTCCAGCTTTATAATAATGGTGATACTGTAAGAATAGCTTGAAGTCTTCCTGTCATATCACCTGCTTGGTGGCAATTTAAAATGATAAGCTGATAAAAATGACACTTAAGAAAGACTGCTTTCTACACTAAGGACTCTGCTGCTACTACTGCTTGAGCAAGATCAACAAGAATCATTAACTGTGAGAAGTTTCTACAGCAGCATTTTAGCACTACCAAAAAGATATGCTTCTGTGTTTGTTAAAAATCACTTTAGCATCTTAATTAAAGTGGCCTGGAAAATTAGACAAGGAAACTCTACATACTATTTTCAGCAGTACCTTTCTGATTTAGATATGATTAAGTTGTAAGGAGAGTGATCTAGCAGGAACATAAATATAAAGTAAGTCAGGAAAATAGCTATCTGAGAGACTTTTTCACTAAGCTAAAGGCAAAGCCAGGCTTACAAAGTAATTTTGAGAACCGAGTGTAGCCAGTAAGAAGTAGGGTGTTTACTTAATTTTTGATGCTTTCTACTAAGCTTGCATAATGTTTCTCAAACTACTTACAAGTCTGAGGTGCTGTACAGGTACTATTAATAATAGTGTTAGAGCACTGAAGAAACAGCTGCAGAAATAAAATGTAGCTTTAGTTTGACAGTCACTGCTGTAAAGATTTTGCATATAAGCTAGACAAAATAACTTGTTGCTATTTTGGTGTGTCTCTACTTCAAGTTGTGAGATAAATAACACAATTCTCATGAGAAAAAGGGGAAGAGTAATACTGAGATGCATCAGCTAATGAATTGTCTTACTGCTAACTCGTCCATAAGACACCTCATAGCACACATCATCCTATTACCCTGTCATGCTTTAGAGGCATTACTTAGTCACACAAAGCTGAGGATGCCAATCTGGTGCAATACTGAAACCTGAGATTAGCTAAAAACAATGGTGTTCTGTCACAGCATTTAGGTCTGAAACTGTGGTTTGACATGACAGCAAAGAACCTAAAAATACTTGCTATGTTGAAAGCTGCTACACTGTCAAGTTGATATGATGCATCTAGAGGTGAAATCTACTGAATTTGTTAGAGACAGGTATCCAAATGATCCTAGCAATTGACCACAGACAGTGCTGCAGAAAGGAGTGAAATTCCCCGATATTCCTCATGATTAGGCTGCTGGAGACAGGGAAGAGAGATAGGAAGAGGAAGGAGAGGGAACCTTTTCCTCACCCAAGCCTCAGGGCTAGGTGACTACATCCATGTACTCAGGCTTCGAACAACAGCACCAGAAAGCTTTCCAACACAACCAGATCCAGGACTGACCAAGATCAACAATTCACCTCTAGCTACAGTAATTTTTCAGCACTTCACATAAAAATTAAAAAAGCCGCTCTCACAAACCCCTATATATCCTTCAGCAGGTTTTAAAGTATGATATTATTTAACCAGAGCACAATGTTAATTATTTTTCTCTTTTATTCTTTGGAGTCCTGATAAATCCTATCACATCGAGATTAATATATTTGCAGGAAGAAGCAGTAAAAGAGGATTTTAAAACACATTCATAATACAAGTTTTTCAGCTTGTGTATGCATACCATTGTTCCCATCATTTGTAAAAATGTTTATTTCTGTATCAATCAAACTGGGCCTGTAGGTGAAATATTGGCATATGGATATTTGCTCAGTAAATACCTACACAGCTTGGGTGAAATGGGGATCTCATTCACCTGCTCCATGGAGGAGAACAGCAGCAATGCCATAAATATTCCACAACAGTCTTGGCCAACTACTTATATCGCCTACCACTGTGTAGGAAGAGTCCCCAACAGCAAGTCTCCCAAGAATTTAGCACTTCTCTGCTTTTTGTGATGGGGATATGATTTTCCTAAGGGAGTTGATCTAAAGCCAGTTCCTAGCCAGCCCTGAAAAACAAATTTAAGCAGGCTGTCTTCTTGCTGCTGCCAGCACTAGCTCAGCACCATATCCAGAGTCCTGTTCTGCTGCACACATTGCTCTATCACTGGGCTTCAGAGCCAAAATTAAATTAAATATGATTTTACAAAGCTCTGTAAAGGCTCAGTCCTTAACTCTAGTGTGCAAAGTTACAGTAGCAAAGATCAAAGTAGATCTTTGATCTATTGGGTTTGCCTAGCCAGGTTTTGGTAGCGGGGGGGATACAGGGGTGACCTCTCTGTGAGAAGCTGCTGGTAATTGTCTCCACATCCAGCACAGCCAATGCCAGCTGGCTGCCGGATGGATCCACCGCTGCCCAAGTCTGAGCCAACCAGAAATGATGGTAACATCCCTGTGATAACAGATTTAAGAAAAGTGAAAAAAAGTTATTGTGCAGATATAATTGTAGTCAGAGAGCAATGAGAACACGTGAGAGGAACAACTCTGCAGACACCAAGGTCAGCGGAGAAGGAAGGGCAGGAGGTGCTCCAGGTGCTGGAGCTGAGATTCCCCTGCAGCCTGTGGTGCAGACCATGGTGAGGCAGCTGTGCCCCTGCAGCCCAGGGAGGTCTGTGGGGACACAGAGATCCACCTGCAGCCCATGGATGAGTCCCATGCCGGAGCAGGTGGACGACCAAAAGAGGCTGTGAACCTGGGGGAAGCTCATGGTGGAACAGGCTCCTGGCAGGGATCTGTGAACCCATGGAGAGCAGAGCCCATGCTGGAGCAGGTTTCCTGATAGGACTTGTGACCCTGTGGGGGAGGCACGGTGGAGCAGTGTGTCCTTGAAGGACTGCACTCTGTGGACAGAGACCCATGCTAGAGCAGTTTGTGACGAACTGGAGCCTGTGGGATGGACTCTCATTGCAGAAGTTCATAGAGGAATGTCTCCTGTGGGAAGGACCCCAGCTGGAGCAGGGGAAGGACTGTTCTACCTGAGCAGTGGCAGAAACAACTTGTGATGAACTGACCATAACCACCATTCCCTGTCTCCCTGTGCCACTGGTGAGGATGAGGTAGAGCCCTAGAAGGAGGGAGCGGGGGGGGAACAGTGTTTCTAAGATTTATTTTACTTCCTAACACCCGGCCCTGATTTTTTTTGTAATAGACTAAATTAATATCCCCAAGTTTAGTCTGTTTTGCCCATGATGGTAATCAAGTGAGTGTTATCTCCTGGTTCTTATCTCAACTCATGAACCATTCACTATATTTTGTCTCCCCTTTCCAGTTGTGGATAGGAATGATAGAGAGGCTTTAGTGGGTACTTAGCATCCAGCCAGGGTCTACCCACACAGAAGGGTTCAACGTATTGCATATTTAAACTCTTTCCCTGCTAAGTCCAGACCCCAAAAGAACTGACCAGTTCACAGCAGTTTACAGCTCCTCTGTTCAGACCCCTGCATGGCCTCCAGGAGCCCCACATTCTCTTGATCACCACGGGTTACTTGCTCCAAGACCTCAATCAAGCTGCCAGACCAGTCAGACAATTAAACTGTGCCAGAATGGTGGATCTGGTGCTCAAAGAGCTCCTCTGACCACAAGGAAGAAAACAGCTGCCTTCACCTCTGAGCAATGGTCAGGGTGCAAAAAAAAAGGTAAGTGCCCTGCCACAGCAAGTCCCAGGACAGCTGTTTGCATTATGGCTTGCAGAGGGCAAGGGCATCTCCAGGCTTGAAAGCAAGCTGAGCCCCTCTGAGCTGCCAGCACAAATAACAAACTTCAATCAAATCAAATCCCTGACAATTTTATTATGCAAGCTTTAACAGTGAACAGCACCATTTCCTAACACAGTTTTATGTAAATATGGTATTACATTTACACAAAAAATGAAGAGAACAAACTGGAATATTCATCCTTATGCACAAAAGGCACCATTAATAAAGCAGCTGTGCTTTTGTCTAAAACATTTCTCTGGAAGGGGGTAATTATTATTTAAAAAACTCACACTGATCTGCTCCTGACAGCTCACAAGGTACGTGTTCATCTACTTGCACTCCCTGACAGCTGATCTGTTTCTAGGCACACATAACTAACTAATAAAGACTATTATACTTCTGATAGAAAAGTAATTCCATTTATTACCCTTCCTAGCAGCACTGCTTCCTTCCACAGTGTTGGGGTGGGATGCTGTAAGAGGTTTCTAAAATGTGGTTATTTTCACCCCTACTTTTGCTGTGCGTTACTTAGAATTTTATTTTGCTCAGCTTTCTTGAGAAAAAACAATTAGACACAGATAGCATCACCCTGAGGATGAAGCAAAAGCAATTATTTCTCTTACAAAATGTCCCCCTAGGTCTGCATGTGAACAACTAAGCTTTTTGATTTTTAATTTTATTACTTTGTCTTTCTGTTAACAAATAATTAATATGATTACTAACACACTATGTACCTCTAATGTCTATACAATTTCAATTATAAAGCCATTACTTCTGCTTATTAATTCTATTCCATTTGTCTTCAAACTTGCATCTTAAACTTACAACATTTGTTGACATTCATGGAACTGTGGCTCCTCCAAACTCGCTCATGGGAGTCCAGCACAGTTTATGTGTTGCAACCCTTGAGACAGAACATGAGATTCAACAGGAGACTGCAAGCTACACTGTTTATAGTTTGGAGGCACTCAATTGGATTAGATGGCTCTCCATGTCCTCCAAAAAATAAAGGATTGCTTTTGAAACAGTGCTGCCCACTGCATCTTTCAATCTTCCTTATTTCTAAGCTTTAAAGCCAGCTTTTTGGAAAAAAAAAATCCAATAAAAATGTAACATGACACATCACAGCCTGTTTTAGATAGTATTACCCACTTCTTCCACTTCACACAGCATTAGGGCCCTTTGCTTCAGGAAGGCCATGGGAGTGGTATCTACCATGTGTAAGAATCAGAAACTCATTGCATATGGCTCATTTAATGTTCCTGGCTGTTTGCTTTTAGAATTGTTTTTTTGGGGATGCAAGGTTAAGATTTGTTATCAATGCTGCTGAATACAAACAGCTCCTATATAATGTTTGTCCCCAAAATGAAAGAAGAGATTTGTCATTAGAGGCAAGTCCTAAGTCTCACTGACTGTCAAAAACTTCATTGAAGTGGAAAACTCGCTACTGAGAATCTGTTAGCTGGCTGTGCACTCTCGAGAAAATCTGATTGATTTCCAGTAATGATTTCCGATATGAACAGCGCTCTTCATATCGTTGTGCTTCCTCCTCCTGACCTGAAAAGCCTTTTTTAGCCCTGCCCCCCACCCTCTTCTCTCCTCTGCAAACTGGCTCAACTACTCATCCCTTACATTCAGAAAACATGCCACGCACTTCCAGGCCCCCTGCAAGGATTCAGTGACTTGGGGGATCTTTTTTTTGGCTTCTTCTTCTCTAGGGAGCAGTGCCTCAGCAGGGCTGTAGTGAGCTTTCTGCCCAGGCTGAGAGGAAGGAAAGGCTTCTGCATTAATCACAGGGCACCGCGTCAGGCACTGCCTAGGCCAGGTGGTGTAAGCCCTTGGACCTAAAACACAGAGGCTGAATGCACTGCTAAATTAATGTAGTGCTACATGGTGCAGTCAAAGCCATTAAAGTTTTAGGAGTGCAATTGGTTATATGTAGCTCAACTTTCAAACACACTGGTCAAGACGGATTGCAACAGTCATGCCATGGCACAGTGATGCATGTCAGCAGGCTCTCAGTTTTACTGTACAGAGGACTTGACATTGGCTTCCAACCTACCAGTAAACTACCCTAACACACTGCCAGAAGGGGAAAGGAAAAGGAACTACAAATCCAACAGTCACATGTAAAATAAAAGACTACACCAACTACACTACAGCTTGTCTGCTGCCAACAGCACTTGGTGTTAAAAGAACATGATGGCTGCAATTGCCAAGAAAGGAAATATGTCTTTAAACAGCCCATTTTTTAAGCTACAGGGAGCTTCCATTAAGTAAATCTGCCTTTAGCCTGGAATGCTCCTTACCTTACTTGAAATTACTGTCATCTTCAAACCTTTGTAATTCCTCACTAATTATCAGTGTCTGGGGGAACTGTAGGAGAAACATTCCTATCAACAGCAAAGAAAGCTACCTGTCTGAATTTATTTTGAACTCAAAATCCAAGTGGTGAGACACTGGAACAGGCTGCCCAGAGAAGCTGTGGATGCCCCATCCCTGGAAATATTCAAGGCCAGGTTGGATGGGGCTCTGAACAACCTGGTCTAGTGGGAGGTGTCCCTGCCCACAGCAGTGGGGTTGAAACTAGATGAATTTTAAGGTCTCTTCCAAACCAAACTGTTCTATGATTCTATGACATACGACTGTATCTTATTTGACATTGCTTTTCCCATCCTGGCTATTTGTTGTACTCGGTATTTTCCACTCTTTTTTTTGGTTTTGTTTTTTGTTTTGCAGTCACTTCACAAAAATATGATACCTAGCAGAATTTTATTGACAAAAACTATTTCACTGATTGTTTAAAATCACTAGATGTGAAGTACTTTTTTTTTGTTTTGCAGATATGGAAAATTTTATGAAAAGCAAAATTATCTCAGAGGAAAAGCAAACTTTAAATTTCTATGAAAAATTTCTGTTAGTTTTAGAAACAATGCTAGCAGCTTAAATTCCTCCTAAACTGACATCTTTCTTTTAAGTACTGAAAAGGATAAAAAAAATAGCACTTCTTTGCTGCACTATTCTAAACATCCTACAACACTCAAAAAACATCCCATCTCTGATGTCTATGTGATGGCAAAGTAAACAGAAGTACCTAAGAACATAGTGACATATCTGCAGATTAATCCTCAGATATTTCAACCAGAGTAAACACTTTATAACTAACCAAATGCAGAAGTCTCAAAGCAAGTGAGCCCTATTCCACCTCTTGGAAGATGTGAACATAGGCACATATTCTTCTTAATATCATAATTTTAGAAGGATATTGTTATGTATCATTACAAGACATCGAGTGACAAGTCAGTGTAACCCTGAGATAACCCTCAGAACCTAGAGATGTCTGGTGCAAGCTTTGAACCCAACATGAAGCTTGGTGTTCTCTGAACAGATACATCCACTTTGTAATTTAAGGCATGGCCACCTATCAAAAGGCATGTCTGTTACAGAGTAGGCAGCACTGCTCTTCTAGAAACAGGCAGGCTTCTTTCAAGAACATCAAAATAATATCAGAGGCATGCCTACCACAAGGAAGCCTTCATGAGACCAAGGGAAGCACTTTGCAATGATGCCCAAAATCAGCCAGGAAGAAAGTCTGATAACAGCTTAGAGCTTACTGGAGGGTGGAATTAGAAAACACCAAGTTAAACACCAACCTTTCCAGGAAGAACTGGAGAACCCTGCAAGTTCTGTACAGAACTGATACTGATGAGCCTTGCAGCACTGAGGTCAGGACACGGCACGCAGTTTGTCTGTCAAATGCAAGAGTGGAACCTGGATGATACAGATTTTGAAGGCCTCATTTACAGGTACATAAGCATAAAAGAGACCAAAAACGTGTCACGTTTAAAAGTTGTGAGCAAAAATGTAGTTATACAACTTCTAATATCATTGGCAGCCAGGGAGATAAATCTCTGCTGCTCTGAAGGGGTACCCATAAATAGCCATAGCATTCTCCAGCAAAGCACAGGACCTTTAAGGAAGGCCAGAATACTGCAGGAAGCTCTTACTTAGTCATACCTGAAGTCAGTCAGCCATGAAGGATGCCTTACACAAGTCTCCCAAAAAACTATACTGGAAATGGACTGAGAGGTTTGAAAACAATGCTTCAGAACAGCAAAGTCCCTCAAATCTATCATTTTGGGAGAGGGAAGGAAAACTACCAAAGATTTAACAGTAGAAAAAGCATGCCTTGGATGCTTTCCAATGCTTGGAAAGCTTGCCTTGCTGTAGCTGTCTGGACTCACTAAGTGCAGCTTGCTGCCTAACCTTACCTGTGGCTCACAGGTAAACACTCCCATTAAGGAGTTCTGCTCCCTCTCTTGCAGCATGGACTTCAGAAGTCAGGGGATGTGACCGCAACACTGTAATTTGTAGAACGCAGAATGGACAACATCATCGATGCAGCATAATGAGCCATTTCCCCCTTCCCTGCTGTGATTAATGGTGTGGACAGGAGGTCTGCTGGTGGAGCTCACACACAATTCTGGCCCTGGAGGCATGGCCTATATAGAGCACCATGTGAATGCTTGCATGAGAGATTGGCAGGCAGAGGCAGCTCTGGGAGCCTTTGTTATTGTCCGGTTTACTCTTTCCTGAGCTCCTCCAGCTTGCACAATCTGTGTAGCCTCTGGGAAGGCAGCTTTAGAATTGGCTTACTTGATGGAAAAAGCTGTTCTTCTTGATGCATATGATGCAAAGTAATGTGACAATGATTGACAGCTAGGGGAGAAGAGGAGAGGAAAATTGAGTTAAGTTGGGTATTGTGTGAAGAAGCAGAAGGGAGAAGGAAAAAAGGAAAACTCCTCATTACTACTGCACGTGTACAGTGGGGGAGATAAGAGTTGCTTGGTTTTATAATAATAATCATTATTAAAGTCAGTTAAGTTGACACAAGTTTATGATGTTATATATAAATAGTACCCCAGTGATTACTGGATATTTTTCTTCCTTAATCTTCCCCAAATAGAAAATAATTAATAAGTGTAGGGGTCTGACAGCGTACTCCCCCTTCACATTTGTGAACAGGCTAAGTAATGTGACTATAAAACCCAGAGCCTGATCTGATCTGCACTTCCACTGATACACTGTGCTCCTTATGTATACATTTAAGGTGAGTCAGAACTTGCCTGCCACCATCTCATTTCCTTCTCCCTTACACTGTGGAGTTGTAATTTTTAGTGAATGATGCAATTACATTGCAATGTAAGAGGCAAAAGGCCACTGATGCTTTTTTGCTTTTTGAGTTCGGGTCTGAAAACAGAAGAAAAAGCTGTAATTTATTCCATCAGCCTTTTTCTGTACTGAAACAAAAGTTAACGCCCAGAGAAACTTCCTTCCACTAGAAAAATTAACTCAAAATGTGGAATCTCTCACTTTTTTGATTTAGGAGATGGTACATGCCCAAGAGACATCCCATCTTAGTTTATATCTCATTTTATCTTCAGCAGACTGTTAGGTTCTGGACCACTTGCATGGAAAGCTGAAATCACGGGGGGAAAGAAAAAGGGAGGGGCAGAAACTATAAAAAAAACTTGAAGATACTTGTGGCAAAACTGGAGATGGCAATATATATATCAAAGAGGAAAGAGCTTATCTGAACAAATCCCAACTGGCTCTTTTTCTTAGTTGTGAGTAAAAAGACCCTTTTTCAGAGCTCAGAAGGCATGCTAGAAATCACTACTCATTGCTGCTATTTGGGAAGTTTTACAAGTGTCTCCTAAGAACATGCCATGCTTGCAGTCAGCCTAAGGGAACTCCCATCATCAGTAAACAGGTTATGCTGTAGTTTTCCTTCTGCTGCATATATGCAAGCAGCTCAGTACAACAAAGTCATAGGAGATAAGGTTAGGAAATTACATGCACAGTAGTTGTCTGTCTGTCAATACAGAAACCTTTTCTTCCAGAACAAAACCAAAAGGTTTGGGTTTGTTTATTTGTTTAAATCCCAATCTTCTACAGTTACTAATAACAGACCATATGCCACAGCACGCTCAGTTTGATGTAGCATTATTATCAGTATTTGAACAAGTTCTGTGTGCAATCATAATGTGCTAAAACACCAAGACACCCCCTCAAGCCCTCTTAACTACTAAGGGGACTAATTTCAGCATCTATCCCTCTGAAAATCCTAGGTTTTCAGAAACGTCTGTAATCCAGGGTCATTTCTGCAAAAGATCTGCAAGTCAAGATGGGTCATGACAGGTCAAACTTTGAATATATTTCCTGCTTTGAAAATACCTGATAGGTCTCTCTATCATGCCTTAGGGATATGGGGTTAAAATAGTACAAATCTTCAGGCCAGTTGAGTACATTCACTACCATGTTCAGGGACAACTGCAACTCCAAGACATATGCACACTCATCTTTAGGGTAAATTCATACCTAATTTGGACCTTATCTACTCAGTCTAGTTCACTGTTCATTTCTGCAGGCTACAATTCAGAGAGGAACTAAATCATGTGCTTAAGCTAAGTCCATGACACGCTGTTTTCATAGAAGCTTCAGTACCCAGCCTGTGCTGTACTGAATTGAAGTCCAAAGAATTCCCTTTAAAACTTCCAACCATATAACATGATGGAAAAAAGACAGAGAAATTTGCAACCCCTCACAATAACATATGGACCCCCCAGTACCTTTAATTCTTGATTTAAAAAGCTTTACATTTTGGCATGCACACAGAACTCCAATACCAAAACATCTTTGCTAAGAAAGATCTAGTGTTCAAAAACTGCTCAGTCTTGACACTATATGGGCTCCTTCATTTTTATTGCAACTTGGTTATGGAGGAGGAAAATTTCTTAACTTGTCACATTAAACCAAAATTGGGTTGGTTTGACCCTAGTGACAATGAACCGATTTTAGGAACACATGAAAGTCCCTCGTTACTTTTCAAAAAATAGTACAAGCACGAGTTATCTTTTCCCCAGTCTCTCAAACAAATACCCCTTTTCTACCCATCCACTACTAAAATGAGAGATGTCTGCTTAGAAATTCATCCTATGAAGGGTGCGAGACATCCTGATGGGCACAATTTATCAACATAAATTACTGTACTTCCCAGCAAAGCTCCTGTCATAAGAAAACACCATGTGCCCTAAATTGTCTGCTGCCCTCTCCAATAATCAGCCTACTTTTTAAGATCTAGAGATTTGCTGATAAAGGACACCTCAGTGCATACAGCGAGAAAAAAAAATTGAGTTTCATACACATGACTGGAAATGTCCACACACTGCTCTATTAATCTTTAGATTGGGGTCATTTTTCTCTTGAGATGTGGTAATAGATTACTTCAAGAGAAAATGGGGAAGAGTACCCAGACAGAGGCCTGCTGAATACTAAGCAAGTTTGCCTCCCTTTTCCTTGGTTTAATCCTAAAATACATCTGATGGCCAAAGCTGCTGTTTACTCTGTACCAACCAACACTGATGCAGAAGGAGTACAGCATATTTAGTATCATCGGTCTGCCCCTACATCTCCTCAAGCACCCTGTGCTGTAAGACCCATGCAGGCACTGCTTCTCTTCTCTCCCTGGTCACAATGTATTTTGCTGGTTCCAGCATCATCACTCTCTTACCCAAGAGCTCATCAAATCCCATACCCAACCTGCTTTGCAGTTCTTTTTTTTTGTTTTCTCTGAGAATCAAAATCTACTCTCTTCTGGAAAAGCACTCTGACCCCTTGTCTTTTTTCCTGTGGAGATTCAGTCTCTAAGTTACAGCATTTAGAAAAGACTTTCTCTACTTCATTCCTCAATCTCTCTGGATGAGTATCTGCATGGTACCAGACCTTAAGCCCCACATTTAATGCTCTTTTGTTTCAGGACATTTAAAACTGGATGAGGAAAAATTTACATGAAAGTGCCTGGGAGTAAATTAGGAAGGGAAGTGGACTCCTGTTCTTCAGTGCCTTTGCCAGTCTCAATTTTTATAGTATTCTTCCCATGTGTGAAAATTGTGATTTCCAGCAGCATAGGAAATGCCCACCATTGTGTTTAGGGGCACACTTCTCCATCCATAAAACAGAAATCAGTGGGGTGCCCTCTGTGCAAATCACAGAATCACAGAACAGTGTGAGCTGGAAGGGCCTCAGATGGATCAATCGAGTCCAGCTCTTAACTGAATGGCCAATATGGGGCCCACAACCCTGGTGTTAATTGCACCATGCTTGCACCACATGACCAAGAGCAAGTGTTGTGCCTTTGCTCCTGAGGGTACAGTCCCCTATCCTTGGAGGCTCCCTGCTGGATTCCTTCTCTCACGGTTTCATTCTGCAGCCGAGGAGATGGTCCACCAGGGCACAAGAAAAGCACATTGGGCTTCACCACTCCTACTCAGCTGAACTGCCTGTGGGGCTGTGCAGTCCCAAGCTGCTGTGTGGAATGCTGGCATCCAACGTGCCTCCTGGGATGGCTCAGGAACCCCTGCCCAGCGGAGCACAATTCAGTGGTTCAATGACACCACTGCTTGGCATCTCTGCAGTTCCTCCAGTATGTCTGCACAACCAGTGAGCCTCAAAATGAAGCTCTTCTGATGTACTTCTGTCTGCTCATGGTAACCTCAAAACTCCTCCTCCTGTACAACACAGAATGTACCAGCAATGCAGAGGTTAAAGGGTTCTGTTAGGATTTTCACTGCACCTTCCTCCTTCTAAGATATCAGTGTAAGATTTTCTGTTATTGTCCATACAAGTTTCCCAGGACACACACAGCTTTTAAATGATGACTTAATGTCTTAAAAGTTTTAGGTGCTGCATTATCAGCTAGGAAAATCTATGAAAAGGGTGGACATATTTTGAATTTTTGGGACAATGCAGACTGGACTTTACTGAGAGAAAAGAAAGGCATTTCTATGAGGAGTAAGTTACAGTATTACCAGGTAGGCCCATACATAATGGGACTGTATAAGACCAACCATTTCTAATATATTCTCTAATGGTCCTGCTCTATTTCAGTCTTGAGCCCCTAAATGTCACTTGTCCTGTGAGAGGCTGTTACAGACCCTCATTGATATTAATGACATCTGCTACACACAGCCAGCAAGCCTCCAACATCATGAGACAGCTGGAGCTTTAGAAGGGGAGATACTCTATCACAGGCAATGCAAACTTCTGCCTCTCCACACTCTGGGAACATCACCCCAGTTTCACAGCAGGGATGGTTTGCTCGCTCTTGCTGCTTCTTGCCATTTAGATGCCACACACCTTATTTTGCAGAACCTTCCCCCTCCTTTTCATGGCTTGTACCAGTCTCATCATTTCATGGAGGGAAAAGAACTTTGCTTCTTGGGAGAAGCTGCACAAATAAAGGACAGAAGTCTATACAGCAAGCACCTTGCAAAAATAGACACTGAGGAAGAGCCAGCACATATTGGTCCTACCTGGATGCTAAACCATAGGCAAAGCAGTTTTTGGCTGGCAGCAGTGGTGTTGAGTGTCTGCACACAACCCTTTGAGCATCAACTTTGAAAGCTTTTTTTTACACTAAGTAGGTCATACTTTTTGTTACCAAGTCACTGTGCAGAAAGAAAAACCACTGGAGCATCCAGTGACATTATTGGGGATAGGATGAAGGTAAAATGACAGTGCTTATTTCTTCATTAAAGCAAAGCATCTGCCACTTTGTTAATATTCCAGCATGCCCTGCTCCCAGAGAACTGTGAAGGCAGCAATGATTAAAGGCAGTTCCAACTGGGGAAAATGCATGTTACACTGACCTCAAAAGTGTAATTCAAAATTTATGCTGCTGAATGGTCTACACTCTAATCCGAGGAACCATCTGTGTAGATGTAGGTACAATACATACACAGTCTCAGGAGAGGCACCCTGGGCTTACCGTCAGCGTGACAGGGAACAAAAGATGATGGCCAATAAACCTAATTTCCAGTTAAGCTTATGATCCAGGAGGTAAAAAGTTACTGAACCCAGTCCTCAGAGAGGCCACTGCCCTGACCCAATCAGCTGCAATGGCTCAAAGAAGCCACCACAGGCTGCTCAGGGCGGTTTTGCTGAAAACAGGCAGCTGTGAACACAGGAGACTACAGTGGCTTCCTGCCAAAAATCTGCATTTTAATAACTTTGTAATTGCATATTTTTGCAATCTGTTGACTCTGACTTATTTTAAGAACATCCAAAGAGTAAAACAGTATCACCACCAGATTTTCTGGTACTTTAAATTTCACAATGAAGTTTGCATCAACTCAGTAATTACTGTGAATAATTCATAATAAGGGTTATAATGATGTGACGCATTCTAGTGAATCCCTGAAATTTAGGATGTTGAAGTGATAAAAACAAAATAAATATTAAATTCAATAGTAAATATTAGAAGAAAAATAATTAAATTCCATAATTAAAAAAACAGATTGCAAATACAGTCTGGGTGGTGGCATTGCTATCAAGCTCATGTAATTTCATTAGAAGTGATTTACTTTAAAGATGCAGAATAATTTTAGCAAAAATGGCTGTGATCCTGCAAATGCCAGCATCCACAGGCAAAACCATGCATGTGAGTAGCCTACTGCACAATGGGATGACTTGTATAAAACTGTTTGCAAGACTGAGGCTCCAGTCACGGTTTGCACAGCAAAACACTTGAAAAAATTAGCCATCTTTATAAAAATGATGTGGAATTAAATCCACTTTTACTTGGTTGTTCTTTTCAGATTAGTGCTACGAATAATATATTGCATAAGGAATATGGATGAAGCTTCAAATTATCCAAGTCCATTTGCTCAAAGAAAGACAGTCAAACATGTTTTGGCTCACCTTAGCTCACAGTACCCATTCCATCATTCAATATTCTGAAACCACGATCCCTGAAGCAGACTTCCAGGGAAAGCCACAAGACACCTAGATGCAGTATTTCTTTCATGTACTTAAAAGGTTTGAGAAATCTTGAAAATCTTGTTTCACTTGAAACTGACCTTTTTTACATCCTCCCTCTATACAGATGCACTGACTGAGCATTCCAAGTCAACCAGCTGAACTCTAGTACTTAAATGGAATAATATAAGTTCAGCTTTGTGTTTGCAATGCCTTTCTTAAGTCAAAATTTTAACAATGGAAAGGCTTGTTGTTCCATGAATGGAAGAGTGAAAGCTCAGTTCTCTTTCCAATGAGGCAGCAGGCTGAAATTAAAATTAAATCTATAGCTTCTGAGACTAGAAGCTAAGGAACCACCTCAAAATAAAGCAGATAAGAAGTTATAACTTAAAGATCTCCAAAGGCTGATCAGGCTGAATGGACTCTGACTGGCTCATTTTCTTTCCTATTCCTGGAAAGCAGTGACAAAAGCCTCCAGTGGGCAGGTGAATTTGCCCCAGTATACACTGGGAAGGACAGTGAAAAGCTGACAGAGCTATGATTGAAGGTATAGCTGCACCAGTTCAGCCCAAGGGGTGTTGGGCTTTTTGTTGTCATCTTTTCCTCCACCCCCGAGTTGTCATTCCTTGTCATTAGAGGTTATTTCCTTAGTAAAGGTGTATGTGTTTGCTAGCAAGAGAGGGAAAGTGCTGGGTGACAGATTTGCCACATATAATGATATACAGACGTGATTTCCATTCTGATTTGCAAAAGGAAATGCAGTTTTTTAACCCAATTCTGAAAAATGTAAAAAATGCAAGGATTTTTTTTTTAATCCTGAATATTTAGCAATACTTTTCTTGAAAGCTTACTGGAATTATTTTTCAGTTTTCTCATTAATTCTCTTCAATAGTCACTTCATGTTCCTCAGCCCTCCAGTTTGAATAAGTATCATGTAGCTCCAATAAATATATCAATTTTTACCAAGAACAAATTATTCAGATAGAATAAACCAGAGTAGCAAGTACTTAACACTGGTTACTAAATACATCAGAATAAACATAAGATCCTAGAAGGATGGCCGCCATCCTAGATGAGACAGATTTATGATATGTGTGGAATGCAAACACCTCCCCACCTTCCTAATGCCACAGCTTTTCTAGTGGCAAGAGAAACACAGCAGTTGTTTTATCCCCTTGTCAGCTCTGAGAAGCAACCTGAAGAGCTTTATTCACTTAGAAATGTAAAGTAATACACAGTGAAAGACCATACTTGAGACGTTTTCCATCACTCATCCACTATGAAACCTTCATTGCCAGGCAGCAACTGCAACACTTTCTAGCAGGGTCTTCCAGTGGCTGCTTCAAGGCTCAGCGATGCCATAGGAAGAAAGTAACACTTAATTTTACTTCTTTATTGGTGGGTGGGAGGGATGGGAATGTAACAAATGACCCCTGACATAAGGCATTTCATGGAGAATTGACCAGTTGGGATTAATGGCCCTTGGCTGAATCTGGGCTATAAAATTTTTCAGCCAGCCATTAATTTTCAGGAAATGTTCTATTCCTCAGTCATTATTACTTAAGTAAAAACATATATTGTGTATATGGTCAAATCAAATTACGGCTAGAATTTTGTCAAGCACAGATAAGGGTGTAAATTTGCTGTGTTATTAAGGCTTTTCCTTTTGTGCTCAGATAACTATAGTTTGGTAGTGGGAATGACTGTTAAACATGTTTGGGAAAAACACCCTTGCTTTGTCCTCGTGCAAAGCGATCACGGGATTAGAAGCCGGGATAACTAATTAAAAAAACCCAACATCATCAATTACCTCAATTTTTCTGTTACGATCATGAAGAAAAGCAGCATACGTATACTCACACATGCTCACTGTAATTACACCCAATGATATGTACACTTACCACACAAAAATATATACAGTACATCAAACACGTGGAAGGTGGTGTGGTATTTTTGCAGTGAACTTGGGCTGAATATGTTAATTATGCACATGAAAGCTGTAATTGCATAGTGCAGATCATCCTAAAGAAAGGCTAATAAAACTTTCCTATCACACTTAGACTCCCTGGTTTTTGCTGCACACTGCAGGAGCACCAATTTATGAAGGGGAATTTAGCAAAATTTTATGGAAGCTATCACTTGCAAGACTGAGTCTGTACTTCAGCTGCCACTGACGAGGCCATACAGTGATTTGAGAAGGAAAAAGACTATAACCAATAAAATTTTAGAAGCCTTTATAAATGACTGAAAATAGATTTTCTATACAAGTGCCTTGACTTGAAAATCTCACGGTAAGGTCTGGACCCATGACAGGTATACAGTCCAGTATAGTTAGTATTAATGTATTATTTTACCAATAGAGAGAAGGAATTTACAAACTTACAAAGCATCTGTGTAGGGCCAAGGATGATCCACAGATACCTGACTTTAAAATGTTGAATGGTTTTTATATATACAGAGTGATGTTCTTGCCTGGAGATGTTTTACCTTTATGAGATGCTCTGTTTTCCCTCCAGAGAGCCTGGAGCAGCCTCAGGCTGTGTCCTTAGGGCTGGAAACAACAAAGCATGGACTGATTTTGAGGTGACAAAGCTAAGAAAGGAGTGGTGAAGCTTCAGTCACCCAGCAGCAACGGGGGACTAATGCCAGTCCTGTCTTTGAGGAGCAGCAGGGCTAGACACCAAGCCCCATGCTGCCCCTCAGCACCTGAGGCTGACAGGACCTCAGCAGTGCATGCCAGTCACCCCAACACCCCTGATGGGTGGTACCAGGTTCTACACTAGTTTTACAATGCCACTTGCAGAAAATGAAGGACATTCTAAATCTGCACCACGGAAGGACAAATATCAACCTTATTTATGCTTTAATGTGCATTTCTTCATGTCAGTTTGTGGGCATGCAGTCCCTGACCCTGTCCCTCACCTCCCTGCATCAGTGCTGGGCTCCCTGGCACTCTCAGTATGGTGGTCTTGAGGTGCTCTGACCACTCCTCTTCCCTCTCACATCCAGCCTTTGGTCTTCCCCCTGTCTCCTGTGAGAGCTGGCAAGTTCTTGCTTCATCCAGTTACCACATTCAGCCCCCTCACACTCCCTTCCCACACCAGGGAACTTTTGTCTTTTAGCAAAGTAACAATGTGGGTCCTCCAAGTGACTCAGCACCTGCAGTTTGTCAAGTGAGAAGGAAGTCTGCCCAAGACATGTGCAGACAGGCCTGTTCTAGAAAGAGTTGCAGCTTTCCAAGTAATTTGCTATTCCTAACATCTTCCACAGTGGTCTGCCTCACGCCTTGTTAATCCTGTGGATCGCACAAAGACTTCCAAGCAGCGTGATTTTAAATGCTCTAAAAGACGACAAAACCACGACAGGACTCAGTGTAATGTGAGCTTTATAGTAATACACAATCAGTGAAATAATGACTTACTGCCTCCACACTTCATGGGCACATTTGAAACAAAGGAAAATTAAGCTTGCATGTTCTGATTCACCTTGGCCTTCTTCAGCCTTGTACTTAATATAGTACTGATATGCAAACCAATTTTATTAGGTCTCAAGAGATTATTCTGGCTGGTACTAATGACTGAGCTAAAAAAATCAGGTTTGATCAGGCTCTGATGCTGAAGAGCTCTAAATTTGTATTTCCTGGCATTTACTGCCCATTTTCTGTGAACACATACAGCTGACAAAAAATGTGCTTTGTAAGGACACGACACTGGACAAAATTTATTCTCAAATCCTGCCCACATGCACTCTGGGAATCCAATGCACCACAACTGAGAAAACAGCCAAGATCTTTCTTTTTTCATTCTTGGTACTGAAATGAAACCTTTTTAACATACCTCATTAATTCCTAAGAGAATCAGAAAGCAAGTATTAATTTCTGCCATAAAAGCAATGATAAAATGTAGCAAATATTTTATGTTGTAATTTCTGTAATCAATACTATAAAAATTGGTGAAAAATGCACCACCACCTTAAAAAGCATTGAGACCTGTAATGAAAGGTTAATAGTAATCATAATGTTTAATTCACCAAATGGATGGAACATAAGAGATCATCCACTGTGAAAGATACAATTCAAACATTCTTAGAGCCCTAGAAAATAAAAAAAACAATAGAGAAGTATAATTATATGCCATGGATTGAAGTTCTTTTCTGAGTAAAGAAAGGCAGGAAGACACCATGAGCTGAGATAGCCATGTTCCCTATGTGCACAAACGTACTTAAAAAAAAATTAGGTAAGAAGATTTATACTTTGCTTTTTTCCCACAAACAAGCACATCTTATCAGCATTACAAAGAAATATATAACCTAGGAGACAGAGCAAACAGCAATGCTGTTAAAAAGGAAACTGCTTTCCCTAGCTGTGATCCTTGGCTAATGTAAATCCACTTGCTTCTATTGCTACCATCTTTTTGCTTTATTTTCCTATGTTATTCAATATATTCAATTCTTTTTGCAAGGCTGAGCCATTAGAGGCAGGTATTGTGCATATGCTATATGTTCATAGAATGCTTCTTTAAGCCTTGTTTATAGCTGCTAAACAAGCTTCAAAGCCTTGTTTATAGTCACAGCAATGACTGAAAAATGAAATTTCATCAGCTTAGAAATACAACCCATGAGAAGCAACACAGATAGATATCCAAGTAATAGTTTGCTTTTAAAAGTAAGAATCTAATACTTCCAAAAACTGTAGTAGATTTTCTAGTAATTTGTGCTACACCTAAACAAACCAAGGATGGATTAAGGGGTGATATTTCCAAGACTTTTGGATATTTTTATCTGTAATGGTTGTTAAACATGGTTAGAAGAGGGAATTTGTTAAGTATCTCTAAAAAGTCAGGACACATGGTACACAGCTTGATTTTGTAAACATTTTCATCACACAGGCACAGAACATGCATAGTTAGGGGAAAAATACCTAATGCCTTTTGCAATTTAAAATCACTGTACTATTATTTTCCATATCAGCCAAAGCTCCTCCAACTTCCTTATGCACATGAAAAATAACATCAGACACTGAGAAGCAATTACCAGCTCCTGTGCAACGAATCCCTTATGCATGTAATTAAAGTGTTTTAGCTTAAAACCAAAACAAATATAAAATTAAAAAGTATTTCTTTATACTTTGTTATACAGAGAAGACCCACCAGGCAGCCAAAGAAGAGCTATATCAATATATCTTCTCATAGTTTTCAAAGCTTTTTGGCTTAGGTTATAAAATAAAGATGGTGGAGGAGAAGAATTGCTTATAGTGCTTTGAATGGTATCACAACATTGCCAGCTTGAGATGATTAGCTGTTCATTAATACAAGACTGAAGTAATTTTTCACACATGCCAGTCCTCACATACATGGATTTTGCATACACACATACAAGATAGTAAAGTATGTTACAAAATAACCCAAAAGCACCATTCACAAGATTATCATCTAGTCACACTCAACTGATGCTAATGAGAATTATTTGCCTCCTTTTTACTTGTACATTAAGATATGATTTTAAACACTTGCACAGGAGTGATTTTTTCTCCCATTTCCTGCCTCTTTGATACTGAGGTGTTTTATTCAGACCCTTGAATTCTGTGAGTGGTTTTGCCTGTGGAATATTCTGGACCTGATGTATGGTGTTTATTTCAGCAGTGATAAGAAGTTTTTTTCCGATGTACAGCTCAAATTGTGGTGATGCTGAATTCAGCCCTGGTGTCTGAAATGCTTTGAAATCTCACAAGGTGAGAAACAGCACGAGCTTGCTTGATCTTGGTATTTAGGCCTTTTGTTCACCCCTGACTGAACAGGCACTGTGGGTGAGGATTTTGATTGGGAAAGAAAAATTTCAGGCCAAAACCCTACAGTGAGATGTGGTCTCCAGAAAGGTTAACAGGTTCTTCAAAACAGCAAAGATAGATTGGTGCTTGCCAGTAGCACTATGATCCACTTAGCTGAGGCATACAAAAAAAAAAAAATTGCTCCTTCTGCTTTCTGATGCCTTTCATCACTCTTTATGTAGGAAAGTAAATAGTTGATGCTAGCCCAGCACCTGGCCAGTCATTGCCCTGTTCATAAATCAGAATAAAGCAAACATCACTTTCTCCACAGTGTAATCAGGACACAAGTTCCCAGTGTATGGTGCTTTCAGCTGTCAGCTTTCTGTATTTATCTTGTCTTTTGGAAATCAATCCTACGCAATGTGAACATGGAGAGGTGGAAATGAAGAAGAGAAATTTGCACAGTATCACTCCTCAAGTTTACTTATCTTGTAAATCCATAAGGCACCTCTCATGCTCATGTAATGAGCGTGTTATAAATAAAGAAGAGAAAGAAATCACCTCTCCAAAGTAAAATCAACAAATCTAACACTTTCCTCCTAGTAAATGCTAGAAAAATGCAAGGAAAAGAGATCCTTCCCTCTTAAATATTTTAAGGCAATATATTTATGAGAGCATAACCCATTGAGGATGCTTCCAGTATATTATAGAGAAAAAAAGTTTTCCTTAAGACTCAAGGAGTCTTTCTGGAAAAGAAACAACTTAACACTTGTTTGTGATAGAATGAAGGGTTTCTCACACACAATTAGACCTGTATAAATAAAGCCATTGTATTAAGCCAGTATTAACTCAGTTGCAACTTTGGCTGTAACTGACATATAATTGTCAGAGCAATCTATTTTCAAAGATGATTTACATCACTCATGACAGGCAATTTACTTCCAAATGCTGAGACTTATGGTTCAGCTTCCTTTTATGTGGCCCAAAGAAGATCTGGAGATAAGCAAAGGAAGGACCTCAGGACTCCAATCAGTGTCAACAGACAAAAATGTGTATATATTTTATAAAACTTCGATAAACTCTTTAATACTGTTTTAGCTTTTACTTGCATCATGTACTAGCACCTCAAAAACAAGCACAATGCAAATGCATTCAAATAATGAAACTTCCTCTAACAGTCCCAAGAGTAAACAGTCATAAAATTTTCTTTAGACAGTTAATTTGATGTCTAAATAAGAATAATTCCAGAACTGCACAGAATAACCCCAGCACTGCCTTGCACCACGGAGGAACTGAGCTGCCTAACTTTAAGCCTCTAAATCACACCTAAACTAGAAGCATAGAGTGATTCAAAATAGGTAGTGGAGATGCCCTAAAAAAAATTTCTGGAGGATACTTCTAAGCCACTGACAATTCACTGCTCATGACCTTCTTGGAGACTGTGGATCATGAGCATATGGAAATGGAAGGCCCAACACCAGTGACACAGAGAGGTGTAAATACCTGCAGTGTCCATCTTGAAAGTGAAGTAATTGTCTTCATAACCTTTAAACAGACCTGAAACCTGTATTCCCAAGAAGGCTAGGCCAGCAGCGAAGAGGGAGACATTTTTTTCTCTATTGCAGCTCGCATTTCTCAGTTCAAGTGAATTCAGCTTGGTGTCATCCAGAAGGAAAAACTTCTAGGGGAAGCAGACCACTAGATATCTTATGGTAAGAAATATCAGCTGATATTTGCTCTTGCCACCTCACCTGCAGATGCTGTGGAGCGGAAAAATGAAGAGACAGCCAAAACACAAGTGAAGTTTAAATGAGACTGGTGTGAATCATGGCTGCAATAACCAGCTCACCTGGGGCATGTCTCCTACGTGTAGGCAGGAGCTCAATCAAAGCAGTCTGGTATAAACGATGTGATTTCAGACAGAATGACTTAAGCTAACTCAACCTGGTATGTGAACATTTTGTGTTGATCAAAACCTGAAAAAAAATCAATACAAAATGAAAATTCAGCTGGTCAGGCTTTGAGTAGTGGCAGACCCTAACATTTAGATGTGAGCACTGAAGGCAGACATCTCTTTTCAGGTACAGGCCTGTCTCCAAATTGGATGCTCATTCACCTGCTTGGCACAGCAGGCCTTTAAATTGACTGTCCCTTACTTCCTCTGGACACAAAAATAAATCAGGTTAGCTCAGCCCAACAACTGAAACTGCAAAAGCTAGCCTGGCCTGCAGCAGATCAGGAACTGTTCAGGTGCCCTGCTCTGGCAGCAGACTGATGAAGTAGCAAGCACCATAGAGGAGGATGAGGGAGTAGAGAAGCACCTCTCCCGTTAGGGTGCATCAGGTCCACAGGGGCCACAGCCTCAGGGGAAAATTCAAGGATCTACATTAAGGGCCCGCTGTGCTAATCCATCGTGATGGGACAACCTCAAGACTTCTCCTTCCTTGTTAGCTTTTGGAACCGTGGTAAAACAGACCAGCCTTAACTCCCATGCACACAGTCCAGTTAAATCCTTAAAGCCTGCAGACAGCCTTTAGTGAAAAACTTCTTTTCCAACCAAACACAGAAGTACATAAGAAAGAAGCTCCAACTCAAATCAGCAGGCTGCTCCATATCCTTATGATAGATTAGTAATAGAGAGACCCTGAGCTACATATATGAACCAATAATGTAGGGTATGTATGTAGGGTACTAATTATAAACAGAAGGTTTTAAAGCTTGCAAGATAAAAAAGGCCTCATTGACAAAATGACTAGCATATTTCCTGCAATAGAGGGTCTTTCAATACTCTTCATGGTCACATCAGACTATCTGATTTGCTCTTACTCTTCCCATCTTCTTTTCTCTCCTACCCTCAACCTATAGCTCATGGAACTTTGGCTCTGCTCCGGTTAATGGACTCCCTTTTCAGCCATCTTCTCACTTGCCAGGCAGAACTGAGCTACATCTTGGGGAGAACTGTACAAATACAAACAAAGTGAACAAAAATTAAACAGCTTTCCTTTGTTTGTAAAGGCTTACACAGGATGCTACAACTGGTATTATATTAAAACCTAAAATAAATAAATGTAAGCTGTTCCTAGCATAGTAAATATGACATTACTTTCTATGTAACCCAAGGATTGAAAAGAAAACAAAAAACCCCCAAACATAAAAAAGGTGATAGAACAAAACAGTCACTACACCTTGGTAAAAGTGAAGTTACACTAAAACCTAAAGCAATATTTGTACCCTTTGTCCTGGGTGATCAACAGGCAGTAATTATTTGTTCATTAGCTGCTCAGATCACTGTAAGCTGGTGATGTGCTCAGAAATGGCTGGGGAGTAGACAAAGAAATTTTTCTCCCAAGAAATCAATTCAGCTGCTTCAAGAAAACATGATTAATGTTTTCTTGGGATGCTGCCTGCACCGGAAGGGCAGCTATGTCTTTAGACATTATTAATATAGAGTGCACTCCTGCTATAAAACTCTCTCAGGTAAAGCCAGCTATGACAGAATTACCGACCTGTCAAACCTCACCAATTTGCTTTCTAACGCCGAGACCATCCAAACCATGTGAGTGCTTACCAAAGCTGCTATTCCTCACTACTCCTGCCTTGTAAGGCCACCTGCCTGCTGATAGGCATGGGGAGGTGGCCAGGGTTTTGCTTCTGCATTTGTGCATAAAGGTGTGGAAACTTGGAAAACATGTAACAAACTGCAGCCAATCAGGTGGTGAACACACTCTTACATGAAACACTTAAACTGCTCCAGGGTGAATGAGATGTTTCAGTTTTCCTCTTCAAGGTGAGAAATAAGAACCACTGCATTTTTGTTACAAATTTACTGCTTTGGAAATGGGTATTTGAATAGGTTTCTCCTTTTTTTTGGACATTACTACTGGTCTTACCTCACTGAAAGCCTACCTGATGGCATGATGACAGTGTACATTTAAACTCCACTATACCTAGAAATGTTTAGACCTGAATGTGCATTTGTATGTATGCAAATATCCACTTATAAAATATAAGTGATCCTGGAACATAGCATCAAGCTTTTTTGTGTGTTAAAACAGAAAACTCTCAAAAATAGAGACCTCACAGCCTTTCCCCATGAGAAAAGACATAGTAGATGCCCATGGAAAAGCCTCTTACTACTACAAAATAAGACAATTTATTCTCAAGATGTCAACTGAGCAATAAAGCACAAGTAACCATAAAGTATTCTGAAACTTTTCTGCGGTTTTCTGCACTTTATCCAAGATATTTTTATGTGTGTGCAAATGAGCACATACATTATCTGACTTGTCATTAGCTTATCTAAATCTTGACATGAAGCATAAATTGTTAATGATGTGCAACTGAGAAATGTCAAAAGTATATAGCAGGGCCAAAAGTAAGCACAAAACGATAAACAGGAAAACTTTTCATGGCATCTTCTTTCCTGCTACAAAAATGTATAGTAATACCAGTTAAGCAATCTTCACACAGCACTAAACAGGTGAAAGAGTAGAAAAATCCTTCTTTCACAACAAAACTTAGGGGGAAAAATAAAATTCCTAAAATGAATCCTGGAACAATCAGTCCTAATTCTTTCATGATAGAAACCTTCAGATTCCCATGTCTTTAGCACTACTGTTGGGAACTGACCTCTAAGCAGGGGAATTGCACTCTAGTGCCATCCTTGACTTTACTCTGCATTTGGATACACTGGTTCATTTCAACAAGGGTTTCTTGCTTTTGTTATTTATTTATCTTTTTAGTTAACTGCATGAGGAAGAGTCTAATGCATAAGCACTGTTAAATATTTATACACTGAGATTTGAAGAACAGCTGCTATAGGACTTGGCAGGGATTACACCTCTCATGAAAGAGTAAGAAAACTGTACTCTGCAATACCAAGGTATATCCCACAGAAGAAGGAGGGAGAGTGGGAGGGATACTGCCTAGTGTCTTTCTTGTAACCCATTCATGTCATGAGCTCTGAGATGAATAAAATGTTGGTTTCCACTTTGTGGAGATGACATATAAGCAGGAGAGTGTTGTTCTTTCCCTCTAGAAAAGGGAAGGGTCCTCACACATCTCCCCACATCAAGTGCACACAGATACACAGTCAGCACGGATGCTCTTGAGGTGTTGCAGTTTAAACACTACTTCTTCCTCAAAGGTGCATAAAATCAATGTCAAGCTCATCCTGGCTTCTAGCAGTTACAACATAAACCCAAAGGTACCCTACTGAGGCGAAGCAAGTCATTTATGATTTATATCAGCTAAAGCAAAGCAAAGCAAAATACAATAACCTCTGCCGCCCACAGCTCATGTACTCCTTGTAAATATGTGTGACTCTGAAGGTTTATCCAGCCTTTGTCTGAGGAAATATTTACTTTGTGAACTGCATGTTTCGAAGTCACATTTCACATCCAGCACATGTTCATTCTGAAGCCTCTACATTAGCAGCTCTTGGCACACCAGTCTCCTACACGCAGCATCAACTCTCCTTAAGACTTCCTCTTAAGGAAGCTGCCCTCCTTCCTTAAGATTTTTTTAGCACTTACAGCTCAGTGCTCTCTGACTGAGGTTTTACATACTGTAGAAGATCCTGCAGAACATCAGCTACTTTTTAAACGAGAAAGACATATTTCAAATGAGCAGTTTTCATTGAGTTTGCAGGAATGCTGGTTTGTAGAGTGCATAGAGATCCAGTGATATCATGTGTTGTGTCCTCGACTATGGGCCATTATTATTGCTACTGAAAAAGTTGTTTGCTAATACTTCATGAAAAAAACCCTTCTTTTACTTGTCTGTGATTTCCGAGAGTACTCTGGTACTCACTGGAGAAACAGAAAAGTGAGAGCNTCCCTCTAGAAAGGGAAGGGTCCTCACACATCTCCCCACATCAAGTGCACACAGATACACAGTCAGCACGGATGCTCTTGAGGTGTTGCAGTTTAAACACTACTTCTTCCTCAAAGGTGCATAAAATCAATGTCAAGCTCATCCTGGCTTCTAGCAGTTACAACATAAACCCAAAGGTACCCTACTGAGGCGAAGCAAGTCATTTATGATTTATATCAGCTAAAGCAAAGCAAAGCAAAATACAATAACCTCTGCCGCCCACAGCTCATGTACTCCTTGTAAATATGTGTGACTCTGAAGGTTTATCCAGCCTTTGTCTGAGGAAATATTTACTTTGTGAACTGCATGTTTCGAAGTCACATTTCACATCCAGCACATGTTCATTCTGAAGCCTCTACATTAGCAGCTCTTGGCACACCAGTCTCCTACACGCAGCATCAACTCTCCTTAAGACTTCCTCTTAAGGAAGCTGCCCTCCTTCCTTAAGATTTTTTTAGCACTTACAGCTCAGTGCTCTCTGACTGAGGTTTTACATACTGTAGAAGCTCCTGCAGAACATCAGCTACTTTTTAAACGAGAAAGACATATTTCAAATGAGCAGTTTTCATTGAGTTTGCAGGAATGCTGGTTTGTAGAGTGCATAGAGATCCAGTGATATCATGTGTTGTGTCCTCGACTATGGGCCATTATTATTGCTACTGAAAAAGTTGTTTGCTAATACTTCATGAAAAAAACCCTTCTTTTACTTGTCTGTGATTTCCGAGAGTACTCTGGTACTCACTGGAGAAACAGAAAAGTGAGAGCACGAAGAACAGGGCTGAACAGCCAAACTAGGTGGCATCAAGCCATGATAAGAATATGTGGAATATGAAAACAGTGGCAGATATAGAGACTTTGAAGTGCCAAAGTTTGATGTCCTGGAGGCTAAGTTAAATCAGAACCAAATTTCTGCGTTAAGGGAAAGCAACAAGAAATTTGTCCAAAATGTTGTGTTTGGAAAACCTGCTGATTCAGCAAGTTAGAGTGGGTCAAATGATTGCTGCACTTAACATCAGTAATTAACCTCCAGATATTAAACTTTCTTTCTGTATTTACTGCCATTCAAATGCAGACACATGAAGTGCATTTTTTCTACTTCCTCCAAGGAAGTGGACATGCTCAAGAAATTAGATTTAGTCAAAGGACAGGTACAGAGCACAACATTTCATTTTAATTTAAAACCAGAATCTTGACATTTTAAGGACATAGATTTGTCAAACAAGCATGGAAGAACAGGAAGTTTCCAAGGTATTATGTAATTAAAAGAGAAAAGAAATTACATTTGTTGAGGAATACAGTGACATCTACTAATCCTGACTAGAAATCAGTATCATCGTATTACCTAAGGATGTAAGGATTCTTTTTGGTCCAGTAAACCTCAGAAAGTCAAAACTATAACTACTGCACTCGCTGAAAAACCAAGAAAAAAGCAAATAACTAACCCCAAAATTTCCAAGGCTCCTGAAGACCTTGAGGATGTGCCAAAACATGGAATACAACAGGAGCCATGTACATTCCTGTCATCCCTTTAAAAATATCTCCAAAATACTCCAGTTAATAGCAGTGGTCTTTCCAAAAGATGACTGAAAATAGGTTGCTCTCAGGAGGGGGAGGAGCTGACACTATCAGTAGTATTGGTAGTTCAGAAATAGAAAAACTTGATAATATCCAGGATATGATGCCTAATAACAGCTTTTCTTCTTTAAATAATAAAATTTCTAGAGAGACTGAGTTTCAGGGAAGGAGAACAAATTACTCCCTTTACTTTAAACTAACTTTGAGGACCATTCCTCACCTCCCTAAGGAGTTGGGAGCAGGGCACCAAATAGTATTCATTATTTTCCAGCAAAGTTGAAAATGAGGTAGGTTCTAATACTCAGATTGCTAAATTAATTCTTAATTCCTTGTTCTAGTGCTCATTCTCATTATGCCCTGTATTAAAAAAAGAAACTAAAAGTACCAAATATAAATGAAAAATTAAAACATAACAACTATACATAGTGAAGAAGAAAAGGGGTTTAAAAAAAGTTGGGAAAAAAACAGGGTTGGTCCACTCCACACTTTTAATGTAAATTATATGATTATATTTTCAACATTTATCATAGATTTCAATGTACAAATCATCTGAATTCAGAAATGGGTTTTACAAAGATTGACAGCTTTACTAACTATTCAAAATGACAAACAGCACTGATCTCAGAACGGAAGGGAGTCTAAGCAGGGCTGCTATTAAGCTTGAGCAATTAATTGACCTTCTGTTCTATAAAAAATATAAAAAATTCAGAGAAATAAAGTCCACATTATCTTGTTGGATAATTTTGTCTTTTGTGAGAGTGATCTTTAAAATTTATTATAAAGGCTCTTGATTAAATGTTCTGATTTACAGGCAGTAAAAAAACATAGAAAAGCAAGTGCTGTATTTTGGCTAGCATGAAATGTCACAAGTGCACTCATTTTTCAGTTTTCTGAGTTTCACTAATTATTAATAAAACACTTTAGAAAATAAGCAATTTGCATTAAGAAAACATTAAGAAAGTGTTTCTCAGCACAGTAATGGTCATCTTTATAGTTCATCAGATGTGTGAGATGGCAACCATTCCCCATACAGCCAATTTCTAATTCTGCTGAGAACAGGAGAACGAAACAGTTTGACCTTGGAAGAATCTCTAAATAAAGTATGGACTTACAAACATTTGCATCTGCCACGAAAATCCTCTGACAGTACAAAGAAATAAGAAATGATGGCAATTCATAAAGTACTTCTCCTTCTGAAAAAATACTTTACTCAGGAGAGGAAATGGGGGTGAGATTCATCTGAGTAAATGCGAACACCTACAATGCCCTAAGGCTGCAACTGTATATGGGGTGTGACTCATCTTAAGCTAAACATGTGAAGTAAATCAAGAAAATGATACTTTCAAACTGCCCACTCATCTTCTGGGCATAAAAGGAGCAACTGTGACTTGCTAACTGCAGAAGTACAATGTTTGGTAAGATGAATCACAGCATGGGTATCTACATTTTCCTAACAGCACCACTGTGGACAGACAATTTATCCCTTAATCCCTTGTCCCTTCTCTCCTTGCAAATGTTATATTTCCTACATATTTTCCCAGTTATATTTTGAGAGAAATGCAGTAACTGTTATAAGTCTGAAATATCTACATCAAAATTGTTTGTAATGGATTATGTATGTATGGATAGATGGATCCCTGGATTCTCTGGCTGTGAAGTCAAGGATGCAATGGTATTCCACCTGATTATACACATATCATAAAAATGTCTAAAATATTGTTAAAAGCAGCCTGAAATATTTTGAGTAACATAAACTACAGCTGCTGATTTACATCCATCCAAACAGCTACTGATGGTTTATGAGCTGTATATTGATAGGCTTTTTATTAAAAGAGTGACCTCAGTTCCCAGAGAGCCTCTTGGTTTGTCCTGCCCTAGGAATTACAGGCTTCTCCATTGGAAATGTAATTTCCACTTGTTCACTCCACTGCCTATCTAGAACAAGTCCACAAGAAGTGATGTGGGATCAGTGCCACACCAAGGAAGAAATAAATCAACCCACAACTCTGCTGTTACACTCGGAGCTCATCTGAAATGCAAGGAGAAGTTAAAAGATTAATACCATACGAATGAAAGGAGAGTTATTACAGTAAATGTGACATTTGAGGAATTGTATGCTAAACAAACAGAGAAGGAAACAGAAGGCAGCCCAAGCTGTTTTGCTGACCGTCACGTGCATATATATTTAACGCTCAACAAAACATTTTAATCATAATTCTGCAGTAAGGCTGGCAGGCAGCTCTCAACCAGACTCCCTACCCTCCTTTTTACTAACCTTCTCTGGTTGCACAAGCACTTCTGTAGCTGGCCAGCTGTTCACTGCTTCATGTTGTCAAAGGGAAAGAATTATAATAAAATGCACAGACCAACAAAAAACTGTGTCAGTGTTGCTGAACATGTTGGAAAAGGGCAAACTCCCATGCTTCTGATGTAGCAGAATTTTACAGAGAGTTAACCAACTGCCCAGGAGGGCAATAACAATTACTTGGGAAAATTATAATAGTATGGGTAGAAATAGGAGAGTGCAATGAACACTGAATTGTCAGACTGCTGGCTGATGTTGATCACAGTGACTTGAAGTCCCATCTCTCATTAAGCTGCGCATCGGCTTCAAAGAACACCACAGCACTACACAGGTCAATGTGTACTTCTGTCAAAATCTGTGTCAAGAACCTCTGGCAGGACTTTCTGCTGACTTTCTGTTGTCAGGATGCAGCCACAGCTGCACAACCCCTTCACTTTTCCTGGCTCCCTTCTCTAGTCATCACAGTTATGAAGTCAGCTTAGAAGAAGTGCACAGAGTGAGACAAAGTAAATGCTACCTGATGCAACAGACACCTCATCAGTCACAGTGACTTGTTAAACTACTGAACATAAAAGGTGACAATTAAATATCAGCACAATCATTTAGCTGCTGATCCTTTAGCAGAAATATCAAGTCTGTCCCACAATCCAAACTGCCTCCCACACAGTGCCAGATAGAAAATTGAATATTGCAACAACGCCAGGCAAAGAATGTCTTTTTCTAGTCTGTACTCTCATCTTCCCCCCTGCTAAAAGATTAAATAAAAAACTTCCTTTTTTTTTACAACTTGCTAATATGAAAAAAAATCCAAATTTACATAGAGTATGAATTTAAACTGATACAGTTATTCTTATGTAATTCCCCATATTAGCTGAGAGCACCTTCTCAGGTTCAAGTTTATTTGGGCTAGGATCTAAGATTAGCTTTAAAATCTGCAGTTTTAAGGAGTAAAAGCACCTAAAGCTGTGTTACATGAACAGTTTGACTGTAGTGATATAACAAGGGAACACAGATGTTGAACAGATATGAAGTAAGAAGCCATGAAAAAGTTCTTAGGGTAGAAATATGACTGGCATTTATATAAGAAGATTAAGTACAATAGCTGAGATTCAGAATTAAAGGCCATTTAGATCTAGTGCTTAGGGACATGGTTTATGGTGGACTTGTCAGTGGGAGGGTTATGGCTGGACTCCATGATCTTAAAGGTCTTTTCCAACCTAAATGACTCAGTGATTCTATGAAAATGGATAGTGACACAAGTAAGAGAGATGTATCTCCTCCCTATAAAATGGAGACACAAAAGAACAGAATGCTGCTTCAAATAATGTCAGGTCAGGCTTTCTCCCCAGGAGTGAGCTGAATACAAGCAGCACTCGGGGGCCTTACAGGACTGCTCACCTGGCTGTCCAAAGGCAGGAGCTCCCCCAGTGCCTCCCTTTTCCCACCACCAACTATCCCACTCTCCACAGTACAGTTCCTTGCCATCTCTGCAGTGATCTTCATCTTTCCTCTAGCCTTTTGTCAAGACTGTACTCATTACTCTCTGCCTATTGGCAGCTTACCACTGCTTCTTTTGCTGACTGCATTTCTTCCTTGAGAGAAGCTGGGACCTGTGACAGGAGCTGCAAAAGGATCACTTCTCTTCAGAGCAGGAGTGACAGGAATAGGAGGAACAAAGCATGCAAGGAAAAGCCAAAGAAATGGCTTTTTTAGGCTGAGGACTAAAACACAATATCTGGGGCTTTTTGTTGGTTTTTTTTTTTTTAATACAGCTACCAAACATTTCAGGTTCTTTGATACTAAAACCAAATTTCATGCCTGCAAAACTGATAATAGTCAGGCACAACAGATGCCCAGGGCTTCGGGCTGTCCTCTCAGCAAACGTGTGGATTATTAATGCTACTTTCTCTATCATGCTCACTAAGAATACAAGTATCTTTGGTGCTTTAGCAAGACTTCAGTAAGTACCAGATACCTCGTTAAATAACAAATGATGGAGCAGTCTTAAGAAGTGTTTGACAGAAGGAAAAACAGAGCTGTATTGTTTGTATAAGCAGCCGCAAATGGAGATCCACCTGTGATCTGCAACAGCTCAGAGAGAATAAACAACTGGGAAAAGTCAGGTTCTTAACCTTGCAACCTTCACAGCTCTGTTAAAGCCTTTTATGTTTCTTTTTAATGACATTTTTCCTACCCATTTTTTGGCTTTCAAATGAAATGATACCCTCCCCACCATGTTCAGAGTTGTCATTGAAAGATTGTGTTACAGCTGTTGCATCTCACTGAATTCAAAACAGTCTAGGTAGAAGCAGTGAGAAAGAATTTCTTTTTTTTAATGCTCTGATACAACCCACTGATTGTGCCATCTGTCCAACACATGATGAAGAATCTCTAAACAGAGAATAGCTGTAGGGGACATAGTACAATATTTGCAGATCTGTGCTTGGTAAGAGATAAGAGCTTGTATTAAAAAAGCAAATTCGGCTTTTTTGAACACAATATATTAGATATGCAGTATGTTTCTGGCATGAAGTGAAGAAAAAATAAACCAGCAGATCTGTCCAGATGGAGGGGGGAAGTACCTGCCAAAGGCAGGACAAGAAAAAGGTGCTCGATTCTGTGTGAAGACCATGACAATGCAATCTGCCTATCACAAGTTCAAAGAAAGAGGATGGGACTTCTATAGATGTCTTTCTGCATCGCAGGAAGTCACATAAAGAATAAAAAATACAAAGCTCAAGTTACCATGGCATGAGTGTGCAAAACTACGCTCATAAAAGTGACAGCGCTAAGTGCTTCAGCTAAGTATTTAATAGGATTGTAACAGCCACCTCCATAAATCTGTCCATACCAAATATCAGTTATGTAGGCATCTATCTCACTGCCATAATTTCTCTAAATTGGCTCCTCACTGGCACCTTTCCAATTATTCTTAGTAGTAAGGATAGTGTGTCTTTATCCTTTTGACTGGCATAGGACAACATCTCTTCAGAGAGTGATATATTTATAGGTCATTTCACCTCAGAAAAACCTGTGCGCGTCACAGGAATTTCAAAGACTCAGGGAAGAGCAGCAGAGACAGGAGAGAGGCAAACCTTCTACCCATTCAGCAGCTCTGCATGGATGCCTCTTTGAAATGTCTCAGGCTGTGCTCAGGGCTGAGTGCTGCCACAGAGTAGGGACTGGGGCAGTGCCAGGCACTGTGACTCCCTGGAAATGCAGGGCTGGGTTAGGAGTGCTCAACCCCTGCAGGTGCAGAGCCGGCTGAGGGCCAGAGGAGTAGCTTTTAGGCTGTGAAGATTGATGGTCTGTTCATTTTTACTGTCTGCAGACCCCATGGGCTTAATATTCTCCCTTCTAAAAATGCATTCCTAAAGTCCAAATCCCTAGAGCTTGCAAGAGCCTTTCAGCAACACTACTCTTAAATCAGATGAGAACTGAGACCTTTCAAAGTCATTATATAAATACTTGTGTAAACACAGTGAACAGAAGCACTCTTTTTATATGCCCACAGCCCAAACTACAACTTACAATATTCAGTGGAAATTTTAAGAATTTAAATTATATATTGGAATTGGAAGTACAGCCCATGCAAACATTGCAGTTTAAATAAAGAACAAGTTAGCTCAGGTTTGATGATGAGGTCTTAAAGAGTTTCACTTCAAAAGGCAAAGAAGCTTGTAAATTTAGCAAGACAAACAGAGAAACAAATTCCTAAGACCAGGTTTGTGAAACCAATGGAGTTAATATACTTCAAAAACTGACCCACAACTACTGTGTTTTCTCTCCAATTATTCCAACTTGCCTAAAAATCAGCAATTTCCATTCTACATAGTAAGAAAACCTGCAAGATCAAAATGTCATAAGTACAGAAGTCCAACAAGTTAAGAACAATCCAGTTCTGTGCAGGAGGGATTTACAGGCTATTAACATAATAACCACCCTGTTACAAGCTATTAACCTAACCATCCCATCAGCTTACCAAATTCAGTTTTAATTACCAATGTGATAGCAGTCATTGCCTTCAGACTTCATTATGCTGGGCACTGTGCAAAGAAAAACTACATGACTGTCCAAGTCCTGAAAAAAACTACCAATCCAAGGAACCGAGACAGTGAGATATTCAGGAAAGAAACAAATCAACAAAGAGTGCAGCCTTCTGCTATAGTTACACAGCACATCCAGTGACCCAGTCAGGAATAACAGCAGCACCATCAGCTTTTATAAAGAAACATTTACCAACAGATCTCACTGCACTTAAAGGATGGTCAGCGGCATCACTCCTGTTTCTGAACTGGAGAAAATGAAACACAGAGAAGTATGCCTGGAGTGGCCCTGCATTACCCATCAAAACCTGAGAAAATGCCTGTCTAGTGATTCCTAGCACAGTTCCCCATCTGCTGGACTATGATGTTTCTAATCTAAAACATAACTGAAAACTTGAATGGAGTATAATAAAAAGGTCTTTTTCTCATGTGGTCAAGTCCATATAGAATATTGAAACCACTATCCAGACTGCAGGCAGTGGACACTCATGTCAACAGATACTCATGTTGACGTCAGATCATAAAAGTTACAGAATTTTATGATTGTTTGTGCTGTTACACACTTTGTACATAATGAAGTCTGTCTTCCCCTCTTCATAACTCCATGCAACATATGGGGAAAACCCAGTGTTGGGGACAGTACTACTTCTAACTGAAGGATCCTCCATAACTCATAATTATCAGAGCTTTCCCTTAGGTGACAAAACCACCCAGCAATTCCCAAGCCTTCAGTTGGCAAATTCTGCTGATAAGTCCCTCCTCCTGCCTCAGACTGCAGACCTGTGACACAAATTAATTGTCAGTACCATTACCTAAAGAAGTTATACCTTTGAATATGTGTACACGAAACTGTGTGCAGTGGCAAATCATAATAAAACCAGATTAAAAGGTAGAGATGTCAGTTTAAAACCAAAGCAGAACAAAAATGTCAGGCTGACTTTATTTATGAAAAAATAACCTTCAACACAACCTAATCCAGAGACAGCCTTTTTCTATGTAGCTATAACAAGGAAGAAAGTATATAGATTTAGATAACTTAAAAAGGATTTCCTGGGTTTAAAAATATTTTTTCACAAATGTAAACCCAAGATAAAATTAACATCTCTGCAACCCAAATGAAAATATGCTTGTCTACTACTCAGCCAACTTGTTTGATATCTCTGCCCCTCTCCCTTACACACAGTGCTAAAGGTTTTAGATCCTCCAGTTAACTGAGGATGTGGTCTAATCTCAGAACTGATTAACAGTTCATCTATAAAACAGCTAATGAACCAGCTGTGACATCAACCTTCATGGGTATCACTCTTGCTCCCCAATCTCCATTCCTACTGAATACCAAGGCTGTACAATTGTTTGTTTATTTTTCCTGCAATGCTTCCTTTTGAAAAACAACGTGCTGTAATGAGGAAATAAAAGCTACTGAGACCTATCACAAGACTTTCAGCAATGTTCCCACTTCTTAGGCTGCCCTGAATGCCACCATACTGCATAGTGTGAGTTTATGTTTATACTGTCGTTGAGGTTGGCTGTAAGTTTCTTAAGCACTTCTGATTTATGCCTCCTGCTTTTGAAGGAAAATAAAACAAACAAGGTTAAGGAAAGAAATGGTATTTACTTAACATTAAAACTTGTTTTAAATACATGTTTTGGGTTTCAGGCAAAGAACAACCTTAAGTGCTGATTCTAGGAGGTGGAAAATCTTATGAAAACAAGAAGAAACTAATTTTATGTGAATGTAAAATTAAGATGGAATGCTAACACACATTCTGGATCTCTGAATTACTAGGTTTTCTCAAAATTGTGCATAAAACAGCAGCAGTGATACAATGTACTTGGAGTTTATTCTCATCCTAGAATTTCAATGTGCTTTTCTAAATGCTAATTAATTAAACTTCGAAAGGCTCCTGTGAGATACAGTAGGTATTATTGTACCTATTAAGCACATATAAACCAGAGTTATGATGTTTAATTATAGTCAGAGTTGTTTCTTTTTAAATTGATTTTCCTCTATAAAAGAAGATGCTGATAGTCTATTACTTTTAGAACAGGTTTTTATGAGTTCAAGTTTTAATAGGCAACATTTCACTGCACCTATGTTTGTACATGCATGTATTCATTTAGAGTTTAAAAATACAAAGCCAACCAAGAGCTGGTACCATCCTATACAGTTGGTTTGAGAGATAAGCCTTAAACCAGAACTAGGAGTAGACATGGGAAAAGGCACACTGATCTCACCAGAAGCCTCTTTTTTCCTTGTTAGTAATTTTGGTAATTCCCAACCAAATTCAAAGGTAGCAACACCACCTCCCCTCCACCTAATCTAGGCAGCTCTGACACAGTTAGAGTATTTTCCCAGGGAAGTGTTGTTCTAACCTGTAGAGATTGACTATAATCATGGAAACACCAAACTTCTAAGAAGTGTTTGCATCTACTCTATTTTAACGGTTCTGTTACTCAAATAAATCATTCCTTGTTTCTTCCAGCACTCTCACATCAGGAGCATTCATGATGGTTTTTGTCTGTCGCAGATGTTGCATTTTGCAAGTTATTATGTTATATGCCAAGGACAAGGGAATCAGGCAGGATTACCTGATGCTGCCCAGGCACTCACTTTGAAGGAACACACAACCAGTGCTGAACAAAACCTGACACCACCTCAGCCCAGTGTGCTCCAAAGTGAAATTATGTGCTGCAGAAAGAGGGACCTTCTCATCAGTTTTCAATTTAGCACAGTTCAGTTTTGCTGAGTATTCCCTGCTGGCTCCCAAGTCTGCATTCCATTTAAGTTCCAGAAGGACAGAATATATTTAGTAATTATCTAATTGTAATAACCAATTGCTAAGTCTTTCAGGAGCAGATGGAATAATAAATATGTATGTGTTCCAAAACTAAAACATGCAAAGCAATACTACTAATAATTAAGTTTGCTTTGATACAATATGTCATCTGATACTATCAGACAACCTGCATCAGAAGGATTTGATTTCTTGCATTTGGTTGTTCAAGAAGCAAATTCTCTATGGAGCAGAATCTCTTTTGCTTTGCTTTTCAGTCTCCAGAGTGCCAGTGTAATTATCACTGTGATTGTCATTCCCAGCCGGATTAGTGACAGTGGAGACTAAAATGTCATCTGCAGGCTATGGCAAAAGCTATATATTTGAATCAGCCTCTACTAGCTCTAGTGAACCTTGTTATGACAAGGCAGAAGGTCTAAAGTAGTAAGTACCATAATCTAATGCATTTTTCTTTCCAAGACAAAACACTGCGTTTTCAAGAAATGGGATGATTTTTCTTTTTCTGAAGCAATACAATCAGGAGCTTGGAAATTTCCTGCTAGTACTGCACATTAGCTGAACCACTGATTAGGAGGCAGGAGCTTCTGCATCATCTCTTCCCATCAATTTCTTTTCAATTCATCACATGGGAAAAATCACTTTTTTTCAGGTCACTCATCACGTATCACTTTTCCAACAGGGGCAGCTCAATTCCTGAAATCCAAGACTTTTCACTATCCTGCTGAGCAGAGCACTGCCTTTATTTCCCACAAAGGATCCCCTAACTTTTTGTAAGGGGTTCATGAGACTGAACCGTCCATGTTTGTAACTTTCAAGTCATGGGCCATTTCTCTTCCAAGACATGATTGTACCTAAATCATGTGTAGACAGAGTAATTTAGGCTACAGAAGCATAAAAATCAGGCAAATATGTGATGGGAATGGTGTTATTCATGCAACACGAAATAAGACTGCAAAAAGGCAGTTACATCAGAAGCACCACTCTTGGACTAGAGACTGGATCTGCTCAAGGTCAGTCACCACTCTGCTTCTCAAATGGCACTCGTGGGAGAGTCACCGTCCCTGGAAGTGTTAAAAAGATGAGCACATGTGGTCCTTTGTGATACAGTTGAGTGGGCATGGTGGTATTCAGTCAAAGGCTGGACTTGATGATCTTGGGGCTCTTTTCCAGCCTTAATGATTCCATGACTATGTGACTAGGTATTTACCCTCAGGGGCTTAGTTTTGGCAAATAAATTAGTTAGTTTCTGCCAGAATTAGGTGTTGCGAACAGAAAAAAAAAGGTTTTTTTTTTCTAAAAAGACTACTTCAAAACAAAATTTAACATTAATTACCCGTAAATATATTAGTCTGATTGTTATATAATAAAATGCTCCTGCTAATCTGAATCCACCACCCTGTAATTCCCATGTCCCATATATTTGTGTATGTCTCCATCCACAAGACACCCTTTTGGGTTTCTTTTCCTTTCATTTTTCTTTTTGTCTTTTCTTGTAGAGAAGACTGCACAGGTTCCAGACCCGAGGGGGATAAAAAAGGCAAAACTAATATCCATAATAATTCTCTTCTGCGTATGGGAAAACTTCACAACCCTTTGCTGGATATTACTTCAATTAATTTCTACATTAGCTCAGTAATGCTTTAGTCAAAGCATCTGAATGAAAAATCAGACTGAAGAGAGAAGGTTCTCTTTTGCATGGTGATGGCTACATGTATTGATGTGAAGGATATCATCCACTTGAAATTCCTTCGAGACAATGTGCTAAAAAAATGGGATCTTTTAGAAAGATGTGAAAAATAACACATTTTGCTTTGTATAGCATAATTCAATTACCTTTCTAAATTCGAAGTTGAAATATTTTACAGATTAGATGTAAACTCATGACAAGGAAGTTCAAGACAAACAGGTTCTTGAAATTTTGGTTATAACACAACATGCCAACAATCACAACAATGACCAATCAAGGTGCAAATTAGGACATCAGATGACCCCCCAAAAGTGGCATTTCTTACAGAATAAAATACAACCTGCAAATACTGGATATTGTTACTAAAATGTGCAAATATGTTTCACTCACCTTCCTTTCCCATTACCCTTTATATAAATGTTATGCAGTAACATAAAAGCCACAAAGTTATAATGGCTGCAGTAAGAATTCTGGAACCTTATGCTCCTGCCAGCTGCTACTGTATCTGAAGCTAAATAAAGAGACATTATAGTCTTTAGAAAGCACCATCAAGTGGCTATTATACTGTAGTTTTACCTTTCAAGTCAGTGATGCAACATGCCAAGAAGGTTTTCATGGAACATCCGAACCGCAGTTTCAGTCCTAAAACTGATTTACATAAAAACTACAACTCTAAAAGCAACATGGGCTAGTCAAATGCCTGGTTTGTGGCTATGTTCTGCCCCAAAGCATCCCCTTTGAGCCACCAGAGATTATATACATCAGAGAAGACACAAATGGGATGAAATTGAAAATAATTAAAAGACATTTAATTCTTTCTCAAAGAGGGCTTAAGGAAAGCAGTGAGGAGATTCCTCCTGTCAGGTGCGATGCTATGAATGCACTTATGGTCAGCAATCACAGCTTAACAAGAGCATTTAATGAAAAAGGGGTAGATAACTGCTTTCAGTTACATAAACAGCTCAAGACCTTAAGCACTCTTGTAGCTTCACACTTGTTACACATGAATTTACCTACAAGCCTTTGGCAGGGAAGTTACAACTGCACCAGTTTAAAAAAAGCTCAAACAAACAAAACTACCAACCAAAGGACTCCAAACAGTTTTCCCTGTTAAAAAGTCTGAAAACTCAGGAGAGCGTATGAAGGGAAATCATCTTGTTCTCTGCTTGAGTCTCCACACTTCAGGCCTATAAACCCACTTCCACCGGTGCCTGCAGATCTACAATACCACCTTTAGAAACCCCAACTAGACAGCAGGTTTTCAAGTAAAGGAGAAAAGTCCTGCTCTGAAACCTCTGTAGTCAAAGCCTATTAAAATGCTGAAGGAGACTCTCAATTGCCATCTGAGTTTGACAATTTAGCAAGCAATCGAAGGCTGTATTTTACAGCTGCACAAGCAGAAATAGCCAAGAGATGGTAAAAAACATGTAGCAGGTTAGATGTTTTCAGCAGAGATAAACACATATTATTGCCACAGTACAGGTGGTACATTGTACAAGGGAATGCTCTCTGAAGATAGGCATATAATTCTAGTCCTCTGTCTAAGACAGGATAATTTAAACTTAAAAGCTAAGTCCCTAATCTGGGTAGAGGACAAAACACCTTGTAGAGAAGCCCAAATGGAAGAACATATTTGTGCTCTCAGGAGGACTCTACAGGTTAAAAGAGCACAAAGGCAGCCACTGTTGTCATCCCAAGGATTTATCTTAGTAGGACACTGACACAGGACCCTCAGGCAACGGTGTATATGAGGTATTTAGGAAAGAACTGAAAAAACCGAACAATATGGAGCAGTATTTTCCTCAGCACAAGCTGCCTCAAAAACCTGTACCTTAGGGATTTCTTGGACATTGTATCACTGTGTTTGCTGTGGTCCACAGTATTCTGTGGCAGTGCTTTCCACTTCCCACACGGAGCCCAGCTCTGCCTTGTGCAGCGGAGTATGGCTGGGCATCGCACAGCATGCTTGCTTGAGGGAGCAAAGACTTGTATCAAACAACTCACGGATGAAAATTTCCCTCTAGGAATCCCCAAACCAAGAAAATTTATGAACTTAGGTAATGAGTTATCTCAAAGGCTACCTGAGAATATGCTGGTGCTCTCACACTGACAAGTAATGGTTAAAGTACTGTTGAAGTGAAGACCAAATACTATGCTTGGCTTTTCAGAAAACCCATTTTAACTCCATTTTTACACCTAGACACCCTCTTATGTTCAGGGATGGACACATACAAAATAACCAACAGTTGACCATATATTCTAAGAGAAAGGCAAAGTCCCTAAATACGATTTCCTTAGATAAACATTGAAAATATTGACTACATGCAATAATATTACATATATATTAAAACCCCCTAAATATAAAACAACTAATGGCCTTTTCATAATTTATTTCTATCAGGATAAGAAAATAATCCCAAAGTCCAGGATACTCAGATTACTGCCTTCTGATTAGCTTCACTTATAATTTTGGATGAGAAAAATGCTCTGCACTTCAGTTTCCTCAATTAAGAGATTGGGAATGAAGCAGTTTCTCACAAAGAAATGTTTTCCACACAAGGTGGTGCACTTAGTGTTGGTAAACTGCCTGTAGAGGTGGCTGGTGGCAGGTGCTATGTAAGCGTAAATTACTTCCTTCTGTTTCTCCACTTCCTCCTCTGCAAAGGAGGAAACTTGTCATTCCTCCTTTTATGAGCAAATGCAGCTGGGAGCTAAATACTCTGGTGACTCCAACTGACTGATTTGGTAGTGTTTATGCAAGTAAGCAGCAAGAGGCACTAAATCAGAGCATAAACAAATTTTAGGCTAAATGTGCAGACGCAAACCTAATACATACTAAAAATTGTGTGTTCCTGAAATTAGTATTCAGTTGGTAAAGATCCAAATTTTATTTTCCTGTTTAATTTTCAAATAATTTCAGTACTAAAGTATAGCTGCAGACTGCACAGGGAAAAATACTGTAATGGTTATTTTCCCCAAATTTAGAAACCATCTGTTTTGAAGTTCTGTTTGGCTAAGCAAATTACAGGACTCACACGCCAGCTAAGTAGTTAAACATGTACAGAATACCTTTTCTTCAGTGCAGGAAAAAAATGTCTTTAGCAGAGCTGTTTTGCATGGCACCTCCAATTTATCCCTTCTCAATTCTCTCTGACATCTGTGTCCTGGTGCGAGAGTAACAATCACATCAGGGTGCTCCACAAAGGTTAACACAGACAACAGCCCGGCAGCATTTGATGTGTAAGGAAGCAGGACTACCATTTCCCTCGCATCTAAAAGGTCAACAAAACACAACCTAATTCCTTTCTTTTATACAAGCCCGAGGGCAGGCCCATGACAGAAAAGATGGCAAGTGCATTGTTGGTTCTACAACACCACAGGAAAAGTAACAGACAAATTTCGGCACTGCCAGTGAAGTGAATAGAGCAGGGAGTAGAGGCTGCTAATGATCCAAGCCTTTTCTTTGGTAATATCCTGCTTATTTTTTTCCTCAATGAGTAGAATAATTTATGTAGAACCAAGACATAGCCTGCAATTTAATTACCACAGGTTACTTTTTGCATTGTATGACACACAAAGAGCTGATATTAAATTCAAGCTGCTGCAATAAAATTCCCTTTCAATTAATGTAACTAACAAGTGTTGTTACTGCGATTAATAATTAGCAAATGGCAGGTGACAAACCATACAGAATTATAGCATCGTTAACACTGCACAAACCACTTATCCCACCCTGTTTTTCTAGAGACATGCATATTTGTCTCCTTGTTCCCATCAACTTCCAGTGATCCAAACACTTGTTCTGTCCCAAACGGCTGCAACACTGTGGGTGTAACACAGTTGCTCCGTGGCTGTCAAATAATGCACTGCAAATATCTCATAGATCTACAGGAGACAAGACACTGGAAAGTTGAGGAAAAAGGCAGGAGCAACGAGAAGCAATGGAAAAATGAAGAGAAGTGGCATGTCCTCTCTTTTTGAGCAGTGGATAAGGGGGCCTTCCACACCAAAAGCCATCATTTGACAGTGCTTGGCCTCCCCATCTGTACTTTGGGCTCTCTCCTGTAAACTCACCTTCTCAGCTGCACTTGTATTCAGGCTCTGAGTGTCAGCTGGCAGATGTTTGGTGCTCAGCCCGATGATACCAATGGCAAAATTCAACAGCTCCTCAGGTAACAACTCTGTACTGGCCCTACAATATTGGCCCTCTATACGCTTAAAAGCACTACAGTTTGAATTCATATTTCATACATTATCAACAGACTCCATCCTCACTGAGTAAAAAAGTGTTTACAACAGTGTACAATGATAAGCATATAAAGCCATCATCAATCATTTATCAGTTACAATTACTATTTGAATCTGTTTATCTAATCACAGTCTGCAGTAACTGCTGCACTTAAGCAGTTCAAAACCACTTTGAAGATGGAAATGTTGAGGATAACTACTACGTAATTAACTTCACATTTTGTAGCACTTTGCTAACTCATATTTCTGTCCCTTTTCAGTTTTAATGTATATTAAATAAAGAGGAATTATTATTTACATACACCCCCACTCACCTACACAGTCACATGTACTGACAGTGACAATGCAGGTGACAAATGGCAGACTAGTCTCATAAACTCTATTTAATGTGCAACTTCAGCTGTCTCAGACACTCAGACTCCCAGTACATCTCTGCTGCTACTTTAAATACACTGAATTTCACATGTAACTATATAAAAAACCAAAGACCCTTCTCTTTTTGCCTCTCCCTCTTCATCTGTGCAAGATCATCTGCCAGAAAATTATTTTGTCTCTGCCCTGGATGTCAGAATTGATTCTCAGCCCTCCCTTCCCATTTCTGTTTTTCAAACCCACTAATTTGAAGATGGCAAACAGTGGGTCCTGAGCTACTAGCAGCTTAAAGGTCAAATAACTTGCCATGTTCAGGAGCTAGACTAAAGAGGACAGACAACAGTTTGTTCTGCAGTGACCACAGTAACTTAATTTGCTATGTTACATAAATAATGGATCCCTGAGAGCGGAAGGAGTGATATTTCTGTGTTCTTTCACTTTTTTGGTCTTAAAAAAAAACCCAACAAAAACCACTTTTCTGCATTAAAATGAACATTTATCAGAAGATCACTCTAAAGATTTTTGGGATTTAATCCAACTCTCCCTGATGCCAGCATGATTTTTTGACTTTTCTTTTATGCCTCTCTTATATACTCTTTAATATAGTTTTGTGTATTCTTAGTGTTTTTATCCTACATACTTGTAATTTTCCAAGTCTGTTAACTTAGCTGAGACCCACTGTACTGTTAAAGGAGGAGACCAAACATCCTGGAAGCTCCAGACACCAAGGTCCTCTCCAGAACACATTTTATAAACTAAGATAGGCCCATCAAAGAGGGAAGGTTCCTTGGAACGAGGAGTTCACTCGAGCCTCTCATTGGGGAATCTTTGATAGATATGCTAATTTGCAAGGCCTATAAAAGTGTGTATTTCAAGTGTGTGGGGGGCAGTGTGTGTCTTTTGGGGTATTCCACCTGGATGAAGTGCTGCACCCAAGGATCCTTAAATAAATACTGAGGTAAAAACCCCTTTTCCCCATAAACTGTGTTTTGGTTTTAATTTTAAGACCAGGGAAAGGCAACATCCCTGCACTGTCATTCCAACTAGGGAACCATGCAAACACACAACCACTGCTTAACAGTTTTCTCTACAGCATGTGCTTAGGCAACAATATGGGAAGACCCACTGCCCTTCACCCCCACTTTTAAACTGACTCTTAGCAGAGAGGACAGTTGACAAGGTTAGTACACTTCATGTTCACACAACACTCTTTCTTCTCTGGTCCCTTTCCTCCTTTTTCTGCCTCTGCCTGCCTGTCAGACTGCTGTGGTAGGTCATGTGATTGCTAGGAAGGTTAGCTGCAGATGTAGCATTTCTAGAAATAGTTACATTTTTAAAAAGACAAAACACCCCCCAACAATATAGGTTTCTAAGAGAAAGTTAAGAGTGGGTGTTGTTGCTGCAGCCTGGCCTATGGATATTGCTGATTATGGCCGAACCAGAGGAGTGCACAAACCACTCCTCCTCATCCTCCAGTTCTGCACGCATCTGACCAAAACTTCTCATACACCCTCTTGCCATTAATGTCAACTGAACTGTGACAAAAAATGAAAAAACCCAACAAAAACAACCCAAACAAAAAACCCCATATAATGTAAGAAGTTCAGATTGCATAGCCTGCTCTGTAGATGGCACTGTATGTTAAACAATGATTTTCTTCTTTTTCCACAGTACCATTTCTGAAGATAATAATCCAGATGCAGTCTCTTACAGCATATGCATTTATTTAAAATCAGGAATCATTCCATGGTAATAGCTTTCAACTGTAACGCCAGAAGTCACCTCCCACTTGCAATTAATTATGTTTATCCCTGTAGTATATGACTACCAGGAAGGAGAGAGGGCACTGTGCAGTCCCTGCCCCAAAGAGTTAACATGATAAGCAGTAGGACAAGTGAAGAAGTATACTACTGAGAGATAATGATGTATTCCAGCCACACTGCTGGACCCCCAGCCTGGTGTGCTACCCACTGAGTCAGCAAGTGGTGCTGTGCCGATTTTTGGGTTGCTTTTTTGTTTGTTTGTTTGCAGGTATGTTTTTTTTAATTTTTTTTTGTTAAAGACTGTCTTCATTATTTGTAACTTTAAAAGAATTTGTTGAAACTGGAATCAGAGCAGATAGAACACGAAATTGGCAGAGAAACTCAGGAAATGGGTACAAAACCAAGACTGACAAACATCTAGGGAATCATTACTCTGGGAAGTTCTCTGGGAAGAGAATCATTCTCTGGGAAGAGAATGGCATAAATTGGAAAGACTGAATCTCACAACAGTCAGTAAAATTCTTTTGAGATTATGTCAGCTGGGACACTAAAGTAGTTACAGTATTAAAAGGAACACAAGCTAATTTATAAATTCACTGACAACAATGTTTTCTTGAGATATTTGGGATGTAAAATTAATTTCCAACAGAAGAGCTCTCAAAAATCCAAGACAAGTCTTAAATGGTCCAGAGCTACGCTAACAAACACACAGGCTAACAAAAGGCAGCAGCAAAAACAAAGTGGCACACACAAGCTCTGAATAACCAACCAACCTTCCTGCTGTACACTGCAAATGAGCAGTATAAATCTCTACAGAAGCTCACAACAGAAAGCTGTCTTTTGGGGTTCTGCCAGCATTTGTTGATTTGCACCTGCCAAAGGAAGAGTTCCCAGGCTTTTGGTATGTTAAAAGGTAAACATAACTACACTTCATATTTCAA
>VZTN01018140.1:70313-145576 GCA_013400515.1 Erpornis zantholeuca
ACCATATTCTAATGCTTTTGGCTATTTATGAAAAGTTTATGATTTTTTAAAAATTCTGGTAGGTATCCAGAAACCCTTTTTTCCAAAATTCTCAAATGAAAAATTCATTTGATACATGGACCTGACAGTTGTACTGGTAGGAAACCAGACCTGCTGAATTACAGGTAAAGAAACCAGATGTGAGAAATATTTCAAAGTCATATGTCTTACCATGCCTTCATACTTTGCCCAGGCATTCAACAGTAAAATCAGAAGGAATTCATGTAAATTACTACAGTCAACGAGCAGTACATAAAAAATGTGCAGAACTAGAAAAGGGAGCTTTATAGCATTGGTGAGTGAGAAGAGAGATTAGAATAGGTAAAAGGCCAGGCAGCTAACACTGGAAATTGAGATTAAAGTCAGTACCACCTTATTTTACATACAGAAAAGCCATTTCAGACATTTTTGAAGGTTATAACTCCCACTTCAGAGTCTGACTTGCACTAAGTACTTCTGCATGTGTTTAACTTTACCCACTGAAAAATCCCATTACATTCAGTGGAACCAGTAACATGCATAAAAATGCATGAATGTCTAAATCTTCTGATGAATTGGGGGCTTAAGTAACCCTAGTAAGGAAGGGACAGAGGCACCTCCAGATTAACCTATTAATATTAAAGTCAGTGTGCAATTCTCCCATTAATTCCACAAGCTTGGTATTAAGCTCTAATATTTTCATAAAACATGAATTCTTCAACATACCCTGGATATACAGCCTACAGAACTATGTTTAAAAGATGTGTTTACAAGGGTTTTACAATGATTACTTGGGGATAAATTTGGAAAATGTACTTTATTTGTGCCCATCAAAATTATTCATAAATTTGGTAGGTCATCTGAAGCTCATCTTGTTAAAACCTCTTAAATCATATAATAAATTGCTTCCATGTCAGACACACTTGACCCAGTTTACATGTGATTTAGATCACATTTTTAAAATTAAAGCTACTCTATTACAGAACAAAAGGATGAAATAGATAGGAAGAAAGCAAGGAATAATTAATTATTCTTTGAGTGGAAAAGAGGGTTGGCTAAAGTTGGTGGGCTGAAAATTAAAATCTGAAATGTGAAATAAATGGAAAACTAACTGTGCCTCAGTTTCAACTGACTCAACCCAAGAGAATATCTACTATATCACACAATTANAGGTTATAACTCCCACTTCAGAGTCTGACTTGCACTAAGTACTTCTGCATGTGTTTAACTTTACCCACTGAAAAATCCCATTACATTCAGTGGAACCAGTAACATGCATAAAAATGCATGAATGTCTAAATCTTCTGATGAATTGGGGGCTTAAGTAACCCTAGTAAGGAAGGGACAGAGGCACCTCCAGATTAACCTATTAATATTAAAGTCAGTGTGCAATTCTCCCATTAATTCNACCTCTTAAATCATATAATAAATTGCTTCCATGTCAGACACACTTGACCCAGTTTACATGTGATTTAGATCACATTTTTAAAATTAAAGCTACTCTATTACAGAACAAAAGGATGAAATAGATAGGAAGAAAGCAAGGAATAATTAATTATTCTTTGAGTGGAAAAGAGGGTTGGCTAAAGTTGGTGGGCTGAAAATTAAAATCTGAAATGTGAAATAAATGGAAAACTAACTGTGCCTCAGTTTCAACTGACTCAACCCAAGAGAATATCTACTATATCACACAATTATTATTAAACAATGACTAGAAATTTAACACCTGTTAAAAACAAGAATGTTAATGTTTAAGCTATCTTCATCCAGTATCAAAAAGCACAAAAGAAATAGCCTGATGAATGCTGATTCATTCATGCCACAGCTTTAATTCTACACTTTTAAAAGCATAATCTAGATTCATGATATCAAATATATCTTTCTGTATTTGTGCTTTTCTTGTTTTTACTGTATCAATCCTTCATAAGATGGAAAAAAAAATCCCCTGATATTTCTCTTTGTAATTTGCTTTTTTTCCTGGTTTGTTTTTATAAGCAAAACAAACCCCATCTTTCTCTCCAACTCTGCTTTAAATCAAGAAGCAAGCTCCTGATGAGTGTTCATGCAGCTGATTAGAAAATTGTCTTATAAACAGCATCATTAAGTGGCCTGCCAATCAGCAGTGATACAGTGGTATTGCTGGTGCCTGGGTAAATTATAGTTATACCCTACGCTTGGGAAACCTAAACGTACAATTCTGAGGTTTCTTATTGGCAATTAGATTATAAATGCTGTGTTATAATGCTTAACAGCATGAGAATACATTTATCACATACTGTACCCGCAGAATACAGAAAGAAAAAAAAAACTAATTGGAGCAGAGTTTCTTAAGATGCTGTTATAAAGGAATCCCCAAAGTTAAACCAAAAGCTTATAAAAGAGGAATCTTTTTTCAGGTTTTTCAGGAATGATGCCATACGAAAGCTATACAGATTGTAAGATCTCTTGACATTCATTTCACCTCCATTTATTTGGATTTACTGTTTGGTTTTTGATATGTATTACCACTTAATTAAAATATATAAAAAATATTTGGAATTGTTTGAAAGATTTTTTTTTCTTATTAAATACAAGGAAAAAGCTTCAAAATGTAAATAACAGGAAACTCTGCTGCCACATGCTGACCTGAACTTCTATTGGTACAATGGGACATGCTACATACACTTCACCTGTTAATAGTGTGTGAACCCATATTCACTTGGAAATAATACACATGGAAGACAACTCTTCAGAAATGCTAAGGCCACAAAGTTACGAACTTGAGAGCAGGGGGATGCCAGAATTAATGTTTGCCTGTGAAATTTTAATGCAAGTTCTTTAGCTTTCATCCTTTAATTACACAGTCCCATTAACCAAGCAGGCCCGACTCATTTTGGCAAATACTATTCTCCTAACTGACAGCCTTTGAGCCATGATCCATCATTATTTACTGTATAAACTGCACTGAATGCCAGCATGCTGAATTCCTTAAGGGTTTGTGCGCTGCTCATTATGACAGAATTGATAATACCATTGCACACGTGAAACTGGTCAAGAGCAATGACACAGATATTAGCATCTTAGGTAGTACCTTCGAGCTGATGCTACAGCTCTCATTTTGGAGTATCCTGTGCTTTTACAGAACCAAGGCAGAGCTCCCAGGAATGTTAACGTGCGGAAAACTCAGCTCAAGTGCTAAGAGAAATGAATAGCTAACTTGCAAGTAGATAAAGTGCCTGCATAGAGCAAACACTCCAGACAATCAACTGCCTGAACCACAGGAAAATCAGCAGTGCTTCACCTTATTCCTCCCAGGTATCTCTGTCTCCTCAGTGGGAAAGGCCGAGGTTGTACACATCTCACAACTGTGGCTGCAGATCCATTCTTTGAGAATATGCCTGGGACACTGAGTGATGCTGGTGTCTCAAATCTCTAAGTACCATTACATTCAAACATTAATTAATTTTATTTCTGTTTCTGCTTTTCCTTAGTTTCAGTCTTGAGTTGATATCCATAAGAGTGCAAGTTGTTTTAAAATCAAATGCCTAATGCCATCTTTTGCTGTTGGATCAGTAACTACGCAGATCCCAGGGACAGGCCGGCATCACTTGAGCTTACCAGTTTACTGACAGTAGAAGTAGTTTATAATGCCTGGACAGTGGTAGAAAATGAGAGAGATCACTAACAGCAGAGAAACAACAAGACTGAGAAATTTTGGTCTCAATTCAAAAAGGAAGATGTCAACAGTCTACTTAAAGCACCTCTATTCTCATTTTCTCAACCTCTATATTTATATCTTCTGTCATTTTGATGTTATCTGCCTTTTCTCCAAAACCTGTTCCTAATCCCAAATGCAATCTCTCATTGCAATTTTGCCACTTTCTCTTTTTTCTTCCCTTTGACTTGGCTTGACTCCCTCCTGCCATATGAATTTACTGCCCAAAAGAAGTCACGTCTGCTTCTATGGCAAGACATAGAATCATCTATCAGAAATTTTTATTTCCCAACTCACCTGAAAACAACAGCTTTGCTTAATGATGTGTAATTGAAATGCATGTCTAAAATTAACAGTTCCAGAGCACGCTTACTACAGTTAACGGCTTATTAATTACACATCAGGATGCCATAAACAACTTACAGCCAAAACTAAGTTTTTACAACACACAACAAAAGTCAGTGATGACATCCACCAGACATCTATCCTCTATGGAACTTAATGTAACAGCAGGAGAAAAATCACCTTTTCCAAAAACATCTAGAGCCAAAAACTGGGAGAGAGCAGTGCCCCCTCAGACACCACATGCAAAATGTTTATAAAAGGAAGAGTGAAGGAAGAATTGAGACACTGTAGAAGAGATAGCCAGGACTATTTGCCAATAAGGTAGAGGAATAGATCACTGCAGAGAAAATATTTCCTTCAGTGTCATATTTTTGGGAAGAAGAGATCAATCACATACACCAGTATATACTAAAAGCATAAACAGAACTAAAAGGTCCACAAACAAAATGCAAAGGAAGAGTCAATGCCTACCTACTTGAACAACTCCCCAAAAATCTAAATAGCACACATTCATTAACTGAGTCATCACAGCCAAACACATCTCATTTTTTAATTCTGGAAGACTCTAGCCAGATGTGATTGATTTGTCCTCCTACTGGTCCTTGCCCTTTTGTGGTTCTGCAGAGACATGGGGAACTGGCAATAACTCACCACATGCCTCAGAGAGCTTTCTTGTTTTTGGAAATCTCCAGGCAGCATGACATTTACATTTATTATGGCTGGTTCTGGGCATTTAAGGATAAAAACAATTAAAGTATATTTGCAAGGGATATGACAATCGAGCATTTGTACTCTGGCCAATTTTTCACTGACTTTCATTGAAGTACACCAATATGTTTCAGCTTTAACTCTGCTGTTGTCTAAATGAGATGATTTTCCAGTATCCATGCAGGCAGGTTGACTGATGAGAATGCCTTTAGGGTTAAACATCATCAGTATAAACTATGAGGTCTCTTTCTTGGACAAATTCAGCCCCCACACTCCTTGATGAAAATTCAGAGTCAGTGCTGAAATCCATAGAGTTAATCTGGACCCCCATCAATCCAAATGCTATCTCTCTGGCTCTCTGCAGTTTTCCCTCTTGCTCAGAAAGGTGTTTTGACTTTACAACAGATATCCTTCAATAGCAGCAAGTTTCTTTTGATTTTCATGTGACTTTTTGTACTCTCCTCAATCTATGGCCACCAGAGTAATGAGGATTATCTGCACCAATGCTGGGCTGAAGCAGAACACCTATTTATTCATACCTCTGGGTTATATTTCCCTTAGCAGAAGCAGGGACTGAAGTGACCTAGGGAAAGAACCATGGGAAAGAACAGCATTTTGCTCTCTTGACAACCCTCTCCCCTCCATATTAATAATGGATTTAGTTTCCATAGTTGCAATGTGCCACAACAATGCAGCTGCACACACATAAGCGTTCTGGTCAGGAGGAGAAGTGAGCTAACTAGGGACATTGAAATAGGAGACAGCCTAGGCTGCAGTGATCATGCACAGGTGGAGTTTGCAGTCCTGAGACATATGGATCAGGTAAGGTGTAAAGTTAGGCCCCCAAAATTTAGAAAAGCAAAATTCCAGCTCTTCAGAGAGGTAGTCAGTGGGATCCCCTGTGAGACTGCCATCAGGGGCAGGGGAGTGGAGCAAAGCTGGCAGATCTTTAAGGATGTCTTCTATAGAGCACAAGAGCTGGCAATCCCCAGTAGCAAGAAATCAGGCAGGGAAGGCAAGAGACAGGCATGGCTGAGTAGGGAACTGATGGTCAAATTAAAGGGAAAGAAGCAGATGCACATGCAGTGGATATAAGGACAGGAAACCTGGGAGGAGACAAAATACACCTGAGGAAGGCCAAAGTGAAGCTGAAGCTGGCAAGGGATGAAAAGAATAACAGGAGGGGCTTCCACAGGTATGTAACCAAGAAACGGAAGGTCAAAGAAGGCTGAGGTATTCAGCATCTCTTTTGCCTCAGTCTTCAGTGTCAACCTCTCCTCCCACACCTCTCGAGTGGATAGACAGAAGGATGGGACTGGGGGAGCAAAGTACATCCCACCATAAGTAGAGATCCCACCTGAGGAACCAGAATGTACATAAGTCTGTGGGATCTGATGAGATGCATCCCAGAGTCCTGAGGGAGTTGGCTGATGTAGTTGCCAGACTGCTCTCTGTGGTATTTGAAAAGTCCTGACAGTCAGGCGAAGTCCCAGGTGACTGGAAAAGGGGAAATGTTGTACCCATCTTAAAAAAGTGTAGAGAGGAGACCCCTGGGAACCACTGACCCGTCAGACTCACTTCTGTGCCTGGGAAGATTATGGGACATATCCTCCTAGAAGCCATGCTGAGGCATGTAGAGGAGAGGGAGGTGATTTGAGACAGCCAGCATGGCTTCACCAAGGGCAAGTCCTGCTGACCAACCCAGTGGCCTTCTATGATGGGGTGATTCCACCAGTGGACAAAGCTCCCCAGGGAAGTGGTCATGGCTAGAGGTGTCATTTATCTAGACTTCTGTGAAAAGTCTTGGACATAGTTCTCCTCAACATCCTTCTCTCCAAACTGGAGAGAGATGGATCTGATGGGTAAACTATTAGGTGGATAAGGAATTGGTTGTACAGTCACATCCAGAGAGTTGTGGTCAATGAGGCAGAGTCCCAGTGGACACTGGTGACAAGTGGTGTCACTCAGGAGTCCATACTGGAACCTGTACTATTTAATGTCTTCGTTAATGATGTAGATGAAGGGACTGAGTGCACCCTCATCAAATTTACAGATGACACCAAGCTGAGTGGTGCAGTTGACACACCTGAACAATGGGATGTCATCCAGAGGGACCTAATTGCAGCCTTCCAGTACAAGCCTACAAGAAAGATGAAGAGACTTTTTCCAGGGTCATGCAGTTCAAGAATTACTTGGACAACATTCTCAAGCACACAGTGTGATTCTTTGGGTTGTTCTATGCAGGGCTAGGAGCTGGATTTGATGATCCTGACGGGTCCATTCCAACTCAGGACATTTTATTATGATTCTAAATGTCTCCAGTTTACTTCAGGATAGTATTACCCAGGTTTTGGAGAGTCATCTACTTTGTGTGCAGCTGTGCTAGAGTCTCTCTGAGACTTTTTTATTCTACTCCTTCCTGGCAATTATTGCATATCAAAGGCCATAGGGATGAAGAATAAATTAGTTGGCAAGATTATTTTCTAAAGTAATTTCACAGAAAAGGAACCATTTCCTAAAAAAGCCTACCATTACCCTCTATTGCTGCTGCATGGAAGGATCATATATACATTCTCTATATCCCATTAAAGAAGGTCTTCCAGCTGAGCTAAAGTTACCACTGGAAGTGGTTTGAACTAGTTCAGAACTAAGGTACTCACATGCATCTTTCCATAAGCAGAGTCCCACAGTAGTAATGTTGCCCCAACAGTGTGATCTGGAAAAGCATATCTGTTTATCACCTTAAAGCAGCTTTTCCAAACTGCATGCCAGGGACCCTGCTACCTTGCTAAAGAGGAGCTGGATCCGAATCTCTCTTCCCCTAATTCCATACATTTATTGAAATATGTGGAAATGAACTGAATGTGTGACCTCAAATTTCCATTTCAAGCCTCTTCACAAAGTCTGACTGAGTTTTCAAGAAGCTGTTCAGCAAAAAATGCAAATAAAGGTTTAGAGACCCAGCACGACTGAGCCCTGTGTTCATCAGTCCTTTAATGTACACCAAATGGTCTTTGTGGTTCAAAATAATTTCATGCAATGCTAAGCAATGCCCTCATTGTTGCTTTTGCTGACTTGCAGTGGGATGCCACGCCACCACCATCAGAACATCTGCTTCATTGGAAAAGTATTTCAGCAGGCCATGCCTTGTAACAAATGATGTGACCCTGGAAGGCAGACAGCAGCACTCCTGTGGGCAAACAGCTCGCCAAAGGTCAAAGCCACCCAATGCTTTGCGATCAGCAACACCATTTCTGTCCACTCCACCCCTACCCAGAGTCTTAGAGCTGAAATGGATAAGTGAAAAAATACATCACTGATAAACTATCTTCTGCCAGTAAAGAACATGAGAAGGGAAGGAAGGATAGGAAAGAAGAGGAGAGTGGGAATCCAGCTGTGAAGCTATTTACTCTGCCGCTGAAAACAAAGCTATTCCCAGAAGCACCACTTAGTTTGCCTCAGTCAGACTGAACTGGGATAGCAAAATGCGTGATATAAACTATTTCAGTTATGAAACAGCTTAGAGAGTGCTTATACACCCTCACTAGCACAGCAATACCTGTCCATTTTAATTTACAAGCTTTCCCAGAACAGTCCCTTACCCTTTTTTTTTTTTTCAAGGACTTACTAATTTTGTTTCATCTTTGAATTCTCCTAAAACACAAACCACAAATGCTTTTGTAAACTTTTTGTTCTAGTCACAATGCAACGTCAATAAAACCCCAGTGAAGTAAAACAGTGCAAACATTTCAATTTTACTAACAGTGTAAACAGCATCAAAAAAATTTGGGATCCTGTTCATCTACCTGTGATGTTAGTAGTCAGTGGATACTCTGTTGCTACAGTTAGAGAAAGGTCTTGCTCCCGTTGTTACAGCTATTGCCTTTTGAAGTGAAATGACAGTGGCACTCTTTCCAATGGCATCATTTTACAGCAATTTAACTTCCTGCCTAAAGAAGGCAAATTGGCATGAAAATTATCTGGAAAGCACAATCACATACACACAGAGTTTTTATATATGTGTATATATGTATACACACACATACAAATATATGCTGGCATTTTCAGTACAAGGATGACATACAGCACATCAAAGGCCATAGGGATGAAGAATAAATTAGTTGGCAAGATTATTTTCTAAAGTAATTTCACAGAAAAGGAACCATTTCCTAAAAAAGCCTACCATTACCCTCCAAACTCTTCTTTGATGAGCAGTGCAGCTGATTTCTACCTTCATTCTTATTTACCTTCCATGAAAGCACCACTGAGGACCTAATGAAGAATGCTGGGTAATTCTGGCATTATTGGATTTTTTGTTATTTATTTATTAGACATGAGAGCTGTTATCAGCAAGCAGCCAGGTGAGTCAAATCAGATAAAGCATTATCTAATTCTTGTACTATAAATCAGATTTTAATAGAGAAAAGATCTGTATCCCTTTGGGAATGGAAAGAATATGTTTATAATGTGTTCTGAGTATGAGCTACACAATAGCAAGTATGGATAAAAATATTTTCTCTAATCAATTTTCCACTTTCTTCTCCAAGTTCTTTCACCCATAAGATGAGAACTAAAATAAATGAAAATTCTGTTTGTCACAAGTGCTAGCAAATAACTAAGATAAGCATGCATAAAAGCATGCATACATGCTGCATTCCAAACAGACAAACAAAAAATACTGAATTTTGTAATGTTAAAAGACATCATTGTTTCTCTGTTAACAGAATGACTTACAGACTTCAGGTTTATTTAACTCAACCATTGAAATGAGACCTTTGGTAGCCTACTCTTGCACCTCAATATAGCTTCTGTCCTTGGTATTTATCCTTGTCTCTTTCTATTCAGAACCTATGAAGTATCATGACAGCACCTGTAGACTGGACACAGATAATGTTTGACTGCCTCTTGAAGGTTTTACAAATTTTAATTGGCAGAGTAATCTCAGATATGCTCAGACAGAAATTGGTGTTAAACATTAAAAATCATGATGCAAAACCAGCTCTTTCTTGTACTGAAGTGTTATTTGAATTTTGATTTGCTGGAAATTACTGTTTGCAAAAATGAGGGCTCCCCTACCATCTAATATATCACTGTTTGAACTAAAATTCTGAAATTAATTTACTGCCCAGATACCTAAATATTCCGAGGGCTCAAAAATTACTTTTTAAAACCCAGCTTGTTAGGTCACATCCAATTAATTCCATAACAAACTGGAGGAATAGGCCTTTCATATCATGTTTGGCTTAAAAATTCCATTTCTTCTTTGATTTACACATAAAAATGAATTTATAGCCACAAAAAATTATTCACTGAGGTTTACAAAGGTGTGTGCTCAGAATGCTGTTAACGAATGAACAGGTTAAGCTCTGCCACCGCCAGCCATCAGCAGCAAGGCTGACATCCATATCACACTTCAGTATCTATTCTCATTATTCTATTTCTTCCAAGTTGAGCCTTTGCTTCTCCATCTCAAATTACGGGAGGATTAATATTTTTTAAAGTAACTTCAAAACTACAGGCAGCATAAAAGTGCATTAACACAATGGAAACTAGTATCAAACTTAAGCTATCAGAATGTACTCATTAGGGAAAAAATACAACCAAGTCACAGCTAGCCACATGCTGTATTGGAGCTATTGGCTTCCCTTTTGGGGAATGTAACTGCACTTTAATTTTTTAACCTTATTCAAAGGTTATTCTGCATTTGGATGAGTGAAAAGGTTAGCTCTGGTCACTTGGGCAAGAGTGCAGTTTCAGGTTGTAATGACCTTGATGTCTCAGACAGATTGAACTTCTTTAAGAAGACTAGATCATTATTTGGTTTTACATACATATCAGTGATTAACATGGAGAAATAAATGAAAGATCTACAACCTGGGAGAAACATGAATATTGAGACTGAAAACATAGCCTGTAATGGGATGCAATATACACATCACTAAGGATAATACTGTTAAGGTCTGGTCTCTTTCCTACTGGAAAATGACAGCAATGAGGGTGGGGAGAAGCAGAGATGATGGTGTCGTGTAAGATAAAACAAGCAGGAAATAGTCACATAAATATGTTTTGTCTGGCAGAAAAAAAAAAGAAATTAAGCTTAATAAAATCCTTGTAGTTATGATCAACTAGATACCAAGTTATGATATCTAGTTATGATCAACACTTAAGAAACTGATTATCTTAACCCAACCTTAGAGAGTAAAAAATATTTGTTGCCATTGCATCTCCCCCCTGCATCCTCCAGCTGGCACAGATTACTTGCAATCCCTTTAGCTTTAGCAGATGAGGCAATCATAATTTAGTAGTAAAAAAGTAATATAGCCATGTCATTTGTGGAAGCAGTCATACCATCTTTAAAACCAACTTCCTAATGAGCGCCTTGTAAACCTGATGAAATTTATGGAATTAAACTGAAGAAAATTCTGTTGCATCTGAAAAATGACTTTTTCAACTAATAATAAAAACCAGAGGAAAGGGCTGAAACCTCATTGCATCTACCACATTTGGATCCACACAGTAGCCTTTTGCAATACGACACAGGATTTAGAGATGCTTCTTTCATTAACATGAGGCTGATTTGAGCTTCTTCCACCTAATTCTGAAGGGTAGAACATTTTCTGAGAAATCACTATCTCACAGCAATGGGTCACAGAACTCGCTAGACAACAGGAGATGAGCAGATGAAAATCAGTATCTTATTTGTCAACTGTATTTATATGTACAAATGAAAATATCTTTTTCAAATTAAGGGAATATCTCTTACACAATACACTCCAATCCAGTTTAAAAGGACAGAAACATTGCTAGCCAGACAGCTCTTCATGCGGCAATTCTCCCACAATCCAAAACTAGTGCCATATTTATATGTTTTATCATTAATGAGCTACTAATGCATACCACTGCCTTTACTGCACATGCTCAAGCTCTCGGTGGAACCAGCAGATGTTCTGCTGGTTGGCACAATGGGTCAATCTCAGCTTAATTCTTTGCCAGTGACAGCACTGCGCTGCAAAGTGTGAGAACAGTGCGCCCTTTCTGCATGGAATGGCTCTGAAGCCTGGACATGTCAGAATGAGACTAGAGCCTCTCAAATACTGCTTTGCTCCCACTTAAGTTTTAATGAAACTTCATTGAAAATATCCCATTACTTTCCTTTGCAAACACATCCCAAATGACTCAGTGTGGGAGGAAGAGGTATGAGGATGAAGGTTGTTTCATTTTTTTTTTTTTGGTCATGGAACCTCCTTTCTCTACAGATAAGTGTCCCTGGTTCTAGATCAAATGCACTCTTTTCCACTTCAAAGTAAGAAAAAGGATCTATTCATTCAGGGTTGAGAAACAGACAATATACATGAAGCAGTTCAGGTGAAGTGAGGCAGTTTTAATAATCTGTATCACATTGTTATTTGTCTGTTGTAACTTTATGGCTTATAAGCAGGAGTTTAGACACTCATGGCTTCTTCTCCCTGGAGGGCAATGTATCAAGATGGTAATGTATCATGACCTCAACAAATGTTCTGTTTGAAGAGCACAATGACTCCCAAATGGAAAATGTGTTTCTGCCTGTGATATCTCAGGTTTAAACATATTTCTCTTGCTTTTTTGTAAAAACCCCTTCATTTCTAGGAAAAAAATGACCTGGCCAGGATTCAACGCCATGCTCCACCTTCAAATTTGTAAGGCCCTTCATCACTGGTGAAGCTGCTCTAAATGCAGGGTCAGGACCACACCAAACCCACCGTCCCAGAGGTTCCTCACTTACTGAGGTTCCACCTAAGGCCTGTCGTGGTCACACTCTCGCAGGGATTCCCAATGGGGATGAGGCCACACCAGGAGCCCTCCAGTCCTGTGTCCACATGCAGCTTGTGCTTGCCCTGCAAGAGAGAAGTGTTTCTGGAGTCAGTACTCGCCAGGAACCCAGATGGCTTTTGATCATAGACCTTACAAATAAAAGAGAAGGCACTTGGAGACAGGCCCAGAATGTCCCCCAAGGGCTCAGGAATATTTGGCTGCAGCAGGAGTCAGGCCATTGATGTTTATAGAAGGACAAGAGATGTGTACTTAGGTTCCAGACCCTAGGTCTTTCAAAAGTTTGTTTCTAGGCTTTTCTAAGCAGAATCTAGCTTTGCTTATTCTTCCCTGGCATGATTTGAATAGGCCCTTCTGTCAAATCTAGGCTCTTTATTCCTGTGAAATGAAGGCATCCTGATCCATTCACTCATTTTTCCTCATCTAAAGAGCTGTGTTTCACTTCCTAAACAGTGCTAGTTGAAGTCCCACTGAAGTGCATCAATTCTTTTGACAATATCTGTAAAATTTCATTTACTTCCAGAAGGAGGAATACATGCAGAAACCTAACTAGGTGCTAGAGAAATTAACCTAAATATTTAGTGTAACATACTTACACTAAGTAATGACAAAACCTGAAATTAAAACCTTTTTTACACCCAAGATAAATTTATCTAGTAACTAACAAGTTCATGAGATGTAACAGCTATTAATGATGACGTATTTGTGATAAATCTCTTAATTAGCACTTACAGACCTTGTGTGAACATCATATAAACAGTTACAAGGAAGAGCAGACAGTGGAAACCTTTAACAGAATGAAAAAAAATGTGCTGAGTGTTAGAGTTCTGGCACAGCCTGTTCTAAGAAACTAAGAAAGTGTTTATGGAAACTAGTGACAAGAAAGCAGCAAATGCAAAGTAGTGACAAGTTCAGTGGAGAAATCATCCTCCGGTCTCTTCTACACAGATAATTAATTCCTTCAAATAAGCCTGGGTTTCATGTGGCAGAAGCTTAAGATTCTTTGAAATAGAGGATTTTTTTGCATTTTATTTTATTCTCTTGTGGATGCAGGCAAGCAGTACTCTTGCACACGTCTTTTACACACAAATTCTTCATCACTATAAATAAAATCAGATATGCATATTTATAAATATACCAAAATGAAAGGACTCTGAAGCCCTATGATTATTCAGTGAATACTTTGTTAAGAAACAAACCAAGATTTTATACCAAAAAAAGAAAAGAAAATAAAGAAAATAAATAAAGGACAGTTGAACCATAAAACTCAAATAAATGTCCCACGCAGCAAAAACAGTCTCACAAATTTTCTTAGCAAAATGCATTTAACATTTTTTTCTCCTACCGTGTCCTGTTGTATGCTCATTTCACATGCTCTTGCAAATACAAAGTCACTAGTTAGAAAGTCAAAACTGTAGGCAAAATATCTTACTGCTGAGACACTGATGTCTGAGGCATTCAACAGCTTCGCCTGTTAATGCCAAATGCATTATGAAGAAACAACTTCAATACATGTCATGCACTCAGTTAACAAATGAACCTTGGAAAAGCTGTCAATTAGGGAATATCAGATTGCAGAGCTTAAGCCTATTTGATTGTTTGCAGAGCAATGAGAAAACCAATCCAATATTATCTGTCTTCTCAGGGTGTCCAGCCTCACGTGGTGATGAGCCATGTACATCTGTAGTGCTTGTGAATGCTTGTGTGCCAAATTCAGAGGTGTAACAAATCCAGGCTTGGTACGCTTTTAGCTATGCAATATGCCATGCCACTTCTCTCTCGCAGCATGCAGGGAGGAGGAAAGGACGATGAGAGCTACAAGCACAAGCTCTCTCATTATGTGATTATAGATATTGTCACTAATGAAGCTGATGGTGAAGGAGAGATGAAGGGGTGGGACTGTCTGATCCCAGTGAATGTACATATTGCTGCTCAGAGCTACTGGAGGAGAGGAGCACACTCACCATATTAATCAATTTCTAAAGTGTCAAAGGTCTGGGCCCCCTGTCCTCTGCCCTGTGTCTTTTCTTCCTTTGGTTCGTCATGTTGGAAAAAATGCAGCAAGAGATCTTCTGCTGTTTCAGAGTTGTTTTTATTTGTCTTATCAAAACCTCGAAGGGAGAGACAGCATCCCCCCAGGACACCAGGGCAGAAAGGGCAGAAAAGGCAATGGCTGCAGATCAGCAGCTACTTTCATATCTTACTAACAACCATTCAAGAAACAATACGTATCTTATTTTCTTTTCAACACCAGTAAACCCTCATCTTATTGATATGTCTTTCCAATACTAACTTTTTTCTACCAACTAACACACCACAGGAACTGGTGTCAGAGAAGGGAGGAAGAGAATGAGGAGAGAGGAGAAGAAGAAAGAAGGAAAAACCACACCTAAAAATCTCCATCTTGTCCCTATGTAATACCTAGAGCAAGATCCTAAAACTACAACCAAACTCTCTGTGGTACACTTAACAAAAATCTCTTCACCTCTCTGGTGCATTCAGGTTCTCCCAAAAGTGGAGGGAGCTTCTCCAAAAGCCTAGGTCGCTGGCTAGGCCACTTTTGAGGAGCTCAGGGGATATAAAGAAACCACCAGAGGAGCAGGAGAAGCTGTCAGGCTTCCCTGGACTCCGACAGTAAAGGAATATGAAAAGCAGACGAGAAAGTAGCTGGCCCCACAGAGAACCTGTTTAAGTTCCACATTCTCAAAGTCTGTGTCTAACTACTATCAGGTTTGCATTTCCAATTTTATGACATTCTGGCCCAGCTTGCGGATAGGGAATCAATTCAGTAGAAATTTATGCAGAAAGCTGTCTTCCTGTGCTCATGAAATAAATCTTTAAAACAAAAGATGCCAATACCAGAGGCTCGCCAATATCTACGATTTTGTCAGGAGTCTTTCAACGTCTGGTACTTCCCCAAAATCCCAGTTCACACATTCCAGTGATTATGTGAGAACACTGACTTTCTTCCCTAAAAGGACACTTTCTAGCACTCAGTTATAAAGAGAATTTTCAAATTGGGAGCTCAAAGGGCTAAACCCAAGGCAGAAGGTGAATAGGAATATTGAAATGCAAATTATTTTTATAAAAAAACCTCTCAACTGTCAATCCCTTATGTTTTAGGGATTGGTTCAATAAAATAACACAAGTCAGTTTTTAAGGCTTTTCTTTAAATAAATCAATAAGCGATCTTAATATTACTGGGGATCGTGGGAGCAGAAAAGGGAAATGAATGTTGGAAAAAAACCCCCGAATTACAAATAACCCACTCATTTTTGCCAAAAAAGGTTACACCAGCCAATGCATTTGTACAGTAAAGCTCTAAATTCAAAGCACTGTGGACCTGCCATGAGGGAAATTCAGTTCCCAAGCTTATCTCCAAATTTTTGAGTACGGATCTCTCAATGAAGCAAGATGGAACTGATATTTGCAGGAGGAAGGGAGGATCAGAGCTTGTAATTTGAAAAATAAAAGTAATAATTTGTTCTATTTAAGTCTGTGTGATTAAAGGAACAATTATATACTGTCACTTAAAATATCAAACTGCCTTCAGTTTCTTCAGAACTCAAATTTCCAAAACTACGTTTAAAAAGAAAACTGAATTTTGACTAAATAAATGCCTCCTTATGTTTTTTGACTCTGTAGGAGGTAACTGAAATATTTTCACATTTAACTTAGGAATCAAATATTACCATGTTTGAATGTTCCTGGTGATGAAAGAATGGCAAATAATACAGCTGCATCGATTTTTATCTTATTAAGTCAGTTTTGAAAAACATTGATCAATCTTCAGCATTGATTTTTTTCCTTCATTTTGTCTTTGATGCTGGGAAATAAGATCAATTTCTGAGTTCAGCAATAAGAAGAAAATGTCAGAAGATATTTTTAAGAATGCTTTATCAACATAGGTTAAACTTTTCCTTTTGATTCTAATGCCTTGTGTTATAAGAAAGCATTTAAGAAGTAGTGGTTAAATATACCTCCACTCCAGCACTCTTTCTGCTGAGGAAAGACCTAAAGACATAGTTGTTATTTGTCACATCTAACTGAAATGAATAGAAGTCTGATTGCCAGGAACTCACATACCTAACCCCATCCAAGGTTGTGAGATGCTAAAATCCTCAGTCAAAAATCTGCAAAGCACGTGAACAGCATCAAGACAAAAATGGTAGCTTCTCTATGTGCATGGGTACCCCACAGACAGAGAAAATTACTTCTTCAAGTACTTTTTCAGACCATCCTGAATAGATGTGTTGCAATAAATGTACTCTCTAAAAATAGATATCAAGCAACAAAATGTTATGAAAGAGAGACAGAATGGGGACTAATCCTCAGTAATGCATTCTGAAGGGATCTGAAGGACTGAAACCTGGAACTTGTCAGGCTGAAACTGAACACTGTGGGGAGGCATAAAGACAGTTAACAAGATGCTGGAGAAGAATAAAGAATTAAAAATAAGCTTTGAAAAACAAACTAAGAACCATATAGTAAACAGATCTTGAAAACTGCTGAAGAACTAAGACACGTGAAAGGTAACAGGGAAGAAAAATGAACAAGTTACCAGATCAGAGGACAAAGCAAACTTACTCTGATTTTTAGGCTGCCCTGATAATTTGTCCAATATAAAGAAATCAACTGAATAATTTAATTACTAGAAATCACTGATTTTCTAAAAGGTACACTTTCACCTGTGCCTCATGTGAGATCTGGGACTACAGAGAAACCGGATTTCTTAGGATCTGACCAAGTGCTCTTTGATACCTCCTCCACTAGCTAGATCTTTTTTCCATGATCTACTGATAAAGCATCTTTTTAATATTAGGTTTCTTTCTATGATTACTCCATAGATGGCAGCACACACTTGAAAGCAACAACAGCAGCAAAAAACTGAATACAGATGTCATAGTGTTTCCCAGGGAAAAGGCAAAAAACCACAATCTGTTTTAGTACAGGAACACCTGGGTGCAGAAAATGGTATACAGATAAAAGACTTGGGGAATGGGTGGAAATCAACACAATCACCAAAGACTGCAGCAGAGGGGAGGAAAAGAAAAGGAACAAGGATGAAACAAAGCTGAGAACATTTATGTTTAAAATCAAATATCATGACTGGCAATGAAGTAAAAACAAAGTTCCAGAAATATTTCTACTGATCATTAGTCGTGTAATAGCTTGACTTAACGATAATAAAAGCTTTTAGGCTGAAATTTTGAGCACGATAAATTCAGCCAATTTTACTGAAAGGATGTACTTAGTAAGAGCCATTTTGTTATAACCTTAAAATATCATCAATTGTCTTTTCACACAAATACATGCATTTGAAACAGCAACAGGCCAAGTTGCTATTATGTGACTGCTATTCAGAGAACATTTTGTGAGCCAAGCAGGCTTCTTGTTTCTGTTGAAGATAAAAGTATCCACAGTTCCAGCAGAAACTCGTAGGTCTAAAATCTGTCATATATCATATCAATGACTGCTTAAACACATAGAGAAAACCAGAAAATGTATTATACTTCAAAATAATATTGAAAATTGTTGGACCCAGTCCTGCCAACCCCTACTATCAAAGTTTGGATTGTTCCTGTACTGAAATGGACAGACTTTAGTGTAGCAGTTATTTGCAAGACGGAGCCCTACCAAGGCTACCCTTCAAGAGGAACACTTAATAAAAAAATGACTTTATAGTGAATAAAATCCCAGACAGGAAAGACAGAATATATTATAATAATTATTAGACCCAATTAATGAACACATCTGTTTCAAACCAAAATATGATAAGGGTACAGAAGGAAATCCCTGTGGAGGTGAGTGCCAGTAAACCAGAAAGAGTTACTATACCCTGAGGTCATACATTTAAATGCTTGCTACTGTATATCTAATGTACAAATTATCCACAGAGAGCAAATGATTCCAGAATTTCACACATGAACATCTACTACAGTCCTAGCAAAAACTGTCCTTAGAGTACACTTCTCATGTAATAGCAAGGACATATTTTACTGAGCAGAGGGGGTGAATCCCTTGTTTGCCCATCACTTGGTGCAGAATGAGCCCGAGAAACAATGCTTTATCTTCTGCAGTCTATATGGGTGGCAAAACCCCACCAATCACAGGTGCAAAAAATGTGAAAGTATACTTCCCTCAGAATATTGCAAGCAATTAAAACTGTCAGCAGCCTTTGTGCTAACATGCACACACAAAAAAGGATGAAAACATTTTATCAAGCTAAAAAGATATCTGGGAATGCAAAAGCCACTTTTTAAAAGGGAGTTTCATTTGTTTAATTTCTTTTCACAGTCATATCTTAAAGATTGACAAATGTCATAAATACTAATTCTTGTTCTACTCTGAACATCACCAAAAAGAGAAACTCACTCTGTTGAAACTTCTCACTTGCAAATGAGGTTCCACAGAGATTTCTCCAGTTTTCCACGAAGCAGTGCAAAACACACCACAAATACAGAGTGAAACAATAATAAAGAACTCACTGGTCCTTTTCTAAATTCAAGCAAGCCTTAGACTGGCCCAGTGTGACATTTTATCCTTGAGCTTGTGCATTTGATGCCCTATCCTCAGCAGGCTCATCATTATATGTTTAATTAGCATTTTTAGTGTTGCCTTAAAAAAATCAGAACCATTTTCTTTATATCCATTTATGAGACTACAGAGTATAATAGATTGCAGATAAGAGTGAAAAGTAGACAAGCTGCTGAAGATTTCATATTGCCTGTATAATTATTATGCAATGTTGCAGTTAAATTGTCAGCCTAGAGGGGCCTTTACTAAGGGCACTAATACTCTGCAATTCCTAAGTGATAAAACATACAGCATAATCTTTTTCATTATGAATCAGTTCGTAATAAATTTGGTGTCCCTTTCTTTTTTGTGTATTTCTACAGGGGAAGAGTCTATAGGATCCCTTCTATCTAGACTATATTCTCTTATTTTCCTGGGTATTAGAGAAGTGTGGGAGGCAGTTTAAAAGACAGAGTAATGTTCACCTAACTTGTGGCAAAAAACAATTTCTTAGCACTGAATCACCGAGTGTTGCTGGAAGGCATCTTTATGCTATGTAAAAATATACAAAATTCGAATCTGTTTATCTGTTCCCAGGAGTCTTCCCAGATAAACTGGCAAATCTCTATAGCTTTCCTACTTCAAACTCTCACTTGGAAATCTTTTGTACTGCATAAGTAAGAAGAATGATCAACAGGCTGCTGGTCAACACCTTCTCTTAGTTTCTAGTGCTTCTCAGGCTTGTACTTCTTGATCCCTATGATGCCATTGCTTTTTTATGTGTTATACAATGGCAGCAAATCATGAGCCCATAAATCCTCTCATATACCACCATTCTTTTAGTTGAACTGGCTTCATATTTGGAGGTTTCATGTTAGGATTAGGGGCTTCATAAAAGCCTGGCCTCTATAATTTCTTCAATACAAACAAACTGATGAACAGAGTTCCTTTCATTGAGTGGGGGGATCTCACAAATGCTCTTTTCTCCCTGTAATTTCTGACTGTAACTTTCATATACCTCTAGGCAAGAAAGACAGAGGCTGGTAGTAGCAACAAATGAACTTTGGAGACAATTTTGCACTCCTTCTTGACTTCTGCTAGAGGAAGAAATAATCTGCTGTTATTATATTCATTGACCTACAATAAGAAACCATATAGCTTCTGCTTTATAACAGCAGGCTTTGAAGACACGTTAGGCCACAGTTTTGGGGCTAGCAATGACTGACTGCTCCTTTCTACAGTGACTGATTGACTGACTTCTTTTTCACCTGGAGAAATTCAAAGATGTTGCTCAGGTCACGAAGAACAAATATAATTAAAGACACTGCAAGTTGGCCCTTCAAATATATACTTTTTTCCTCCTCCTTTCACCACCCNCACAAAAATCCTTTATTTTGTTCCAGGACATGGTGGGGGAACAGAATATTGTACTGCCCAGAACTCCATTTCCCTCCTTTATGAGACACACTTGGATAGGGGTGGGAAGTTTATCTACAACAGCCCCTTTGTAATGAATATAGCTCCAATCCCCTTGCATTTCAGTACAGATCTGTCCATGTCATCACTGTCATCACTGACAGATTTGACACTCAGAATACAGAGAAATATTCATAAGCACACTAAAATCATTCAAAGTAGGCCAACCTGACTCCTAAATATTGACAGTGATTTCTTACCATAAACAAATACAGTCAGCCTGGCATCTTTTCTCACAGGAATTTGCATGGTGAATGCATGTCTCCAGCACCACATATGTCATCACAATTATAATTCTGAGGGAGCATCCCAAAAGAATTAAAGATTTAAATAAAATACCAAAAAGTAGAAGAGATTGTACTGTATAGCAGACAATGAAAGAAGAAAATACTAATGTGGCATTTACCTTCTTCCTTCCTTAGACTTAGGTGGAGGACCTCTTATGTCCCCCAAATGAGTATTCAAAATTATCATCATGCTGATAGCATACTCAGCTTTGGATGAAATGGTTAAATAATAAACTTTTGGTGCAATGAGAGAAAAAGGTCAACCACCTGGATTTTAAGAGAACAAACTTAAGCTACTCAAGAAGAATGTCCCCTGGGAATCTGCTTTGAAGAGCTCAGGGGATCAAAAGTGCTGGTCATTTGTGGACACTGACACAGTAAAGGGACCAATCGTATCACTTGAATGTTTGGTAGTCTATGGGACCTGATGAGATTAATTCTGGAGTACTGAAGGAGCCAGCAGATATTATGGAAGGACCCTTCTAAATAATCTACCAAAGATCTTGGAAGCTTGGTTATGTCCCCACTGACTGGAAACTAGCCAACACTTCTGATTTACAAGCAGGGCTTGAAGGAAGCTCCAAGAACCTACAGATCTGTTAGACTAACCTCAGTACCTGGAGGAATTATGGAGAAGATCCTACTGGGTGCTATTGTTTGAAAGACAATCCAATCATCAGGCCCAGTCAACATGAGTTCACAAAGGGAAAGTCCTGTCTAATCTGACATCCTTCTCTGATAAGGTTATCTGCCTGGTGGATGAAGGGAAGGTGGTGGGTGTGGTTCTGCTGGATTTTAGCACGTTCTTTGACACTGTCGCTCCCAGCATCCTTCTGGACAAACTGTCCTACTGACATGAGCATGTAGGTGGTGTACTGGGTGCACTGAAGGGCCAGGCTTAAAGGGTTGCCATGTATGGGGCTACATCTGGCTGGTGACTGGTGGTGTTCCTCAGGGCTTAATTGTAGGGCCAGTTTTGTGCAACATTAGTATTGATGACCTGGCTACAGGAACTGAATGCAGCTAGTAAGTCTGCAGATAAAACCAAACTGGGAGGTGTTGATGGCTGTCTCAGGGGACAAGAGGCCTTTCAGAGGTATCTGGAGAGACTGGAGCATTGGGCAATCATCAATGGAATGAAACTGAATAAGTTCAAATGCTGGATTCTGCACCTGAGATAAAGTAACACCAGACATGAGACAAACTGGGAGAGGAGTGGCAGCAGAACAGCCCCGCAGAAAGGAATCTGGGACTGCTGGCTGACAGGAGATTTGATAGGAATCAGAAGTGTGTGCCCTGGCAGCCAGGAGGGCAAACCTCATCCTGGGGTGCATCAAACACAGCATCACCAGCTGGTCAGAAGAGGTGATTGGATATCACCTCTGTATTTAGTGCTGGTGCAGCCGCACCTTGACTAGCATGTGCAGTTTAATTTAAAGGATATGAAGATACTTGAATGTGTCCCAAAGAGGGCACCAAGCTGGCAAAGGAGCCAGCAGACATGTCCTTGAGGACTCTGGGTTTGTCTGGTTTGGAGCAAAGGAGGCCAAGGGGGACCTCACTGCTCCCTACAGCTTCCTGAGGAGGGGAAGTGGAGAGGGAGGTGCTGACCTCTTCACCCTGGTACCCAGTGCTAGGACATGTGGGAACAGCTAAAAGCTGTATCCACCAGGGAAGGTTCAGATTTGACATAAGCAAACATTTTTCTTACCCAAAGGCTGGTGAAACCCTGGAACAGACTTCCTGGAGAAGTGGTCAATGCCTGTCAGAGTTGAAGAGGCATTTGGACAATGCCCTTAAAGCCGTGCTTTAATTTTTGGTCAGTCCTGAAGTGGCCAGGTAGTTGGACTAGATGCTTGTTTTGTCTCCCTTACAGCTGACTTATTCTATTGTATTCTATGAAATTCTTTCAATTTACTGTCTGGGAATAAAATAGAACTTGAACCCATGAAACAGGGGACCACAGCAGAACAAGTATATACCAAATACAGAGTAGTATAATGCAAGATGAAAAACATTGACAAAAACCCATAAAATAAGGGTCAACAAAATGACAGATTGCTGTTTAAACTATAGATGGCTCACCCTCACAAAAGCAGAAAGGCTGGAAAAAGTAATACTGCCTATTTAGACCCTTTGACTCATACACATTGCATTTTCTGTATATAAAAATTTTCAGTCTCTTTCACACAATAGAAAGTCAGAATGCATCTTCTGAAAAAGGAACTGAACCCTCCCATAAAACAGAAACTTGCTAGATCAAACCTGTTTGTAAGCATTATTGATGAGACAGAAGAATAAAATACTTACCTCACAAAAGTATCAAGAAGAAACTAAAACAAGCAAGAAAGAAAACATATAGCCAAATACTTGAAAAACCTAAAAGATAAAACATCAATTTCAAGTTATATAAAGTAGTAATAAGCTTAAATAATAGATAATCAAGGACTTCTTAAGGAATTAGGTGCATTACTCTTGCATACTGCATTTCTTGCCTTCCTAAACGTCTCTAGCTACATTTCCCTCTTGGAAAGCATGTTATTTCATGGCTACTCCTTTATCCATGAAATGAAATGCTGTTGGGCTAGTACTAGGAGAGAATTGCTATCAAGACATCAAAGATGTCAGAATCCTCTTGCTTGCCTGTTTTGGTTTAGCATGGCCTGGTTTTGGTAGAGGAGAGCTACAAGGGTGGCTTCTGTGAGAAGCTGCTGGAAGCCCACGATGGTATTTGATGAATGACCTGTCCTTATCTCTGGTTCTTATCTCAACCCATGAACCCTTCATTATATTTTTCTCCCCCCCACCCATCTTTGAAGGAGAGTGAGAGAAAGGCTTTGGTGAATACCTGGGATCTTGCCAGCATCAACCACTGCACTTGCCTCAAATCACTACCAGCTACAAGGCTGTGGAATTTTGCAGACCAGGAGAACTTCTCACAGAATGGGTCAGGTTGGGAAGGACCACAGTGGCCATCTGGTCCAACCTCCCTGCTCAAGCAGGGTCATCCTAGAGCATGTGGTGCAGGATTGTGTCCAGACAGTTCTTGAGTACCCCTAGTGAGGGACACTCCACAATCTCTCTGGGCAATCTGTTCCAGTGCTTGATCACCTAAACAGTAAAGAAGTTTCTCCCTGTATTCTGGTGGAACTTCCCATACATCAGTTTCTCCTGGTTACTGAACAAGTTATATTTCTTTAAGAAGGAGTCTATGCAGTAGCAGAGGAAGATGCTGGAAAATTCTTTTAATGTTAGCACAATAGTGTATAATCCTTATATTCGTCATTAATGTTTAGTTTTGTACCATACAATGCTTAGTCCAAATACCAGAGATTAATGTGGCCTTGTGTTAACTCTCTACATCTGTGACTTATAGGTCTCGTGCCAGCCAATGCTTAATGCTTCCTTATTTACTTATGTTAGAGATCAATATTTACTAGCAGATGTCTTATTTTTAGAAAAAGGATTGTGTGTCAGAACAAAGAATGATAAAGGAAATACATTATGACCTGATCCCATATTTGAAATAATCTCAAGGAGAAAAGATTCATCAGAAGATCCAGAACCATATCCAAACAAGTCCATGGTAATAATTAGCATATATGCATAGATTCAGGAAATGTGATGAATATGTATTAGTTTCAGGAATATAACCTCTTCTTTTGGGTTACTGGGCATGCATACTTTGAGGAGAATTCCCCATGCATCCAGTACTGCTAATAAAGTAACCGTGGCTTTCTAACCTAGTAAATTGGTTGGAAAGTTTATTTCCCAGTTTTTGCCTCTTGTCCTATTGTTTGGCACCACTGAGAAGAGCTGGATCCATCCTCTTTACACTCTCCCTTCAGATATTTATTCACATTGATAAGGTATCTCAGTCATCTCTTCTTGAGACTGAACAGGCCCAGCTCCCTCAGCCTGTCCTCTTTAAGATATGCTCCAGTCCCTTGATCATATTCGTACCCTGCTGCTGTACTCATTCCAAGAGGTCCATGTCTCTCTTGTCCTGAGGAGCCCAGAACCAGACACAGCACTCCAGATGTGGCCTCACCAGGGCTGAGTAGAGGGGCAGGACCACCTCCCTCCACCTGCTGACAATGCTCTTCCTAAAGCACCCCAGGATACCATTGGCCTTCTTGCCCCCAAGGGCTCACTGCTGGCTCATGGACAGCTTGTTATCCACCAGGACCCACAGGTCCTTCCCTGCAGAGCTGCCTTCCAGCAGTTTGGCCCCCAGCCTGTACTGGTGAGGGGGTTATTCTTCTCCAGGTGCAGGACACTGCATTTGCCTTTGTTGAATTTTAGACAGTTCTTCTCTGCCCAGCCTGCTGAGGTCCCTCTGAAGTGCTGCACAGCCCTCTGGGGTATCAGGCACTCCTCCCAGCTTTGTGTTGTCAGTGAACTTGCTGAGGAGGCATCTGCCCCTTTCCCCAGGTCACTGACGAACAAGTTAAACAACACTGAACTGAACCTTGGGGACACCACTAGTGACAGGCCTCCAAACAGACTCCGTGCCACTGATTATAACCCTCTGGGATCTGCCGGACAATCAGTTTTAAATCAATCTCAGTTTACTCATTCAACCCACACTTCCTGAGTTTGTCTATGAGGATGCTGTGATAGAGTCAAAAATATTGCTGAAGTCAAGGCAGACAATATCCACTGCTCTCACCTCATCCATCCAGGGAATTGTTTCATCATAGAAGGCCACCAGGCTGGTCAAGCAGAATCTCCCTACAGTGAATCCATGTCGACCTCTCCTGATCACTTTCTTGGATCTATGTGGATAGACATGGCCTCCAAAATGAGGTGCTCCATCACTGACTGCCCAGTTGCTCCCTGGGTCCTCCTTCTTGCCCTTTTTGAAAACCAGGGTGGCTTTTTCTTACTTCTGGTCCTCAGGCATCCCTTCTGATCCCCAGGGCCTTTCAAAGATGATTGTTATGGTGCCCACCAGCTCTCTTAGCTCTCGTGGGTGCATCCCATCAGGGTCCCTGAACTTGTGGATGTCAAGCTGGCCTAGGTGTTCTCTGAACCAATCCTCCTTGACAAAGGGAAATTTTCGGCTAATAAGAAATACATTGTCTTCAACAAATCTCTGAGGACTACGTATGGTACAAAAAGCAATTTGAAGGTCCATTTCTGTCTGGTTTTAAAAGAACTGAGTAGTGTCTTGGGAATAGGAAGGGGAAAACGTGACTGTCAAATCTTCAACAGTAGAGACTTAGTATCCTCTTAAAATTAGGTGTCTATTTCCTAGTGTTGATTTTGGATGCTCAAATATTACACACTTACCTTCTCAATTCAAATTGTACATTGAAGAATGAAATGAATACATACAGGTATATTCATTTCCTCAGCTTTGTATATGCTTATGAAGCCAAATTTCATTCACTGAGAATTACTCATGATAACAGTAATCTTCATTATATAAAAACAACTAAGCATGGGCATCTGTCAACGTATCTATCCATTTGTTCATGTTTCCATCTAATTTAGAGAAAAAAAAATCTAAACCTACCTTCTTGCTGTTTAGGCCATCATCCCTTGTCCTGTCACAGCAATTCTTAGTAAAACATCTCTTTCTGTCTTTCTTCTAAGACCCCTTATAAATGGGAAATACCACAAGAAAGTCTCCCCAGAGCCTTCTCCAGGGAGAGATGAACAACCCCAACTGCCAGCCCTTCCCGTGGAAGACAATTAGCTCAATATGATCTGTAAATGTCTAATGAGGGGGAAAGTTTTGAACTAGAACTTTTCTCTCCAAACCACTTTTTTTAAATTAACAGACAACTAAATCACAACTGATTTTGCGAGGACTGCATAAAATCACAGCAATGAGAAAGCAAAAAATGTGCCATTACTCTCAAGTTCTTCCTGACTTATAATTTCAGAAGATCAGGTTTAAAAGAATCTGGAATATGTTGCCACCCTGACTTGATCGACTGAGTTTCAACAACAGCAACTCTAAGAAAAAATCTACATAATTTAAATGCAGAAATAAATATTCCTGGCTCAGAATAAGCAGCCCTTGAGCAGACACTCATGTTCACAAACAGGATTTGCAGAGGGACCCTTTCCAGAATCAGGGCAGAGATTACTGTTTCTTACAAATGGGAAGCTCAGGACAAGAAGCTCTTTCAAAAGACTTTTATGTCTTAGTCTCTCCCCTACCCCCAGCCGCTCTTCCTACTCAGCAAATCCTTAAGCATCTGTCTCTTAACAACTATGACTTGAGATCAGCTGTAGAGAAGCCTACAGTGGTTCACTGGATGGAGAGTTATGCAACCCTCCAGATAAAAATCAACCACTTTCTGTTTTCACACAAAGGCTATTTTCTTGTGGAGGTTTTGGGAAAAAGGTCAGACTCATTCCTGACAGGCTACCAGAGTGGGAAACATTCCTGGGCCACTGCTGGCTGCATTACACCATTGAGAGAGTTGGGGACATGGTACCATCACCAGGGAGTCTTTGCACTGTGGTGAACAAAACGAGCTCCAACAGCTCCTGCCACAGGCCAGACTCCAAAAAAAACCATTTAAAACAAAGGCACTTTCCCCATTTAAAGCAGAAATTAATGCCCTAAAGAAAAGATACAAGACATGAACTGACATGTAATAGGCAGCTGTCAATCACCACAGCCCTACAAAACCTTTCAATGGATGTGTCTCCAAAAAGTTAATAGTTCAGAATGCCTGTGTGGCACTTCAGGAGGGCTGAACATATATAATTAGCCACACATGTTCTGGCTACAGAGCTGAACATAGTGGTAGGATGAAACCAGACAGAAATCATCTCAAGAGAAATCATCCATTTCTTCTGGGGTGTTTAGGACTTTTTTAGCAAGAAACCAAATGGAGACAAACGCAGAGTTTCAAGCATTGTTTCAGACTATGCTGGTTAGTCAATACAGGCAAGAAATATTAAGCACATCAGATTTTTAAAATGCCCTCAAGACAAAGAGAGAAACATACCATGTTTTAAAATGTTATTCACCTTGACTGATGGGGAAAATAGTATGTTTTTGTTAACAGACAATAAAACAGGCACTCCAGATTTCTTCTGGAAGTGCGTGGAAGACAACCCCTCTCTAACCTGGTATTACTCTAATGAAACACTCATCCACAAAATAAAACCTATACATTGAATCAATGTAATTATTTTAAGTAGCCACAACACCCTTGTTAGCTACTTGAGGACCACTTGTTTAGATAATTACTGAATATCTAGAGTGGATGAAATGCACAAGGAAGTTTTATATGGACATTTTGTGAAAGAATATTTAAGTATAAATGATATTAATAAGGTAAGTTAGTTTGGCTTTGCTTTAGCATGGTTAATGCCAAAATAGTTGGCTAATATGTTCTCTCTTTCATCTGGGCTGTGTGCTTCTGTATATTCTACAGTATGTTACTAACCTAAATTACTTCTGATATTTGAGCTTAATTTAGAGAATATATCTCATTAAGTCCCCAAGACTGTGTCATTTCAACTAATTAATAGGAGACATTACTGGAGATTAATTTATAAGTATTTTTTTTTAAATAAAGTTCATCAGAAGTAAAATCTGAGATTACATATAACATGAAATGTTAGTGTCTGGACAATAAATTTGTGTGTGCTTGTCTTAGCTTGCAGATACAGTGAGGTTTGAAAAAGGATTATTTATGACTATGTTCAAATGTGAACACCTTGTACATAACATAATGAGTATTCTTGGCCTTCACCTCCACTTTACATCAAAGGATTGTAACTTGACTTTTTGGGATACAAGGAAGAAAAAAAAAATCAGGTCTGTCTTCTAAATTCATGCAGACTGTTTGTCTCAATTTTTCCTTCTCTGCTTTTCCTTTCTTAGGATAGTTTCAGGACAGCAACTTATCAGCCTCAAGGCCTAATAAATTCTTGAGATGTTTTCCATTAACTTCTAGAAAACATTATTTTTGATGAAGGTGAGTCATTGCTGTCTCATCACTAGTGGTTGGGGAGGAAAGCATTTTACCTGTTTGCTCTCAGCCACTAACCGATGACTCCCCAGAAGTCCTGGAAATGCTAAGAGAGTATCAGAAACTAGTGAATTTTCATTTTTTTCATTGAAATACTTCCTTTGTCTGTTGGTAAAGACATTGTAAAAGCCCATGAATTTTCATATCTGTTTACCTGCATCATTCCTGTTGTCACATCTGGGCCTTAAGTGCCATGCTAAATTTTATCCAAAATCCACAAATCTTCAATTTTAGCTAAGTTATCTTCCAGTAGCCAAACTGGAGATGCAGTTGTTTCCCCTACATCAGCTTAATGTCAGTCTAACTGGAAGCTTGCACTGAGATTTCATGCAGAAAAANATGAAGAATTCAGATATCTAAAATGCTTCCCATTGCAAATACAAACATAAACAGCAGAAATTTCTGCAGAAATAAACTCTGACTGTGTTAAGTAAGACTAGAGAATTTAAAGCAGAGTTTTATTGGGGCATCAGAAGTTTTGGGGCAGCAGGACATTCATCCAACTGGAGTGAAACTGCTGGCAAACAAAAATTATAAAGCTTTTGAGAATTTAAAGAAGAGTGAGAAAGAAGGCTGATAGGTGCTAAGGAGCATTCAGGTGAGACAAAGACATCTGACAGAGACTTCAACAACATAAAAGTAACTTTGAATCCAGTAGTGGAGGACAAGTCAAAAAATTAGAGTTGAAATGAAGGAAGTGCAAGCTGAAGTCACATAAGTAATTTCCATAGAGAAAAAAACATCCATCAGGACTTAAAAAAAATCCATTAGCATTGTAACAAATTTAAATAAAAGTACACCTATATGTATAAAATAAGAGAAAACTTAAAGGGGTTAAAGTTGTAAAATAGAAACATACATACTAGTAGGCTTTTACTATTGACAATTCACAGTATGTTTACAGTAACTTTTTTTTTGTTTGGTTGTTTTTTTTTTGTTTTGTTTTGGGGTTTTTTTGTTTTTTTGTTTTTTGGTTTTTTTTTTGGTTTTTTTAAATACTGTGGACTGTCTCCACACTGGGATTCACAGTGACTTGAGCACACAGAGAAAATTTCTTGTGGACAAATTAAGAGCACCTAAAAGCACTCTACCCACTAATGGGCATTCACAGAGTCACAGACACAAACTAGGACTAGTCTGAAATAAAACACCCTGAAGAGTGTGAAATGTGGATATCAGACAGCACAAAGTGTTTCAGTACTAACAGCCTCCTTCGACTGGTCTGCACTGCTTTTTATCAGAGACACAGGGTCTGGAAAGGTCTAAAATAAGGGTGATAATAGAGGGCAACACAATCTGTCTCCATAGAAAGTGGCAAACTATCACGTTCAGCAAGATTTTGGAAAGCGAATTCTTGAAACAACTTGTATTGTCCTTGGCAACAACTTTTAAGTGTTCTACAGTAGCACGATACGCTCTGTGAATACTGTGGTTTTATCGTGGTACTTTTTACAGAAAACAGGCATGTAACAAAACTGCAGCTCAGGATAAATTCTCCTTGAGTAGTTACCTACTATAATACAATGGAGAGATGAACACATGCAAAGGTTTTACTTTTTTACTCTAGACAAAATATATTGGCTCAGCAGATGGCAATTCTGGATACAAACAATTTGGTTCTGACTGTAGGGAAGGACATGGCACTATCTGGCAAGGAAGAGGGGCACTTTGGAAGAGCTGTTGGTTAAGGAACCTGCTAAAGGTATTTCCAAACATAGGTCTGCCACCACCAGAGAAGACTTAGGCTAACTGACAGAATTAGATGCAGCAAACATTCCACCCTCTCTCCAACCCCATACTGAAATTTAACCTTCTCAACACCAAATTTTAAAAATGCAACATTTTGTGACCTGCTTACAAGTTAATAAATCCAATTCATACATTGTATTTCTGCTCCATTTGATCTGCTCTCATGCTCTCCATATAAACAACTTTCTTCCCAAAAAATAAAGTGAAGCCCAAAGATATAGTGACACATGGAAAAGCCTAGAGTAGTACATTGTTAGATCTTCAATCTCTCAGATGAACAAGGCTGTTCCTCTCAAAATTATTACTAAAGCTGTGCATGGCTACTAAGACATGTTGAAAAAGTAAGCATTCTAGTCTTATCTACAAATATATATACATTAAAATAATAAAATTACTATTATTCTACATTCCAGGCTTAACTAATGAACCAATAAAAAATCAGATTCAAGAATAAAGAGTTTCTTGTACTAAACTTCTACCATCTCCTTTTCTCCTGAATTTTAACTATACATGTTTCTTCATTTCAAGTATAGCATACATTGTACTGACTTGTACTAGAAACAAACACATTTTTCTCTTAGGAAATGGTTATAACTATGTGACTCACCAGAGAAACCTGCTCTCAGACCAGCACAGGAGTATCTATGGAAGACATTTACATCTATTTTAGTTCTAGAGTAAATGAATGTAATAGAAACAAAGTGGGAAATGTCAATGCTCCAGATTCCCATGCTCAAAAATAAAACATACATTTATCTTTAACTGCTTCTATACCACCTTTTTGCTTATCTGCTGTATGAGTATTCCTTTCATTTCTTTAAACAGCTGCAGCTGCTGAAACTGCAACAACACCTGTATTAGAGAATGCCTTGCCATTTCCTGAGATAGTGGATTGTCTCCAGTTTAGACATCACTCTTAAGAGACATTTCTGACTCTGAGGGCCCATCAGCATCTGGGAATTCCAGCTATAAACCTAGTGTGGTGTTTCTGTTTTGCAAAGGAATTGATTTTCCATACAATAGAATTACTAGCTGCTTCATTGCTTATGTCCTTTTTTCAATTGCTGTCTTTACAGTTATCAACCATGTGATCATTGCATTTTTCTTCACAACATGTAAATGGTAGGCAGTTTTTATCAGAGCAGCTACTGATTTTTTTAATGAATTTGAAAAAAATCCAGAGATTTTTTCACCTTTTTTTTTTTTTTCAATCCTGGAAAACAAAGAAAGAGCAAAATCTAACAAAAACTTAAACTTGAGTTATTATCCCTAACCTAGAGCTACTGCTGATACATCCAAAAGAAATGTGGCAGCAGTTAAAGTTCCATGCTCAAAGCAGCAAGCTTGCTTTCAGGATATTGCATCTTATACTACTAATGGGTGAAGTTAAAAATGCCACTGTGTTTCCTGACATCTGCAGCTGAGGTAGCCTTAAATCCACTTCAAGTCTGGAGAGTTTGTTTTAAATACCAAGCACTTTGGGGCACAACCTTGATGTCTAATCTTTTTCTTTTCTGTGCTTGTGTACTTTGTATTGATACACGTAAGTGTATAGATAAGATTTAAATATTTTCAGACTTCATATATCTCATTTGCATGTTCAATGAAATGTCTATGTAGACAGAACTTATGTTTGTTTTCAGAATCAGGAGAATCAGAAAGAGCTCCAAGTAAACATTTGCCTCTCATATATTCCTGTTCTAACTGTTCTAACTATCACTGAAAGTAATGTCAATCTACAAGTTTACATATTAAACCTCTGGACAATTGCTACTGTGTTTTCTACTGGAAAGTTCATGTACATAAGCAACTTCCCCTTTGCCACTTCTCAAAAGCAGTCTGGTTTTGTGAATAATTACCCTCTCTCCCTAGGTTCCAATGTCAGAGGTAAATGCGTCTAGTGGAATGTATTACCTGAAATTATATTGCATATTTTCTGAATCACTTATTTCTCTACTGTTTATGCAGATATGACATACAGAACTGTTACCACAAGTGATGTTTATGACCATAAATCTCTATAATCCATTGAATAAGGTTTTTTTAAAATGGATTGTCCAGCTCTGAATATTCAACAGCCCATTCTGTAAATTGGGTGTAGTTAAATCCGGGAAGGGCAATCTCTCTAAAACCAAAGGTGAACATTCATAGTACAACTTTTCTGAATCATAGAGTCAGAGACTGCATTTTTGCCTATATTTCAAAGAGGATGTGATAAATGGTACACTACCGAAATATACTTTTAAAAAATTGCAAATATGGTTAATATGCAATTTTAAATATTTAAAGATATCTGGAATGTCATTTGAGATTCTTATGAAGTCTAAAGCCCTTAAGCCTCTGCCTTATAACACAAATATACATCTATAATCCCATTCACATTGCACACATTTTTAAATACTACTCCCTTGCTTAGGAAGATAATTTCTAATGTTTTCTAAGTTAAAGATAAGCTGCTATGCTGCCTAAGAAGAGGAAATTCTGGTTACATCTTGAACTGGTTCACTGTACACTGAAGCTTAACCTGAACACAGATGTGGGCTGAACAATAAACACAGGTTATATACTGGGGATATGTAATGTGAAGCACAGGAGGATACTGTGTTCAGGAGGATACTACTGTTCCTAAATCAGGCCACCAGCTGATCACATCTACAGAGCTGAGAGATGAATAACTGTTTGCTGTAGGCACCTATTTATTTGGCAAGGGGGGGAATAAGGGTCATTTCTTTTGCTTCCATAATAAGGGCTTCTGACTTTGGTTAAAATAAATTGGGTGACTGTAAGACTGAGAGGCTGGAGAGCAGCCAAAGGTAGAGTTCACAAGAGGGATTTATTAAGATAAGCTTGCCCAAAATTTTAAAGTACTTTCTGCTCCGTTGGTAAACAGAACATTCCTACTGTACTTCAAGAATTTCTTCTTCATTGCCACCTTCATATCATCATGTAAAAATATTTCAAGAAATTTCCAAAAATGCATAATCTCTTAACACTGCCATCTGCAGAGCCAGAACAAAATGAACAAATGTGTTCTGACTTTGTGAATGAAAGATTCTATGTTTCAGTGTCTAGACTATGCAGTAAATGCCCATTAACCATCCATCTGATCATGTTTAATTTTCACCATTTCCACAAAAACCTCGTTAATGACTTCTGCAGATTACTGCTGACATGCAGTTGGTCCCAGTTTATGTGACTAGTACTGGGTATAGTTATGCAGCCCAACTAAAACATAGCAGACTACAGGCCAAATCTTCATTTCATTGCAAGGCAATATTTTACCATAAATTTAAATGGCTGAAAGATAGGGTTTTTTTTTTGTTACCACCACAAATTCATCCAACAATCACAGATTTGAATCACTACTGCAATATGCTGCAGGGGTATCAGCTAACTTGAGGAGAATGAGGAAATCAATGAATCCTAGACCCTTGCAGGGCATCTACATTTCTAATTCTGGCAGCCCCTGCCTAGCCCAAAGAACAGTTGCTCATTGTTTATAATTTAAAGCTAAAATTTCCTCCCCTCAGAAAAGTCTCTCAGGGATTTCTGTATACACAAGAAAAAAAAAATCAGATGCTGTGTGGATAACCATTCAATCCACTCCCACTTTCAGATTAGCTATTTTTAACAAGAAGCTGAAAAAGGCTCTCCAGGATGCTTTTTCTGCAGCTGTACAAAGATCAGCTCCACAACACCTACCTGATGGGGAAAGCTCCCTCAACCACTGGAATACAAGAAAGAAAAAAAACCCCAAACCTACTCTGAGAAACATAAATAACTATTCATTTTCATACTCAAACAAGATTATTGGTAATTGCCTCTGCATGCCATGAAACACACTACTGCTGCTGCACCTTTTACTTCCAGGCAGAGCATGGGCTTGCTCAGTTTTAATCCCCTGTGCAAATACCTCTTTTGACCCATGGTTCACATTCCTGACAAAATCTCTTTCCATTGTGTGAAAAACAGCAGGTTTCATGAAACTATAAGCAAAGGAAGTATGCAAAATGTCAATTAGCAGCCTGAAAATGCACTTGTTGTCAAGGCAATGCAACATCTCTCACCAGTCATGCAGCTTTTGCACATTCCATCCACCTCTCACAACATTTTGTCTCTCCTCCTGTGCCCAGAAAGGCTGAGTAAAGGAGTCAACTTTAATTTTACCAGCAACCAGTAGTAGATCCTAGGCTGGGGGCCTTTATGGAAAAGCTGTGTATGCAGAGGGCAGGGCCTGATTCACACATTAAGTAAAAGCAGATGGAACTCCCTCTCAGGTGAACTCACTGACAAACACATTGCTAATTTGAAACACTAAACCCCCTCCACATCACACTCTTGGGGTTCCAAGCAGTGGCAGCTCTGACTGTACCTGCCCAGCCCCTTGGGGCTCCTCCACTCTGCTTGTGGCCCAGACCCTGGGGCCATCAGCACCTGGCCAGTGTCACCAGATCCCCACAGCCCTGCCCTCCTGGGCTCACACCCTGTCCTGCCCCCATGCCCATGGAGGTGCCCAGTGCTTGGGGCTGGGGTTGCTGGGAGAGGTTGGGCTACCAGGGCCCCCAGTCACCTCCTAGTATCCAGGGGCCCTGAGCCACTGCACCTCAGATGTCTGTGCTTTCATCTTACTCCTAAGTGAAAAAGGTTCAGGAAATTGGGACATACAAGGGGGGAAAAACTGCTATTCAAACTTTTACATCTTCCTGAGTGAGATCTAATGCTTCTAAAGCAGAAGATAAAAATAGTTTAAAAATTGAGATCCTCTTGTAAGTTGAACAGAAATAAAAGGTCACAAAAAATTATTTGCTTTCTCCACCAAAAAGATAGACCAGTTATCAGTGACTAATGGATCATCCAATAGAATATTGCTATTTTATTGAAAAAAAAAAATCTTCCAAACCATCTTTTATTCATTCTTTGGCAGAAGTTTCATTTTTCCTAATTTTTCAATATTAAAATGAAGGTCAAAAAGGACTGTCTCTTGTCAGTTACAAAGTTATTCAACCAAGTCCATTGCATTAATTACAGACTCTGTATTGCTTGAAATAAGAATGAAAGAGGAAAGCCAAATTAATGTGCAAAATGCTTATCTGAAACTTAAATTTCTCTTGAAAGTAAGATGCCACTCTAAGAAAGTCAATTTACAAAATGCAATTGTTTCTTCATACAGTGACAAGTAACCAGTCAGCAGTATATTGGTATTTTATTGATGGGTACAGTAAAAGACCATGTAAAAACATTTTCTGTAGACTAATTTACAGGTTTTTTCTCCATGTTTCTTCATGTACCATTTCTTCAGTTAATCTTTCTTCTACGTAAACTTTCTAAAAAAATTCTGTCTTGAAAGGTCTACTTTGACTAAGACATCTTTGCTTTTACTCTGCAAAAGTTAGGAAACCACTTCACCATGCCACAACTTTATTTTGCTCCCAAAACCCAGCATCAACTAAATTAAAAAGACATGCTTTCCCCAAGCTCGAGTCCTTGGAAGTATATCTGCAGGTGCCTCAGTTTTACTAATCATTGCAGATGCACCGAAATGTAGAAATTAGCTTTCAGGTCACCATGTACCTACCCTCTCTCTCATGCACCACACATTTAAACACCTGACAACAGTTTTATTTTAGGACGCTTAATCATCCATGAGTATTTATTTATAAAAGCCTGTTTTCAAGGGAACCTAACTAGACCATAAAAATTTGCTTTAGGCAGAGACAAGCACAAAACAAAAGTTAATGCATTTAGTTTGTTTCCAGAATAATAAAAACTTATTTGAGCACTCCTAAGTCATTGACATCAGTGGATCCAGTAAAAATTGCTTTTACTTTTAAATTAAATTTTGCTGACCAGAGTGTAAAGATGCCTAACAGTTCTGATATTTGAGGTCTGAGATATTTCAGAGAAAGGGAAAGTCTGGCAGAAAAGACTTTTCTTGAGAAGGTAGGGGCTGTTATTACAAAAGGCTCCTTTTTACAGATCTCACAGAGCAGAGCTGTCACTGGAAAGAAAGTCTGCTGTAGGTCATGCTATCCCATGTTTTCAAGTGCACTCAGTGCTCACCTGCTTCTCCTCTCACTAACATCACCATCACTAACACTCCCCTGGGTCTGGTGGCAGCTCAGGTGAGTCACACTGAACATTTTCTGAAAACATGTTAATAATGACTTTAGAAAACTGTTTAGAAATAGGAGTGTTCATTTTTCTAATGTCACCATCACTGTCTTTCCTCCATGTATTTTTCTTTCTTATTTCAGATGTATTGACCAACTGTCTAAACCACTGGTTTCCTATTTGGTCCAATAAAATTATCTGTAGACAGCTATAACAGTGATCTTTAGAATCAAACAGAATTTTTGTATTGTAATGTTATACACACAGGGTATTTAAATAAAGGCATGATACACTATCCTGCCTGCAAAACATTTTCCCCATCCATTTCTACCCCAGATTCGAGCGTCAAAATTCCTTTAAGAGCTTCTTTATATTCTTTAAAAACTAAGATACTGCCACAGTCAAAGTTCATTTGCTAGAAGCAGGTGCTTATTTACAATGTATCATATCTATAAAGCATCCCAAACTCCTACACATTGCTAATTAATCCTACTGGACATATAGTTTATGCACAAACACACAGGGAATACATTTCCCACACTGTTACTCTCTCTTTCTTGCCTTCATTTCTTCTTTCTTTTTCACTCTGCTCACTCCCCACTTTTCTTTTTTTTCACTGTCTTTATTCTCAGAATATTTTTCTATTTGTCTCAAGAGCAACATGAGTCAAACCATGTTAAGACTCAAGCCTACACAAATCCCTCTTATTCATAAATAAAAGAAAGAGTAGGGATGGCCTTGGACAAAGGCTCTAATCTGACCTCCCCAGAACCTGGAGAAAGTTCAGACCTAACTTGACTTTCCCTAACCAGGACCATGTATATACATGTACAAGCAAACCCTGTCACATTTTAGATGAGAGTTACACAAGAAAAGTATAAAATTCTGAAAAATTTATCAAGAATGAAGAAAAATGAGAAGTGCACATTGCAGTCAAACATACAAGTGACTTGAAAAATGTAGGGCTTTTTCTTGACTACTGAGAGTGCTAGAAGTGCCCATCAAGGCAATGTTTTTCAGCTTGGCATAACATTTTGACAAGTCATTTAAGGCCCTAAACTTTAATGAATATGGAAGCAATAATAAAAATGCATGACATATACAGTGTGTGTTTGCTGCTGAAGAGTGGTTTTTTTACCAGAATGTGTTCTGCCTGTACCTTCTAAAAATGTGGTTATCTACTGATGAACTCACAAATGCTCTTAAACTCAGTGCCTTATTATAAAAGTCTATATGGTTTTATTATCTGTGGACACAAATACACCCACGTTTCCCACCCACCATAACTATCAATCAGGAGAGAAATAAGGAATCAAACTTCCTCCTCATCCATTCTCAGCAACTGCAGTAATCTCATTTTCGCCACTTGGTGCTCACATATACAGAAATGCAGGTATTATTTCCAGTATTGCTAAGATAGAAAGTTAAACCAATTGAGGGGTCAGGAACAACGTTTGATAATAGGGTTCAGGTAGCCTTTTGAAAAATTAACTCCTGCAAATGAGGTCTTGTCCCCCTGCAAAGAGCTGCATTCTTCTGGGCAACTCAATTACACAAGAGTCTTAGAGAAGTTTAAGATTTCTCATCCCCATGGACACAAAGGTTCAGATAGTGCTAAATGGTCTCCTCCCACTTTCCAATTAGCTTTCTCATAAACAAATGCATTTTCCTGCTGATGCATAAAACATGTCTGTTAGTCTGAGAAATGCCTTGGATCCAAAGAGTGTCAAACATGGAACAACTAAATCATTTTAAAATTCTAATGAGGTAAATGGCAGAGTACACAATTTTGAAGTTGTGCATATATTTCTAGGATGTATGTCTTTGGCATATTTCTGTTGTAAAGCCAATATTATTTTTATTTTTTCTCTTAAAAAACACAGACATTTGGAGAAGACTCTGAAAGTGTTTTAGTTCTGTTACTTTACAGTTTAAATGAACAGACTCATCTTTGCACTTCCATCAAGATGAAAGCTGGATTTTAAAACACTCAGTTTTTATCTAATCTGCCTTAATATCAGAAAATGGAAACACCCTTTTTAACCAGCAGAAACATCAATCAGTTCTGAGTAGCCTTCAAGTATTTTCCAATATCATTATATTGCTTTTTCTTTCCCATAATAATAAAAAGAATGGCACATTTGGGCACAACATCCTCAAATGACTTATAAGAATATACTGTCCATCCATCCATCCATCCATCCATCCATCCATCCATCCATCCATCCATCCATCCATCCACCCATTCATCATACTCCTGGGAGCATAACATTTATAACACTATCGTTAATAACACCCCCTTCAAAAATCATGTTTCATTTTTGAGAGCATATTATGGGTCTATAATGAAACTAGGCTAAATGTTCTTTATTGGATAGCTTTCAATTTTTAGAACCATGCAGTTCTCTCCATGTGTGTAAGAGCCCACCTACACAGCAGAAAAAAAATGCCAGAAGTTTTGGAAGGGGAAAATACATGTCTAACTGTGATATATTTATAGTCAAACACACAGACCCACAATCTTTAAACCAAACTCTCCTCATTATGTATTACACGATGTATCACCTTTATGTGATGATTATTCATAGAAATCACATCAGTTACTCAGAGACAAAGTTACTTCTGACAAGCTCTGGCTTTTTCATTGCATTTGTTTAACCCTCTCTTATGACCAGGGCCACTCAATTGCAAGGAACAGACTGAAAGCATTTCTGTTTATTTCCTTGGAATATTTCTTAGGATGAAGAAAAGAAATCACACTTTTTATTTGCCCCTCAGTTACAGGTAATGAATATCAAGGCTCTGGCTTGTGCCAGTTATAGCCCATTTTGAAAAGACTGTCATGCTTTGCATGACCTCCTCCGTTCTTGGAAATGCAAGAATTTGTTTATGTCTGATTTGGGAAACTCATTGCTTTTTGATGCAGAAACAGAGCTCAGATAAGAAAAATACTCATCCTTCCAGTGTATCTACCTCTGCTTTCTGACTCCTTTCTGATCTTCTTGTGGCTGTCTCCTAGCTGGCTATGTCTCCACCTGCCACACCAGCCATATACTTGCTACTACACTATAGTCCATAGTGCACTGTAAGTGTACTGGTGAATATTTGCACTGGTTTAACATAAAACCACAACCAAAACCCAAATCTCATAGAATCATTCCCTTTGTCTCAAATAAATCAGAGAAGAACCCTCTCCTATAATTTTGTGCCTGACATGAATAAAACCTGCCTGGGGAAGCAGTCAACACAAGCAGAGTGAGTGAGTGTGTGTGCACACTTGCAAAAGATACTCTGCTAATGAACTTAGAGATCATTTCAATCTCCTTTGCAATCTACCATGCATCCAGATAAATTCTTATGAGCATATCTTGAAATTTTTCCTAAATGATACAATGGACAACAAATTTTCATCCCAGTAAATAATTTCCATATCCTTACTCTGTCAGTTCTTCATGTAATTAATTTCATGCTCTCCTTTTATAGCCTCTCTATAGTCCATAGCACTCTGCAGTCCATATACAATTTGCAAGATCTGCATTGCCTCTCTTCTCTTTGCATCTTTTCACCAATTTCACTCCTGTAGCATATTAAGCACAAATGTTTTTGCTCCATTTCCAAAGTTATTGCCTAACTTGGCCTAGATTACAGACCTAACCCAACCCTTAAAAACCTCCTCTACCTTCTCCCTAAAAGAGGACAGGCATGATTCTGACTGTCTCATAGCGTATTTAGTTGCTACCCTATGCTGAACACTACACATTTATTTGACACATAATTTTTGAAGTGTCTTAATTTCAGGAAAAAGAAAGAAATATACGCTAGTTCTACCAACTGTGGTGAATAAGCATTCAGCTCTGTATTTTCAAACTAATTTCAAGAAACTTGACCTCTCTAATAATATAGGCCAGCAGCGCTCTCCAAGAAATGAAACAATCAGCTACTTGCTTAGGGATTTACACAACATCTACATTGGGAGATAAGTTTGGATAAGAAAGGGGGAAAATGTGCCTGTCCATCCAACCACTAAAGTTTGTCTGGCTACATACTAAAGGAGCTACAACTTCTTGCTATGCTTGAGTAAGCTGTGCTCATGACAGCTCATTGTACTGGGACATGATATATGTATTTTGTAGACACCTCAGAGAATGAGAACAAATCTTGCTGTAAGCTCTATTATGTGATACCCTAGGATTTTCTTTTGCTCACTCGCCTATGAAAGACTGTGATAGCTATAGTCATTTTCCTTCTGCATCTCTAACCTACACAACATTAACACATTCAAAAAGGCAGGAGGGAACAAACATCCATCCTCTGATGTCTCCTGTGAACTGGTTTTTCTTATGGCAATTGAAATAGAACTTGTAAAATTCCAATGAGATAAGAAATGGATGGCACAGTGGTTGTGCACATAGGCAGAAAACTGAAAGATGTTAAAATGTAGAAGTTATTATTTCTACTAATTGTCTGCAACATTTAGACTAGCTCTGTTTCTTTTTTTTCCTGAATATGTTGTTCATTAGAAATAATCAGCTGTTGTAATTGGCATATACATATTTGGCATCTCTAAGCCATGTCATTCTCTGATTCAACCATAAGATTTTTTTTCTCAGGCTTCTTAAGAAATGAGATTATTTATACAAATCCATCTCTTCAGAATTTCACCTAAGGAAATTAGGATGAGTTCTTGACTACTATAGAAAAGTGAGCTTCTCTGATTTTTCTGAAAGGATTAAGCATTTTCAGTAAAAACCTCCATCATCTCTGAAGGTCAGTCCTAATAAAGTCACAAGGACCAAAGAGGAAACAGCTCCCAGTTGACAGGTCACTGGAGATAGAAACCTGGAAAACTGGATTCAATTTTCAGTATGGTATTGACTCCCAGAGTACCTGAGCAAATAATTTCACTTCCCCATGCCTTAGTCTCTCTTTCTCCCTCTGTAATATAGGAGCAATACACCTTGAGATCCAGCTAAAGGGTGTGACATGACATGTAGTCCAAGAGTCACTAATGGAAGATCAGAGCCTGCCTGTATGAAAAGCTAGGCAAGTTATTATTTGTCATCTTACAGATTCTTCTAAAAATAACTATTTCCAGCAAAGACATTGTACATCAGTTACCCTGCACAATAAAAAATATTGAGAACACACATAGCCACAGTAATCTGATTTTAGGTGTAGAGGCTGAAGGAAAAGAATCATGGTATGTCAGTTTAGTACAGTGTAACACCATAGAGGCCACTATCAAGCATGTCTAAACACTAAGTTGATTTTCAGATTTACTTCACTTTTCCCCTCTCCAAGATGACTACAAAGTAGGAATTATCAAAACAACCAGCTTCAGGTAAGCTCTTGCTGACTCAACATTGGATTTTTATGCCTCAGATAGGAAAAAAATGTCCAATTATAAAACAGTGGTGTTAAAATCACCCTGCATTTCCAGAGTCCCATGGAGAAATACTGCCAAACTTCAAGGAGAGATGATCTTGTTCTCACTCCCCCAGCTGAAGGTGAACTTTGCATGGGGGCAACCAGATGTGGGCATTTGGCAGGCATGGCTTCCAGGAGGAGTCAGCAGCAGGGCATCAGCTTCACTGAACTGCAGGGGTTGACTCAGGCTGTCTCAGAAACACAAGCTCCTACTGTTTTTCAAGGTGAGAGATTTGAACATCATCATGCATGGGTTTTCAAGGGCTACAGAAATGGGCAGTTGCATTCATTTCATTACCTGAAGGCTGTGGCTTGGGCACGGACACTTCTTACTAGACCAGGTTGCTCAAAGCCCCATCCAGCCTGGCCTTGAACACTGACAGGGATGGGGCACCCACAGCTTCTCTGCCTTTCAACAGACTGCACTAAATAACTAAAACTGCTTCACTTCCTCAGATGACTTGGAATGAAAAACGAGAATGTTTAAGTATTTTATCTCCTTAAGAGTTTTCTATGAATATGTTTGACAGTTCATTGGGCTTCCATACTAAAAGTACTTAAAAAATTCCTACACGATTGTTAGAAAACTTGTTTTCTAAAACAATGGCTTCATAATACCTACCCCCTAAGGACACACAGAATACATTGAGTACAGTAATCTGGAGCTAGGTTTAAGTACAAAAGAGAATTTAAAAAAGAGAGAAATGTTCATAAAGGGCATTACTATTGATAAACTGGAAATTACATATTGCCCTGATATTTCTGCAGTTTTATTGAATGCTTGTGAACAGGAAAGGAGATCCCGAAGTCAGACAGATGAAAGACCAAGAAACGACACAGGCATTGTTAATTCAGTTATATCATTAGGCTTACAGAAAACTGATAAAGTATGTGTAATAGGGATGATGAACTACTCCCTTTATCTGCCCAAGTCCTGAAGTGCACCTCTTTTGTAGCATACATCACCTTGCACACCAGAAGAGCTGGATTTGTTTATGATAACTCAGGCTGCTGCTCAAGAGTTCTGCCTGTGGCCATCCATCTCACTCAACAGGAACACACCGGACTCTCCACGTTCCTCAAAGATTTCAAGAACCATTAGGCATGGGTGGCTAAGGCTGCATGTGGTAGCTTACACATCTAAAACACATGGAAATAACACACAAAGTCCTGAATGGACAGGAGGGTCTAGGACTTTATGCAGAGATATATTGGCCCCTCAGAGACCTATTGAATCCTCCCTTAATGCTCTTGTAATTGCTTTAAAGCTTCAGTCAATATCCTGGGTAGACTGAATATCTTATGAGTTTTATTCTCAGTTCCCAGGTTTCTCTAACACGAAGAAGACAGGCAGCTCCTCCTTAGAAAAGCCACCAAGCTTGCATCAAATGAGACTGTCAGTGCCATCCTGGACAGAGAAGACTGATGCCAGATCTTCAGCTGCTCTCACTTCACTCTGAAGTGCGTTCCCCACCTGAGGAAAAACTGCTGGTGTTTAAAAATAGAAGAAAAATATACCTTTTTTTTCCTTTTACCAGAGAGTCTTCCTTTTTTCCCTTCCCCAAAAGAAAAGAGATATCTGAGAAAGAACTGAACAACGTCTCCCCATTACTGAGGGAGATATACCTACTGCAATGCAGCTTTTAAATGCTTGTATCTAAAAACCTTTAAGTTGTGAGGTAGGAAGACCTCAGACTCAAAACACAAGGGCAGATTTCATTGCCAACACTGTGGTTAGTAGAAGAGAAGTCTGTAACCTAATTATTCTTCTATCTAATAATTTATTCTTTCACCAGAATAAAAGGATTCTCCTCAGGGTGCAGCTCCTTCTTCTCCCTCAGGTACCTGTTACTGCTGAAATTGAAGGCCATAATTCAATCAACAAAGGATGGGAACTCTTAATGAAAATTAACCATTCAGAAACAGATGCCACAGAAATGCTGATACTCCCCATGAAGCACCACTGGCTGTCATGTGGATGGAAAATGCAGAGATATCTGATAACTTGGAATTACATACGAGGTGGGGTAACTATACTTATATCTGCAGACTGCTGTTCAATGAAGTGCTTAAGTACATGCTTAGATTTCATTAATCTGCTTTGCTATATGCTTACATTTATTCTGTACCAGCCAAAAGATACACAATTTCACACTAGTGCATTATCCCTAATTGCTAAACCACCTTTGGAAATTTGCGATTTCTTATGGCATACATGAAAGCAATGCCTAGATTTCAGAATTTCAGAATTGTCAGGGTTAGAAGGGACCTCTGAGGATCATCTAGTCCAAAGCCCCTGCCAAGGCAGGGTCACCTAGAGCAGGCTACACAGGAATTCATCCAGAAATGTTTGGAATGCCTCCAGAGAGGTAGACTCCACGACCTCCCTGAGCAGTCTGTCCAGTAAGGTCTTCCTCAAGTTGAGGTGCAATTTCTTGTGTTTTAATTTTTGGCCATTGCTCCTCATCCTGTCACTGGGCACCACTGAAAAGACTCCAGCACCATCCTCTTGGCATCCACCTCTGATGCCAAGATCTATCTATCAAGATAATCTCTCACTCTTTGCTCTAAACAGGCTCAGTTCCCACAGTATAAGAGAGATGCTCCAGACCCCTGATCATCTTTGTGGCCTCCACTGGACATTCTTCAGTAGCAACTTGTCGGGACACAGCACTCCAGATGAGGCCTCACCAGGGCTGAGTAAAAGGGCAGGATCACCTACCCTGACCTGCTGGCCACACTCTTCCCAATGCATTGCAGGATACCACTGGCCCTCCTGGCTACAAGGGCACTGCTGGCTCACGCAGTTTCCTATCCACCAAGACTCCCAGGCCCTTCTCAGCAGACCTCCTCTCTAGGAGGTCTGCCCCCAGTCTGGGTTGGGGGTTATTCCTCCCCAGGTTCAGACCTTACACTTGCCCTTGTTGAACATCATTAGTTTTCTCTCCACCCAATTCTTCAGCCTATCAAGATCCCACTGAGTGGCAGCTCATACTTCAAGTGTACCCTCTGCCCCCAGTTTCGTATCATCAGCAAACTTGCTGAGGGTACAGTCTATCCCTTCATTGGGGATTATAGATAAGTCATTGACAAACAAGTTGAACAAAACTGGACTCAGCAGATTCATGATTATGGGCCTCCAGATGATCACAACCTGCTGAGCTCTGACACCTTAAAGAGTTCTTGATCCACCCCACTGTCCACTTACTGAATGCACATTTCCTACACTTACCTGAGAGGATGGTAGGGGAGACAGTGTATTTCCAGGTAGAGTAAATAAAATGCCAAGGGAAGGTACATCTGTGGAAAAGACTCCATGGCCAGGGCTGGAACTCATGCTCACTGTTTGCAAACCAGCGCTGCTGAGAAGCTGATCACAGACCAGGACATCTCATGTGACTCAAGGTTCAAACTGATTAACACCCCTGCCAGGCTGCATGTTTAAAAGGCAGCAAATTAAGGACACTTGGAAACACAGTGCCTACATATTAACATCTTTTTAAAGTTTTGTGTTCACTTTTCATGGGAATAGAGTTGAGGATGTAAGACCAACATAGTGAACTCTGATTCTGCCTCCCTCTTCCACATTTTTCCCTTTTGTAAAGCTGTTGTGGAATCTCACCAGTGGCATGTTTAGGGACTTTTCCTTCTAATTTCATGGAGTCATAGAATCCCATAGGCAGGGATGCCATTCACTAGAGCAGGCTGGTCAAGGCCCTGTCCAACTTGGCCTGGAATGCTTCTAGGGATGGGGCATCCACAACTTCTCTGCACAACATATTCCAGTGTCTCACCACGCTTGCAACAAAGAATTTCCACCTAATATCTAATAAATCCACTCTCCTTCAGCTTAAAACCACTGGTCCTTGTCCTTGTCATTATCTGCCCATGTAAAAAGTTCCTCTCCTTCCTTTTATAACCCCCTGTAATATATTTGAAGAGTGCTCCAAGGTTTTCTTGAAGCCTGTTCTCCAGGCTGAATGACCCCAGTCTTTCAGCCTGTCTTCATAGAAGAGGTGCCCCAGCCCTGTGATCACCTTCATGGTTTCCTGTGGACTCACTCAACAGGTCCATGTCCTTCCTGTGCTGGGGACCCCAGAGCTGGATGCAGCACTCCAGGTGAAGTTTCACTAGAGCAGAGCAGCAGGACAGAACCCCCTCCCTCACCCTGCTGCCCACACTGCTTTGGATGCAGCCCAGGACACGTTTGTGTCTCTGGGCTGTGAGAGCACATGGCTGGGTCATGTCCAGCCTCCCATCCACCAGCACCCCCAAGTCCTTCTCCCCAGGGCTGCTCTCAATAGTTTCTTCTTCCAGTCTTCACTTACGACTGGGACCAGTGCACTTGGACTTGTTCAAGTCATCATGAGGAAGAGTGTGGGCCCACTTCTCAAGTTTGTTCAGTTCCCTCTGGATGGTATAATTTCTGATATAAATTTATCCATCACTGGTTTAAAGCAATTTACTCTTGTTCTAACATTGGCCTTGAGCTTAACCAGACCATTTATCTCCCTGGCATTGACTCAGTGTATTCAGAGACAGCAGTCATTTCTCCTTTCAGCATTTTCTTCTGTGAGGTTACATGAGAGACTACAACGAATTTCTCTTTGTAAAGTAACAAAAACATGAAAAGAAATCAGTGTGGACAGAACCACTATTTCTGAACGGGACCACAGTCTTCTGTGTCAGGAGGTTCCAAAATCTTCTCAACAGATACTTTTGTATAAAGGTTCTAACTTACCTACTCAGTCTACCTATGTCCCCCAAAGTGTGCCAGAATCACTTAGATGGGAGGGAGTTTCTGGCATGCAGCCTTCCCATCAGATTTTGAACACTGCCAGGGACAGAGATTCTCATACTATTCCTATATGTAATTTGTAATTATCTTCAGAGTGGAAATTTTTCCTTACAGTTACCCCAAATCTTCCATCTCAGTTTAGGGCCACTGTCTCTCATTCTTCTGCTTCACACCTCAGGAATAACCCTGGCTTCATCTTCTGAATCCCCCTCACAGATCCTGGAAGATTGTTTCCAGACTCCTTTTCTTCCTTTCAACAGAAACATATTCACTCCAAATCCCTTGATTTTAGGATTAAGAGTAGAAGCCTGTGCACTCCCCTGAAGGTCATTGGCCCAGCTGTAGTGCTGTCAAGTATTTTTGACTGGAGTTAACGTGAGAGTGACAGACATATTACAGCCTTAAAAGACAATGAAGAATTCAATCCCTGATCACCATCTGCTCTTGGGATGTTCTGTTAGAGCAGAGAGAGTCCTGAAGTAATGTAATCAGTTGTTATCAACATGAAGAAAATTCATATTGCCAAGTCAATCACTTCCCATGGCAAAGCTGAATAATTCTACCTAAATCTGCTTTATCAGTATAGTACAGCATTTTCGCTAGAACCTCTGATATTACCAAATATTATCATTCTTCTGCCCTGACCCTTTTTTAATATTAAGAGTAAATGTTGAAAATCCATACAGTTGACACCACTGCCCTGGCAGATACAGAATTAACAGTGATACTGTAAGGGATTGCAAATGCCTAAGCCATTTCACAAAGGGATTGAATTGAAGAGAGAACACATTTTCAAATATAACTGAGGCCAGAATACAGATGCTCACCCAGTACAACTTCAACTATTGCCAGTACTTCTATGTGAACAGAAAAGACCATTATTAAATTTACCTCTAAAGGATTCTAAAAACCCTTCAGGTCAACAATTAAGTGTTCAGCATTTTTATTTTTTTTTTTTATTTTGTAGTAGAAAATAATTTATCATTTAGTATCACTTCAATTTTTACTGTTATTTACATTCAGAATAGGAACAATAATATTGATTTTTCCTGCTGTATTTTTGATTGTATGAAATAAAATATTTTCCATTAATTTTCTTTCCAGATAAGGTTCTGTCACAGATTACAGACTTCTGATACTTGTTAGTTTCCCTACAGAACTTTCTGTAACTTAGGTGGGGAGTGAAAAAAATTGCATACCCCTAAACTATCACTGAAATCCATTTAATAGTCAAAGAGGAAAGTTGTTACTGCAAAACTCTGGTGAAATTCACCTCAAGCAAGGCAGTAAGATGCCTTCAGAAAGACAGTGTTGCTTGGGTAGAACAGAATCCCAGGACTTGTATTGGAGGAATTTGGGCTAACACAATAAATCTGAACAAAGAGTTCAGCATAGCCATGATTTCAGGGTGATGCAAAGGCACACTGCAGCAGGTATCACCCCAGTAGTTTCCAAAGATGGGTCCACTTTGGTCATTGGTACAATGAAATAAAGGTGATATGCTGTGAGACCCAAGAGGAATGCGATTCTAGAATTCTATGAATAGGTGAAGCCAGAATGACTGGGCATTGATGAATTAATGCTTCATAGCACGCTACTGTAACTGCTGGGAGGAGACGAATCCTGGGAAGAATCTTCAGGGTAGCAGTGGCCACTTAAGTTAAAGCTAGAACATTTTAGACAAATGTGAACTAAAAAATTAAGATAAGATGATGTACTGAGAAAAGACAGTTGATGGGATCCAAGAAAAATACGAAAGGAAAAAAAAGGAAAGTAGAAGAAAAAGATTAGATAAAGAAAGTAAGATCTTGCAGTATGATGGCTACTTAGTAAGGAGGATGGCATCTAATAAGGCAAGCCACAGAAAATGTTAATAATTATTCCTCTGAGTCCCCTTACTTCTTCATGTCTAATGGTTGACCTTGAAATTCAAAACATTGCATTAGTCCTCCCAGGTGTTAGATGATAGACAAATATTTTAAATCATAATCATAAAAATACTATTAAATCAATCTACAAAGTACCAGTCTATGACACCTTCATACAGACAAGTATTTGCATAATGTTCCTTTTTTAAAGTATAAAAATATGGCACCTGGTAGATATAGAAAGCTTATTAATTTATGTACAAAATATGTAAATGTTTTGGTCAAATTTGGAATCTATATTAACGGTCTTTTAAAGTGCTTTTCCCTTTTGTTTTTTTTTCCCTTTTTGGCCAAAAATCTATTCACAAAAAGCTTAGGAATTCTTTAGCTTGCTAAAAAGTCCTCATATAGGAGTAAAGTCCTACCTGGGAAAAAAGCCAAACAAAACTGGAACGAGCGTGCACACACACAAACACACACACAGGCACACACAGGCACACACTCTGTTCAGTTACAGCATAAAGACAAGTGAACACAAAGAAAGTGAAAATACTGCCGTGGTCTTCCTCACAATACAGAGCTTACCAATATTGTCAAAACTGGATAAAGTTTTACCAGCTTTCTATTGATCCCAGCTTATGCATCAGCTCCTACCAAAAACAAATGTCAAAGACAAACATTTTATATCTTGCTGTTGACCATGTAATGTAAAGCAGAAGAATTGTTTTACAGTACACAAAATTATTTGCACACAGCCCGAAGTATCAGACCACTGCAAAAAGAAATTTGTTAAGGGAGGGGATGAAAAAATATATTAAGATTTTGAAGGAAAGTAATTGACAAGTTTGGGAAAAAAAAAAAAAAAAAAAAACCAAACCAACAAACCAGCTCTAAGATAATCAGCTTTGTAGGAAAAAACTTGTTATGGATTCCATAAAGCAACAAAATAGGTATTATCAGATTGTCAAGATCATAACACAACAGCTAGGGGCAACAACAGAGAGCAGCAATCTGATTGGAAGAGTTTTATTTAGGGCCAAGGTTCTCCTAGATGATCATCCATCAGCAGCTGCAGTAACCAATTAAAAATCCGGACAAAGATCGAAAAAATTTGCGAGCAGAACTGTTGACACTTACCAAGAGCAAGCTATTGATTCTGAATCAAACTGTATGACTTCAGAATTTAAAAGTACCTAAGCAATCCAATTAGATTTCTTACATCATCTTCTCTTGCAGACACCATTAAGATATGAATTTAAAGACAGCTATGTGATTATCATATCCTGCTACAGAGTATGACTTGTTTCTTAACAATTATGAACAGATGAAAATCTCATTAATAAAGACTGTTCTTTTTCACTTGGCAATGATGGTTTGGTATTTTCCTTTCCTCTCCGAAAGATAGGTACTTTATTAAACTGGTTACCTGCAAACTAACAAATTGATTTATTAATTTTTTGTTGTCAGTTTGTCTTCCTTATGATCCATAACTATTAGATGTCATCCATAAAGCTTATGGAGGTTGCACTTTTAGCTGATGCTAAGTAAACTGTTTCAAAGGATTTGATTGTTTCAAAAACTAATTATTATTTCTAAGGTTCTGTATAAGCTTTGTATATTCCATACTACACATCTGCTGATGCTGGAATAGAACAAAATTACAAAGAATGTAGCTGTTATGAGAAAATCCACCTAAAAGTTTCCTTTTGTAACAGTGAAAAGCAAGATAGCAAGTAAATGTTTTCCAGGTCAGAATGTAATTGTCAAATATGAATTAATTTTGGTCAATTATATTCTGTAAAACAGAGAAATTCTGCGTAAACATGAAGCAACACCACTTCCCAGCCACGAATTACCATGAAATAAACCTAAGTCCTTTAGACCTGTAGCCTTTTGAAGGTCACATTTACACAGTGAAGGTCACATTTACCTCACTACATTATCACATAATAAGAATGACCGAATAATCATTGGTCTGGCTGGATTTTCCCAGGAAAGAATAAAAATACTGACTCTAGTTTAAGTCTTATTTTAAGAACAGAAGTTGAGCTGTAATCAAATCCTCAAAGTTTCTTACCAAAGAAAGAAACTAAGGCAGCTAAACTATCAACATAGCAACTTTTTTCCCCTGAGAAGCCACTTCAGTGCAATACTAAACCTCTGGAAGCACAAAACCCCTTTCTGCAAGGTTTTCTGTGAAGGACTCAGCCTCCCAGAGAAAGGCTTGATTTAGACTTTTCTTCAGCTAATATTTCTGACATTGCAGTGTCTCTGTCTAGCTGAATGGCTGGCTTTCTCATTGAAAAAGTTACAAAAAGAGGTATTTATCAAAGAACAAGAATGTTTGTGAATTCCATAAGGAGCTTGAGGCACAGAGACTGACTGCTTTGTCAAGTAGATTGAATTCCAATAGAGCTCTTTGAGAGAAGATACCAAACAGGAGAGCGAGCCTTTCAGGACAATAAACACTGTAAGTACTGAATGCATGTTTAACTATTAGGTATGTGTTTAAATGTCTTCCTTTATAACTGCAATCTTTTTAAAACTGAATTTACCCATTAAAAAAAAATAGGACAAGGAGACATTAAATTTCCAGATCCCAAAATTATCCCCCATAAGAGGCACATTAATTAAGGATTTTCTCCACTGAGTGCAAACCAGCTCTGCTTCTTACACATACAGAACTGATTGGATAACTCATTCTTGAGCTTCCTGCAAATTTCAAGAGACTGGCTGCCAGAGAAAAACTCAGAAGTTGAAGGTATACACCCTGGTTGGCTGGTATATACCAACAAACCAAATCAAATAACATTGGCCCAGGAAACTGCAGCAACAAACCCCAGCAAAGTTTCCAGCCTGTGTACCTTCTCTCACATCTGCTGCAGCGTCTCCATCTAGGAGCAGATCTTCATGCCAAGTCACTCTGTCTGTACCTGTAAATCAATTCAGGTAACAGCTCTGGAACTCAAGCCAACCAACACAGCAGTGCCTATGTGCATGTGGCTGTTCTCTCTTGGCCCCAAGACAAGGTGGTCCCTTCCAAACACTTGGGGAGCAGCTCCTGGCCTGTGCTACACCCAAAGTGTGCCCAGACGCCATCTGCGAGAAGGATGGCTGGCTCCCACTGAAACTGTGCTCGGGACCATGCTAGCTAATTATCTGCACAGCTTCCTGTATGGCCATATTTATATTAATTAAGGGCCTTGCTAGTACTGTTGCTATTACCATGATCCTACGTTCCACCCCAGTGCAGAGTGGAGGATGTAATGGCATTTTCTAAATAACTGAATGAGCCTCACAGTACCCATTCAGAGAAGGGCAGGGGTTTTACCTAATTTACATTCTAGGAGACTGTGAGCTCAAAAGACTACCCAATATACTTCTCTTCAAGGAAATGGTGGTAAAGAGCCAAGAATAAGGGATGGGATTCCTTTTGCTCACATTTGGCTGCTGGGCCACTACCTATGATGTTAATATTCATCATTTCTCACATGGAAGGCAGGCATGCACTCACAAGAAAAGCTGGGTGCAAGAAAAAGGGTTATCAAAGTATTCACATACTCTTTCAAAAGGGTTAGTTAACTGACAAAAATATGCTGCTGTAATGCATTTTCATGTGTAGGCAGCAATTCTTCTCTACATCCTAGGGCTGGAATCCTGTGTGGGGAAAACTGAACTGCTCAGTATATGTAAAAGACAGGCCTCATTAACTCTTGGACATCTTCTCATTTCTTGGTCATAAATCCTATTACCTTGTATTACAAACTGCCATAAAACTCACAGATAAAAGATAATTTATGCTCAGTGTACAGAAGCTAATGTTTCTGTACTCCTGAGAAGCACACAACCAGAAAATGAGAAAGTATGTATGTGAAACCTTAAGCCATTCATATTGAGCATGGCTAGCATGATAAACATGGCTCTAAGGGCCTTATGCTCTTCAGCCAGGGTATAGTCTAATGGTAATTGATATTACCAAATTTCAAGCATAAAATGTATGAACTCTTGCACAAAGTATCTTGCTTATAAAGACTAATTACTCCTTATTAAAAATTCAAGCTTTCCTCCCTCCCCCACTACAGAAAGAAATATGACATCTATTCAGTACACAGGTACATTTTTTATTTTTTTCTTTTTTTTTAATTCCAGTCATCACATTAGAAAATGCTTCAGAACAAACATCACATCCTAGAATTCCTAGAACTCCCTATTTCTGTCTCCTATCCTAATTAGTGTTGCATGGCACACAAAAAGTAACAGCCCTTGGAGTTGGCAGAATCAAAGGCAGCTCAATCTTTTATTTGCTTTTTCTCTGAAGCAATTTAAATTCTTCAGACTTTGGCACTGATTTTAACTGTGTTGGTTATCTGCTCAAAGGAATATTTTGCTTTAGTGAAGACCAAGCAAAAGTGCTCATTTAGGCTGCTTCTTCTAGTTTTCCTTTCCCATTCAGACAAGAGGAGATCTTTCACTGTCAATTTATAAATTCTGTAACCTACAAATTATGTTCTCATTACTTGAGCCCTTCCATAGGTGAAACTCATTTCATGCCTGTTTTCTTTCCTTAAATATTTGTTTTGTGGTTTGACATATATAGGAATTCATTATCTAAATTTACATACTTGCAGTCTATATATCTATCTTTCAGCCCCACACCAAATTTCTCCATGGAGATCATGAAGACAGGTATTTATGGGATGTAATTACTCCCATCTTTTTTCTCTTTTTCTTACAGGAACTTATCCTTAAAGGTCAGAAATAAACATAAGAGAGATCACTTCCTTGTAGTTTTCTTTGCTTTCCATGCCAAAACATTTTTATTTATGTATTTCAAAAACTTGCACTGTCTGTCTATCTCTTTCACAAGAAATGCCTCAATACTCAAAGCTCTAATTTCTCTTACATTCCGTACTTGGATAATGTTATTGGATGAGGAAAAAAGACTTTGTTTACCTGGTCCACCTTGCCTGGTAGTCTGCACTGGAACCCAAATCAGGCATTGTCCTTGCTGTCTTCCTCTTATCACCCTGAAGACTTTTAGTGAGTCCATAAGCATGTTTCCTGCAATGCTCTGGGCCCTTTACAAGTTAAATATTGATGTATTTCTTCTACTGCAACCCTCTATAACAACACTGTAAAAATTTCAAAGCAATTAATAGATTTTTGGTGTCCTTAGATACCTACTCACACCATCCTCCTCTTAGTTTCTGCACTAGTAACTATATATTCAGCAGCTTGACTTGTTACTCCCCTTGCTATACTTCCTATGGCCCTTATGGAATTACCAGTTTATCTGCTGTATCCAAGTATTTTAGATGTAAAAAGGAGCCAGCCCTGGTGTTCCAGGGCCTTTCCACAAATTACACATCTATGTTTTTCTCAGAAGGCTTATTTATTAGTATCAAGAAACAGAACAAATCTTTCTCCCTCCAACAGGTTTAGCTGGAGAGAATGTCTGTATGTCTCTGTTTGTCTGTGTCTCTTTGACTCTGTCTGTCAGGAATTCATAACAAGACAGAGGAAGACATTTCATTGGTCAAGGCAACCACCTTACCATAAACAATTCTTTTATTTACATGTTTCATCAAAGCTCACTCCTGGGAAACTACAAAAGATTCCCTTAGAAAATGTTTTTTAGGACAGCTTAACGAAAGCTTGCATTTGTCCAGCCTTTCTCTGAGATTTCTTAAAAAAACCACTAGAAGCCATCACCACATTTTAGACTCTGGCTGGGTACACACGACAGAGGACCACTCTCCTGCTATACTGAACCAAAGGCTAATGTTTCTTGGAAGCCAAAACTTAATTCTGTTTTGCTCATATATTTTATCCAAAGAATCCAATAAAGATTCTTCAGATTCTTCTTCCTGAAGAGAGAAAGGTTTTCCATCTACATTCATAGAAAAAGCAACATGCCCTCAACTTTATCATTTGCATTAGCATTTGAATCTCACAACCTTGCTTCATTTATTGCACAGTTTCCAGACTTGCATCTCAAACAGTCAGTGGATGTCCCATTGTGTTAAACTCCCTCCTACCTTGATTTTAAATTACAAGAGGGAGAGGGGGAAAAGAGAGAATGTCATGATTGTAGCTGTTTGCATGAGAAAACCATCAGGACAAACTCCAGGCAAAAAAAAAAAAAAAGAAAAAGAAAAAAAAAGAGAAAGTACTTCCAAACTTAGGATCCTTGTTTCTCTCAGTTTATAAACTACTCACTTTTTAAAAGAAAAACAACTGTGCAGGATTAATGTTATTATCTGGAGGAACCACAACAGTAGACTGAAGATGCTGACAGTGACAGGTTTAAAGCAACAGTGAAAAGCAATGTTGTGTCAAAGTTAGCACTAAGACTGTTTAAATGGCCTGCCCCTTATTTCTGTATGCTAGAAACAGCTTGAAGTTTCCTATGGAACCCTGCCCATCTACCAAAAAATATTAAATGCATTTTGTATGCCATTATTAAAAATAGAACAAAGAAATTTCCAGCAAACAAAACAATTAGCAACCTCCCATTTCTATTTAAAATGCTCATGATTTAAAAGATCATGATTTTTTTTTCAAGTTGTAAAGGGTTTAATTATTCATGTAAGACTCGTGAAAGCAACCTTAGGCATGGCATTTTAAAGCCACTTATGGAAAGGAAGAATGAAAATAATTAGAAATGTTTCCAGTCTGAGCAAGAATTTTGTAAGCACAACTGGAAATTGTCCACTTTATTTCAGCTCTTCAACATGTTCTTAAAAATACCCTAAAGGAAATTTACAGTGGTTGGCGAAGTACTGCGCTCACAGATCAATCACAAGCAAGTTACTCCTCAGTTTTAGCTTTTAACCACAGTTATCCTTTACTTCTCTTTCCCCCTCACTCTGCTGCCTCCATCCATTTAGCTGTGCAACTAATGATCAGAGTAATTCCTCATCATACTGGCAAAAAGAGCTCCTGTGCCTACAGTGTTTCCTGCAGACACAGTGCTTCAACTTGTTAATAGAGCACCTGTCCCTGTGGCTTTAAATCTATAATCTCATAGAACTCATTACTGTTTTTCTCAAATTACAATGAAGCACATCTGGTGTAAGGTTGTGTCAAATTTACCTGTGAATGTTATTTATTTTAATGGAATAAGCTTTCCAAGAGAAATTGGGAAAGTTAGGCAAGCTTTTAGAAACCTTGCCAAGGGGAAAAGATATTTTCCAAAAAATAAATTAATCACTGTTAGAGAACAGTGTTTGATGTTTACATTTGCCTTTAATTTAAATCTCAGAAACAGAAGATCAGCATGATCTTTTGTGTGTGTTGTTTTATGAATCAATAAATGCAATAATCAATATCCTATATTTCCCCAATTCAGTTTTTATACCTTCTGGTTTTCTTGTTTCTCCCCTTTTAAACAAATCTATCCTGAACAAATTAAACACAATCTTTTCCAAAAAAGGAATTCAGAGCCCATCATTTGTTGTCCACCTGCCTGCAATGTATTTTATATTTCAGCTCTGACTGTACAGGACACAACTGAGAAAATGAGCATTTAATGGTGCAAGACCTATGGTGTCAGAGTGGGTGGAAAGTCAGCTTTATTATGAAGTAACTCTTCACAACACTTACAGGTTGAAGCAGGTAAATCAGCGAGCACTCCTGGATAACTATCACTGGAGAAGGAGTGATATTTGTGGCATGGAAAAGCGTTTCTACTGATGCCATTGTTTGGTCAAACCGTCCTCCAAGTCCGCCCAAAGTCACAATCACATCGATCTAAAAGACAGAACAAAAAGACTCACCAAGGAAACTCCCAGGAATGATCTCTAGACCCTGAAAATCCACAATAAAATCACTTTGGGGAAAAAAACCCCAAAAAACAAACTATTGACTACAGAAAAGCAAATGCCAAATGTCAAATACAGTTATTCTACTCCCATTACTGACAAATACTTATGTGATTAAGCTGAGTAATAAAGCACCATAAATTCATGGTCAACATGTGGTACTTTTTAAAAGGACATAACCACTCTCCCTAAAATACAGGCCAGTCTTTGGAGGTACTTACCTTTCTGTCCCGAATATATAGTCTAAGATATATCACTCCATACATAAGTGTGGTATATCTGAGCCATAGGATCCCCACTTCTTTACATCATTTAATTATCATACTCACAGTTCACAGAGCAAATAAAGGAAATTTCAGGTTATGCCATTATGTGCCATTTTTATTCCTGCCACACAGCATTTCAATGTCCAAGCAATGCCACTCAAAGGCTGGCCCTGCTCAAGATTGAAATCACTACTGTGTAGAAGTTCCACCCCAAGTGACTAAGACATCACCTCCCAGCTGTCAGGGACAGACAGCCACAGGAGCCAGTGCCAGTCCCAGACACACAGACACAAAGAAAGCAGTGCCTGACTTTGCTCAATTCTCAATTCTCTCCTACTCAATTCTCTCACACAGCTGTTCAAGACTCTGAACACTTTATTTCCTATAAGCAAAAAGGGAGTATCCAAAAGGCTTGGTTAAGAGCTTTTAGGTCCTTAAATAAAAGGTCACTGAGTGCAAAGTATTATTATTATTACTTCCATAATGTAGATCAGTTATGTTCAGTAATTGTATTTTAAAAAGCTAACACTAAGTCATATTTAGGGCCCTAAGACATTGCAGCTCTGAAGTCTTTAGGAGCTGCTTTGACAATGGCCATCTGGTAAAGTTTCCAACTTTACAGAGCTTAAGTCCATGGTTTCTGTGATTATATGAAGTTTTACTCAACCCAGGAGCCACATAATGGTGCTCTGTGTATCTGGAATGATGTATTAATAGCATCAGCTTCTATTTTTATTACCAGGTCTTGGGCTTTATGATTCTGTTGAATATTGTTTTGCATGAAAATTAAGGTCTTTTCCTTCTTTGAAGAGATATACCATCTTTCTCATCACCACCAGGAAAATTCTTCAGAGGCCAGAGTGGATCAATATAACATACTACACTAGGAGCAAACACTGAAACAAAAAAAATACCCAACCTTGTATTGCTGACAGAATGCATTTTCTGTGCAGCTTACAGATCACACAGACCTAACATACAACCAAGAGGATATGAATGGTAGGAAAACCTATCCTTAAACTGAAGACAAAATAGCAAAAGATAAAAAGCATGTGCTCCCAGCTAAGCCATAATACCATAATATATTTTCCCTTTTATTGATTCCACTTTAGAAATAAACTGCTTTTGTTTGACTAGTGAGTTAAAAGAGCAGATCAATTCTCTGAAAACAATATTACTAATAAGACCCACCAACACCCATGAGTTCCCTACCAGACAACCAGCACTAAAATGCTCTCCTCCTTCCCCAAAGGAGGCCATAGGGAAAATCTGCTACACTAACCTGGAACCACAGTGAATTTAGGGTGGCTTGACAAAGGATCAGGATCCACATGTATGTTGTTTGTCTTCTAAGCAATGGGACTGAAGCTTAAATATTAGCTTAGATTAGTCTTCAAGAAACTGAGCAACTTTTGTATAGCTTCTTGGTGTATATACATATCTCACCACACATGAATTTGTTTATTTTGGCTTTGATGATTGGTACAACATAAAAGGTAAGAATGAAGGAAATACAGAGTTCCTTTGACTTGGAATTGAAACAATGCAATAATATTCCAAATGTGTCTTCTTTCCCTTGTAAAACTGCCAGTGTCAGAGAAACCCTGCTCTGTTATTACCTCAGGTGTACTTCCCATGAAGTACAGCACCCATCTCACGCAGTGACCTGCTCAGTAACTGCAGAGCTGTGGCAGAGATTGCCAGAGCACTGCAGCTGAAGAAAAATGCAGCAAAAAACCCCTTTTTATATTTTCAAGTAATACAGAATCCTACTCAAAGTCCTACTCCTTATTCAATTTTAACAGTGCAGTCTTGTGCATTGGTTACCAAAAAGGAAGAAAATAAAACCAATATAGCATGGAGTAGACACGTTGAAAAGGCATTCTTAAACCAGAGGCATGGGGTTGAGCTGTGTTGGAAGAAGGATAATAAAGATACCTGAAAAGGGAATGTATCTATTATTTAGGGTTTGCATGGACTGTGAAAATGAAAAATACATGTATGTGACAGGTATGCAAACAAACCCAGCTGGAGTGTGAGGAATAGACAGAGAGAAAAGCTGAAATTCTGCAGTTCTGTGACATTTTACAGTACCACTTTCAGTGGATAATCCTGGCAGAAGTGACAGACATCCAGACATTGTAGGACTTTTATAGCCTTTATTTGAAGGTCTAGGTTTTCACAATTTGTTTATTAAAAAAAACCAACAAAAAACACAGAGAGGCTAAGTGCAAACAAAACCTCAAGAACCTTTTCATCCTAAAGCTATCACCTCTGTTAAAAAAACCCAAAAATCACAACACAAAAATCACAAACTAACAAAACAATCAGTTCCTTCCCTGCAATCACTGCACCTCTCACTCTGCCAAGCACTTAAGAAAACGGATGTGCCATGAAAGCGTGCACACAACTCTGTGTCATTCCAGAACCTAAGACAAAGTTAATACCCAAGAACTGGACATTTGGATATTCCCACACTACAGAGAGGACAGGCCATTTGTTTTAGTACTATGATTTCCTGCATACCACAGGCTACAGAATTAATCCTGTTACTGCTAATGAGCCCAGCAGGCAACATTTGACCAGCACGCTGTACTTCAATTGAAATGTCCATGCTTCACTTAAATGTCCCATCAGCAGTCCCCCTATACAATTTGTTTTCACACTGTGTCATTAATTTCCTGAAAAAAAGGACATAAAATCATAAATAACTACAGAGAACAGCTTAGATCATTACAGGCACATTCTCTTGGACTATCTATAACCTGATTAAAATACAGAGTATCTTTAAAGGCTATCAAGCTTTAACTTAGAAATAGTTGAAGATCTAAGGGTAGGATCCAGGCATCTTTAAATGATACACCCATATGTTAGTATGTCTTGAGAAAGTTTTAGAAGTCACTGCCAAACAGCAGAGCAATTAAAAGGAGAAGGAAAGCATAAAGTAAGACTTTGTACTGGCAGTTCAGGGATGTATTTTCTGCTTCTCCTGCAAGCTGTAATTTAGAGGGTGCAGCAGCCAAGGGGAGCTGAGGCTCCCACCACATCAGAATGAAGTTGCTCAGGCTCTTGCTTCCACGCTCACAAACTATAGAAATGGATAATTCTGCTGTAAACTGCAGGCTTGCTAAATACTGTGAATGTTGGCCCAGCTGACATTCCTCTTTCTAGTATGAATGGGTTAAATACTTAAATACTTAAGATTTTTACTTTATGACTGAGGAACATGCATTTAAGGACACAGGAAGCTGGGAACTGCCTGGAGTAGGTGAAAAAAGTGCAATATCTAGTTTTGCAATGTCAGCATCACCGTGACATATAAGAGTGAAGTCCAAGGCTCAAACTGACAGCAAACAATGCCCGCTCTTTCCAAAACCATGCTCATTATCTCTGATAAGAAATCCTCTCCCCAGGGAGAGGACAGACAACTCAAAGAACTTTCTTCCCCGTGAGTTCACTTTCAGCCAGATAACTTGCAAACAAACATGCCTAAGTCTCAGGGAGGTGGGTAGATGAAAGGAAACAAATTTACTGACAACAACCAGCAGCAGTAAATGAACTGCAAAAAAGATCTTCCCTAAAGGAAAAAGGGAAGGCAAGAGTAATCAAGATGTTGTAGAAGTTCTGGAGTCATGACTAAACCTACCCCGCTCTGAGAACATGGAGACCATCCAAGATATTAGTATGCCAATTACAGGTTAGTTATCTGATTGGAACATAGTGGGGTTTTAGCACCTTCTCACTTCATTGAAATATTTTCATCTTCCACAGCCTTTCTTAATTTTCTATTATTCATAAGATTATTCCCTTAATTTAATCTTTAAAGGAATATGACTTAGACAACAAAATTATTGTAGTAATATGCATAGTATGTTGGAAGTTTATTATGTGCTGAAATATGTATATATAGTGTCTTGTGTTGAAAAATGAACAATTGAGTAGTAGTGTGAATGGTACATTTATTATTGCTTTATTGGTTTGTCACTTAATCCATTTTGGCCAGTTTACAAGAAAAGCATTTTCTCCTTCATAAGGCAATTTGTCAGCTCAGGATATGTTTTAAATTATTTTCTGGTCTTTCAGTACATCAGCTTCAGTACTGAAGATTTTAAAACACACCAAGCACTTCCCTTGATAACAAATGGGCCAAGGTAGATTTTAACTCATTTGCCCATGGCTGTATCAGAGCTCTAGTGCTGGCCAGATAAGTAATTTTTTTCTATCATCCTCACAATTGCAATGTAAATTTAATGATCTACTAAAATCCCACAATTCAGTGTTAAATATGTAGCAAGATATTGTCCACTTGAGTTGATTATACTGGCTCTCTAGCTCAGTGTTTTACATAAAAGGTTTGATATTCATTTCTGTAGGAATGATATGCTGAACCATACAGCAGCATCTGAACTTTGCTCAGGTAGAATCCTCTTTACTTTAGCCAGAATTTTTTTGTTGCATCCGCCATCTGACTTTTTCTGGGAACAAGAGCTCTCAGTCAAAGGCTGCCATCCTGTCTGTGTACCTGAGATGACAACCTTAAATCGGCTTCATCCTCACCTCACTGACTCCACTAATCTATATATTATATTGTTCCAGCTCCCTCACAAAGCATTTCTTGCTTCTTATCTTCATTTTCTTACAGTTTTGCCCAAGTGCTTTCTCTATTTGTAATGATTTTCATTTCAAAGAAGAGGTTAATTCTCTCTGGTAATGACAAGAAATATGCAAATAGGTGGCATTTGTCTGCTTAAAGCAACAAAGATGTATGATGGTAAAATGGAAATGAGAAAGATAATCTCAAAATCCAGAAACAGACTTGAGTTGCTGGAAACATTTTAAGATTCGTTTTACTATTGACTTGAGTTTACATCTCTGGTTGAATGACTACTTCATTTCAAAAAATGAAGTTTTGGCTTTGCCCTCTCTTGCAGGTGAACAGAATGTCTGAGAGTGTATATAACATAATCTAGCATTAGTTTTGTGGAACATAAACTTCATAACCATTGACTTAATTCTTTCTCAATTTAAAGAAACCTTATCTACAAAATCCATGTGAACTGCTGGCTTCCAAGCAATCTCAATTTGACTTCCTGCTTTTGTGTATGTATTTGTACATACATTATGTACATACACATTTTTGTGTATGTATTTGTGTATGACCTTGGTCAAACAATGCTTGCTGTGCCTCAGGTGGAGAGGGGACACCAACAACTCCTGCTCCACTACTGCTGGTCAGCTGGAGCAAAGCTCCACAATTCCTTCTGCACGTGAGATCAAGGTCACTGGAACTCCTTATTGCTTCAAATCTTCTGGATGAAAGGTTTTTCCTTACTCCTGACTGTTACCACGCTCTTCTGAGTAGGCAGAAGTGCACTAGAACCCTTAAAACAATCTGTTTACTGATGCTTTGGAGGAAAATGTGTTCTGGTTTTGATCCAGACACATTGATTTTGTGAATGAACAGATTCCAGGACTATCAATCACTTGACTTCTGAAAAATCATAAAATCTTCTCATCTTTTAAAACAGTATGAAAAAACATTCACAAGCATGGGGCTAACCTTTCTCTTCCCATAACTGAACTACTGCAATCCACAGTGTGCATGGTGGTCAATAACTAAACTATCCTATCCCTAAGAAAGAAGTCCTGGATTTGTAGTAGGAGCAATGCAAAAGGCTCTTGAAAGATCATATTAAAATGGTCTAGCAAATCTCTTCAATGATATAAAAGCCACTTGCATCCAGTGCCAAAAGCTGTGTCTGGCACATGCTGTGGTTTTAATCATTTTGAATACTGCCTCCAGGAGTTAAAATATGGAAATACATACTAACTACAAACTCTCAACAATGAATGATTCAAGAAAGGAAAAAAAAAAATCTTCTGCAAGAGAATCTGTTCATTGTGAGCTTTGCATTTCACATTTCACTTAACTCTGGCTGTCAGTCTCTACTGTAGTAGTCTTCCTTCCCCTCCCTCCAACACATTTCCATGCTGGCACAAGATCAGCAGGGCAACACAAGTACAACCCACTGCTTGCCAGCCCCTATCCCACTGTGCCGATGCCCCATCCCATGAGGATGCCGCTACCCTCATCAAGGGCCAGCCTTCAGCCTGTGCTAGAGGTTAACCCAGTCCTGCAGCGCCAGCAGGCGGGAAGGACACTGCACAGGGAAGAAGCTCTTTGTTGCAAAGAGTCTCCCTAAAAGCCTTTATTCTTCCCCCAAGGGTTACAGATCGTGATCCAAACCAGGGAGCCTTCTCTGGACTGTGGCTCCTGCTGCAGCCTGCTTGGCAGAAAGAGAGTGTCTTGTACAGGAAGGTCCCTGGCTACTCAAGACCTGATGGATCAGACACTGTAAGTTCTGCCTGCCAGTCACAAACTGGCACAAACTGATATATATATCCTATATCAGTGAGAGTGTGTGTACCGTTGCACATCTCCATGAGCCCTGGCAACTTCCCTTTGATTGCCTTTAGAGTTCCATGGTGGGTTAATCTTGGCTGGCTGCCAGGCATTCCCCCAGCCTCTCTCACTCCCTTTCCTCAACAGGACAGGGAGAGAAAATGAGATGAGGAAGCTCATGGGTCAGGAGAAGGACAGGGAGATTGTTAATTATCAATTACCATCACAGGCAAAGCAGACTTGACTTGGAAAAATTAATTTAATTTATTGCCAATTAAAAATCAAGTTAGAGAAGAAAAAAAAGACAGAACTAAACCCACCTTTCCATCACCCATCTTTTTTCCAGGCCTGACTTCACCCCTTCATTCCTCACTCTTTTAACTCACCCTTCCCCTGAGTGGCACAGGGAAATGGGACTCTGGTCAGTTCTCCTCTCTGCTGCTCCTTCCTTACCATGTTCTTGTGCTGCAGTATGGGGTTCTCTCCACAGAATCCAGCCCTTCAGGAACAAACTCCTCCATTGTGGGTCCCCCACATGCTCCTGCCAGAAGCCTGCTCCTGTGTGGGCTTATCTTCGCAGTCTGAGGCTTCCTTCAGGGCACATCCACCTGCTCTGGCACAGGGCCCTCCACTGCCTGCAGTGTGGATATCTGCTCCACCATGGTGTTCCATGGGCAGATACCTGCTCCAGTATGGGCTCCTCTGCACAGGCTGCACCTCCCTCAGGAGAGATTCATCTGCTCTGCCCAGGGTTCTCCAGGGGAATCTGGAGCCCTCCTTCTGCTCTCCCCTTGGGGCTGACACAGCTGTTTTGTCCCCCATTTCCCCTCAGCCCTTCCTGCCTGGGGTGAGGGATTCAGCTGCGCCTCTCCTCATGGACACCCCTGCACCCCACCAGCACCTGGGCACACAAACCTGATAGCTCATTACTGTGCCTGTTTCTCTATAAGGCTGAGATGAAGAGAAGATGTGTATTTCCTTTCCCATCACACCTTCATGTGGTTGTGCTTCAGCTCCTGCCCAGATGATGGTCCAGGACCCTTGGAAAGCCCACAAAGGAAGCTAAAAAACCCGTGATATTGTGAGGCAACAGGGTAGAATTTCTGTAGCCAAGGGTGTCCATATGAAACAGTCTGCCAGCCATCCACAGGCACTTACACCCCATAAACAAAGACTTCAACACTACTGAGGGTTGAGACCTTTTCCTGTGACTTCCTAAACCAGGTGTGTCTTTTCTTTAAAACTAACTTTCTACCTGGTTTTATTTAATTTCTGTCATATTAAGTTTAGGTATCAAATTTTAAGGAAAGAATCACAGATTTTTAAGGGGAAACATTCCATACAAAATACAGAAACTTTAAAAATATCAATTGCCATTATACACACACACACACACACACACACACAAATACACGCTTTGTTGTTGTTTCATCTGAGTTAACAACTCAGGCACTTTCCCACTGTAACATTTAGCAGTAGAGTCTGTGTAAGAGATGTCACAAGTACGGCAGAGCTTTGGAGGACCTGCATCTCCCGCAGCACCATCGCAGAGGATGTAACAACCTGAGGCACTTGTGCCCAGCTAGGGTGAGGCATTAGCTCTGCTATTTAAAATGTTTAAACTCAGGTTCACACAAGTCTGAAGATCTCCCAATAGGTCCCAACAGAACAGTAATATTTTCAGCTGGTCTGAACATTAATCTTCATGATGAACAAGGGGATAATAACCTGTCCTATTATACTCCAGGGACAGATATAAGACCTGAAACTAAAGATGGAAAAATTTTCCTGTATCTCTCAGGCCCCATTCTGTGAATGGTTCCTCTTTTGAGTGATTCCACTGAATACCTGGGCAGTACACAATGACTTTTTTTTTTCTAAGGGAGTGCAGACTTGCAGAAAGAAGTCTTGAATTTATACATTTGTTTCTAAGAGGCTGGACATATTTTTATACTGAAGGAAGTACATTACGATCTGGATGTCAATTTTCCTTTTCAGCGTAGGTTCAGTATTTATAGCAGGTAAGTTAAACATAGCCTGAGTAATTACAGAATGTATTTTATTTTTCTAGTGTCCCCTAGACCATATAAATTTAGCCACACACTTAAAAAGAAATGAAGCTTGATTTCTTAAACTGGAGGCGCTTGTGCAGCTGTAAACATTTTATGTTCACATTTAATTTGCAGAAAATATTGAGCTTTAATTGTTCAGTGCTTAGCTGTTCAGTTGTTTAAAAGGGAAACTCAAATGGGTTCTTTAGGCAAGTTGAAGAGACCATCCCCTGTCAGTGCCAAAGTAAAAGGTAGGTGATTTAATAAGGAATAGCAAGAGCAGCAGAACCAGCAAAGCCTGGTTGCCAGGGCAGCTCTGCTATGAAGACCCTTCAGTCCCTACTTTTTTTGAGTTTGTGCTACTGCCTTTTTACAGTGGGAATATAGTAGGGGCCTTTCAAATACCAGGCTGCCTAATTTTCATAATATTTGTTAAGAGTTAAAATACTCTAAGCCACTCTGCCCTTTCTTGAACAGCACTGGTGTCAGCAGAGGTGCAGAGTTAAATGGCAGGAAAAGCCAAAGAATTGCAGAAAGCAATGAGGCCTCAGGACTACAGGTTAAACCATTTCTGTGTAGCAGCAGCCACACACTTTTATTTTCCAATGATCTTAATACCTTCCTCTCCCCTCTGTCCCCAGTACTTCTTTCTAGGTAGTGAAAAGAAAAAAAGAGGAAGAGCCACCACAGCTTCAAAACCTTTGGCCAGTATTACAATTTCACTGTTTCTTTTGGCTCTTCAAAGGCCATACAATATTACAAAAAGAGGGAATATGTCAGGGCAAAAAAACCGTAAACAATCCAAAACCAGTAAGGAAGCATTCTTATATGCCCTAGCTAGGTTAAATAAGTTCCTTTGAATAGGTTAAGAAGCCACAGGAGAAGTTAATTTGTTGATTGATTCACCCTCTGCTTTAAGGACCAGATCACTTCAGTTCATGAAGTTATGCTCTAAAGACAGTGTTTCTTACACTCAGAAAACTGCTAGAAGTTTTTATGAAACAATGCCTACAATAGCCAAAAACCTGTCATTCTTGATAGGAATCTCAATTTAGTAGGAAGAAACCATATTTGAGATGTAAAAAATCTCTATTACAATCTGCATTTAAAATTTATCATACTAGCACAAATTTCTTAATATGCTTAACAATAAACTTACATTCCATTAACTAAACAGAATGTAATAAAAACAGTTGTAACTTATGGGAGATTTCATAAAACCACGGTATCCAAATGTCAAGCAAAAAAAAAGAACCCAAACCTAAGTTCTTTATGAAAATCTCGGGCAAAAAATGGAGCTCTTAGTCACTGAACTGCAAAAAAAATTTCTGGTGTCAAAAGATATTGCTGTTCAAAATTTCCCACTACAATATCCACCTCCAAGACTCTGTCAATGCAAGTATGGCAGTCTTTTGAGGATCATGATATGTCCTCGTAGCCTGACCACCTTCCCAGCGTGGAGGCAGTTACATGAGCAATAGCTGCTCTCAGGGAAGCTGTGCTCCTGCAAAGCAGAAGGGGCTGGAAGGGGGAGGAGAATCACATCTCCTATAAGAAAGTTACGAACAGAGCAAAATTGGTGGTTACAAAGGGAACAGTACATTGCCTGTAGTTACCTCACGCTTTCTGCTTCAAATATATTTAGCCTTTGACTAAGTGGAGAGAACAGTTGCTGGCTTCCTTATTAGCTTCTGCAGCCCTGTTAATGAGCATATCCTTGATCTCTCGAATCCCTTGAACTGCCTAAATAAACAGCATTTTCCCTCTTGTTCTTCCTCTCCCTAAAGCTTGGTATGGGATTTAAATTTTTTAAACAAACAAACTGAAAATGTTCTCCAGAATCCCTGCCCTCTTTGAATCTTTAAAAAATTATCTTCACAGATCCAATACAAGCTCCAGTAGAGCATACAAGGATTACATAAGAAAATTTCTTGGTATGCAATGCACCATGTTCTTGCAGACACCCACACAGCATAAAATTATTCGAACGCAAAGATACTCAGTGTGTCTTGATGCTCACAGCTATAGTGGAACAGGTAGACACCTTACATGAAATTAGGGTTTCTCTTTGGGAACTGGCAAGTTCTGATATCCAGTATTACAAGTGATGCCTTAAATGGCTACCTAGAAACAGAGACTAGACAGTAATAAAGGAGGTATTTATTTGAAAGGTTTTCAGACACACACTTTGGGCTCCAGAGTGTCCTGCCTCAGTGGATCCCAAAATGAACAATGACAGGTCACGAGTTCTTTATGCCTTTATCTCAGCATAAATTCACCAACTAGAATCCCAGCCAATGACGTAATTTCCCCAAGCTTGCCCCCATCTCCCCAACTGATGACAGTTTTTGGTCTGGGTGTCCTTGGAGATCAAGCTAGAGAGGCTTTGTTATGTCTATCTTAGCATGAGAGAACAACACTTAACAAGCTACAGGAAACTTCAGAGTTACACTAGCAGTACAGGATTTGAAAAATATAGAAGTTAAAACCTAAGGCATCACAAGAAATGCATTTTGTTGTACCTTTACAATGGGAAGCATTAAAATAATTCAGCAGTAGGAAATATGGATTAGATAGTGCATTCCTTGAAAGTAGACTTGGACCTTAAGAGTTAAAATAGTCCTCCAGGATATGTCTGAACACCCTATAGGAGGGATTTGCTCCTGTTGAAAACTCCACATTTTAGAATGGGAATTAACAGGAAGCACTAAAGATCTATTTGTTTCTTTTGGACAGGAAAGGTTTATGAAGAAGGTTACTATTAATAACTCATGAAAATCTTTTGATGCAGCACTTGACAGTAAAAGAATCTTTTCATTACACATATTTAACTTCCCCTAAAATATATCTCATTTACATATTTTATTCTCCTTCAGTGAAGTATTAAGAAAAAAACCTGAGTAGTGTCACCAAAACTGAACAGGTTTATTCTTAGCCCTGCCTTCTAAATAGGATTTAGAGATAAATCCAAAAGCTTCAGTGTCCTTATGGTCGTTACAGTCCCTCAGGTCTGGTGGTGAGGTACTGGAACTGGTTCCAGGGAGAAGTTATGGATGCCCCATCCTTGGAAGTGTCCCAGGCCAGGCTGGACAGGGCCCTGAGCAGTCTGGTCTAGTGGAGGGTGTCCCTGCCTGTGGCTGTGGGGCTGGAACTAAATGATCCTTACAGTCCCTTGTAACCCAAACTATTATTCTGTGATTCTTATAAAAGCTTCACATTTCAGCTCCATGTCAGCTTTGGGATTTACCAGTCTGCCTCCCCCCAGTATTCTGGTATTTAGTAACTTCCCTGTTCTCAAATCCTGGTAATAGACTATTATCACTCCTAGGCTTTGCTTTAAGAGCCATTCCCACTACTGTTCTGGATACCCAAAAGTCTTCAGAAATGAAAAGAAAGTAGTGTTCCATCCTGAAATCACCAACTACCAACATGAGCAGCAAAATTCTGATTTAGTCAGGAAGTGAAACCAATGTATTTACTGATAAAAAAAATATCACATCATCAGGAATAACCTAAACTGATAGACAAAACCAAAACCATGCCAAATAGAACCCAGTATTTGCAACGATTATACCCTTTCTTTGTGGGACTGGTCTTAATGCAAAAAATTACTCCCTTTTAAAGGATCTTCTGATTTTTGTTTTAGGGTACTTTTGGTTTTCCTTCAGGACCTTTTCCCTCATATAAAGATAAACCAGAGAGGGCTTAGTAAGCTGTTTGAACACTGCACAGCTGAAGGTGATAAATGAACACCATTTCACTGTCTTCTCTTTGGCACTTTATAAACAGAGGACTTCACTAAGTTGTTCAGTCTTGCTCAACAGAAAAGAAAGAAGATTGATTTGACACTTTTTTAAAAGTAAAAAGGGAAGAATGCTTGCATTCACTTAAAAGAATTAATATGTTAGACTGCTGACTGATTGAACCTCTAAAGTGTAATTTTAAAATGGAAATGTTAGTAGAGTATCCCTTTATTGCCAAGGGTTTTTAGGAAGAGTTGGTTTGGATATTTTCCCTTTTTCATATTGACACTGGTGCTTTTATCAATTTAAACGCACTAGCATTAAACCACTAAAAGGATGTAGGTTTCAATAAAACTAATTTTTATATCTTCAGCCCATAAAACCAAATGAGCTGCTTTAACTTTTTTTAAGCAGAAAAGATAATAAAGCTAAATGAAAAGTCCCAGAGCTTAGTTTTAAGACTAAATGGTACTTTAGATGAAACAGTTAAGGAAAGCAGAGTTTCTAACACTGAGATAAAGATAATGGCTTAAATCTATCTTTATACTATGAGTATCCTTGGAGCTGCAAAATTGATAAACACACTTTCAGTTCTCACTGGCATGAGCTGATACAAGCTGTCTGTGAGTGAGGCCAGAGATGCTGTTATTGAAAGAGCATTTGGTGAACACTGGGAATTGGAGGATCATCCCCAACTGTACCACTAGCATGCTGGGAGACTGTGGACAAATTGCTTCTGTACTTCTGCTTTCCAATTTGCAAATCAAAGATAATAGCATACACTTCTAATGCAGGATCTGTTGATCACTAAATAAGAGATATTGTAAGCTTGCCTAACATTTTGCCAGTTCTGTTGGTTTCTTGAAGTAGCTTATGTTAAGATGAGAGAAAATTAAGAACAGAAAGTAGTACCACAAAGAAGCAAGTTTATTTGAAGGTCTTGTAATGAAGAAAGGAAAGTACTCACAAAGCTACAGAATGAATAAAATAGTGATTAAAGCAGTTGAGAAAAATGTGCACACCTAATAGACCATAAACAATGTGAAAGACACACATAGCAGCAATAAAGACAGAGTTACCAAGACATTTAAAAAGCAACAATTAGGGCTGGGAAGGAACACTACCAGAAAAGGTGTGAATTTATATACATACTTGCACATGCATGTGTGTGCTGCATACTCACAGTCATGCAGAAAGAGAAAGAGAAATATCAAACAGCCTTTAGGTTAGAAAGAAACTTCAGGAGTCAGATACTCTTGGTGGTACTTCATTGCTTCACCCATCCAATAGAATGCAATTCACAAATGAATTAGGGCTGTGGAGAGGGAAGATTAAGACTGATTCTAGCTTGCACATATAAAAGGTATTGCTTTTTCTAAAATTCACTGCAGTATGTAATTATAAATGCATATAATTAGGTGACTTAGGTCTCACAAAATGATTGCAATGCTGCTTTCTGCATGACTTGGCTATGCAAACAAAATATGCAATGTAAATCAGAAATTAATTACCCTGAGGATTCAGGAACTATTCTAAGAGTATTTATTTGAGAAATAAGGAAAAAGCAGTCATGAATTTGGCTAATTATTCTAGAAGACAGAATTACTGCTCTTTATACTGAAGGAGTGTTCAAGAACAAATGAGGTGTTTATTCTCCCAGATTTGTGTCTCAGCTGACCATCAACTCTAGCTACATATTTCCCTAAGGTAAAGACATTTCTAAGGCTCTTCTCAAACTAACTACCAGTAAAATCTAACCTAACTTTTTTGCATCCTTCTTTACAAGGAGGGGCACTGAGTGTCTACCTCACCTGCCTTCTCACTCAGCTGACCTCCAAGAAAGCTGTTTGAAATTATTATTTTTTCAATATGCTATTCCTCTGTTCAAAAGTTATTTGTTCAAAAGGTATTTGAATGAGCAGGAGGAAAGAAAAGGAGGAGGATAAAGGTGCAGAGACACGGAAAGTAAATTACACAAATTTAATCCCTTTGGAACAAAATATTGCCCCCATATGTTCATGTGAGCTCAAAAACCTCCCTGACACAGAACTTCCATAGAGGTGACTGATAAATCAGAGCAGAAATTTTCTCCATTCAGTATATCAGATAAATGATAACTTATTCTCTGACCAATGGAGGGACACCTGTTTTAAATACCTCAGCTACTCACACTTGAATTTCATCCAGACAAACTACCTCACAGGATTGTGGATCCATGATGCACATTGACTGCAATTAACATCCCAGCTTGACATATTGCTACCCATAAATAGCAGCAAACACAGCATGACTGTGGCATCAATTTTTAAAAGATACTAAAGAGATACTCTCCTTGTTTTGTAACTTTGACTATAAATCACGAGAAAACAAATTTGTAGTGTCTCTTTGTCTTATTCCTCTTTGACAAGTGCTTTAGATACAGTGGGGAAAAATCAAAACTGGAGACACACACATTATTTCTGGCACCAGGAAGACATATTGCACCTAGTTAACACTCTCAGTTAAAAGGAAACCTTTTATGATATTTTACAGAAGCAAAAGAACTCCACTTAGTGACATGTAAGTTTGTCCTTCAGGGCAAAAAAACCCAAATACAGATGAAGAACCCCTTCTTTATCTATTTCTAGTTTTCAGACTCTGGACCTCCTCTTCTTCTCAGCTGTGTGTACCTCTCAGGTGACCACAGAATTCAGTGGCAGCTTTCTTCTCTGAAAAAACTTGCATTCTCCTCAAAGATTTTAGGTCTATGGTTAGAACAGTCTGTTGTCTTACCACTTGACATTTTTTATGGCAGAATGTTACCCATAAAGAAACCTAAATTAAGTGCATGTTTCGGTATTTAAAGAGGCTAGAGTTTCAGAAGAGCCAAGAGGGTGCATTCACAAACTGAGGCCAGTGCATTTTGAAAGCACTCAAAATTTCTGTGTCATTTGGGGACCAGACATCAAGCTACTTTCTGCCTTATTGGGGCATTCTGAAGAACCACCAAACCTCCTACTAAAGAATTATATCCAGTGCTTCTGAACAAACGGCAAATTAGAAACTGAACTGATAATTTAGAGAGTTATGATACACTTTTGTCTTGCATTTGCTTAAGTTTCTACTATCTCCCTCAGTGCAGTCAATGACTTCGTCAAATTCTTTACATTAGAGAATGCAGAACAAAAGTAAAAATGCATGATGCTTTATCTACTGTGTAAGAATTACCTGATAGCATCTTATTATGTTTTATGGAATGGGCACTGCAAACAAGAAGCAGCTAGGATTTAATGAACATGGTGCTTAGTTTTAGAAAATCTTTCTGTGTTACTTCTTGCACCTCTGAAAAACTCAGATTCTATTTAAAGCACATCTCTTACTTGTAACAGCATAAAATTATAACTGAACGGAAATCTTAGGTTTAGTGCATTGATATGAATGCTACACAATTACTGGAATTACACTCAGGCTTGTTCTTTACAAAATATCCCCAAAGATTACAATGTGGTATCCTTTACCAATTTAACACGGCTTTACTGTGAGAGTGATCACAGAACTCAAGCTTTTACAAATAGACTACTTATTGTTGAAACACACATGCTGTAGCTGTCCTGTTCCCGTTGCTCTTATTTTAACCACACATTGATTATTCATTATAAAACCTCTTGTAATAGCTAAAAAAAATTCACTCTCCAACAATAGCTGGGATTGGATAATGAACCGAATCCAGGAAACATTTATGTTCTTCTTCATTGTAAGGGCATTTCTATTAAGAGGAAAGCACCTTATTTGCCAAACTCAAAACAAATCCTAGGCATAGGTGGCTCATCTATTCCAATGGCACTCATTACCATTCCTGTCCTAGATGGAAAGACACCCCTCTGAGCTGAGCTCTTGTGATGATAAATTACAGGGGGGAAAGAAAATAAACCATTGTATAAAGAGTTTCCTGAAATGATGATGAAAGCATCCTATACCCTGATGAACACCAGCATTGTATTGAGATGCAATTGCAGATGGGCATTGTGCAACATCAAAAGTGTCCCATGGACATTTATTATCTTTAGAAGAACAAGAAGTTTTAAAACAACTTAAGCAAAAACTGGCTGATTTTTTATCAGCCTGGAGTGAGAAGGGGAGAAGGGTATTGGCATTTCTACCCCTTGCTGCTTTGTTGGAGTACAGTGATCTCAGGAAATCAGGCAACTTTCTTATCCTGCTACAATGAAAATGGGACAAGAGGAGGTTTACATGTGTCTTTCCATGTTGTGCTGTTTTTTAAATTTTCTTACACACCTCTTGTCCTCACTGTGGGTAAAGGATGCAGCAGCTGCTCCCTCTCTTCACCCATACATGAAGAGCAGAAGAGAGAGGTCAGCTCTTATGAATGACGGTTCCATGGGGAGGAGAGGGCAGCAATCCCAAGAGTATTTCTGCTGCCAACTTATCACATTTGAAATTCCCAAGGAATTTTAACTGTGCATCTCAGAGAGACAAAACAAGCAGGCCTCTGAAACTAAACTGTGGAAGAGGAGGGGGAATGCTGCTTCCCTTAACTTTCAAATGAAATGAGCTGGACAACTCCACATGGCTTCTGTTAAGTGCCCTGGTTGCTCTACAAAGTCTCCCTTTGATTCTAAGGAAACGTTTTGCAGAAGGAGGTATTGCTTACCATTTGTAATGTTGGTTGGATAAGATTTACCCTCTCCATTTCACCTTTGGAAGGGGAGAGAAAGGGGATGAACATCAAAGCTTAGTGTGCCACGACTTGAAAATATATTTACATGCCGAAGTGGGACTCTCGCTTTGAGCACCAGCCACAACAGCTCTTCTGCACTTAGGGTAGTTCATTAACAGAAATCAATACAAGCTGCCTTTTAAGAAAGCCAACACTTGTTCATTGGCACACTTTGTAATTCCTTTTAGCAGAAGCATCAATGCTTACAAGGTGTGCACTAAATTATGGCAGAACTGAAGAACGTCAAGGTTACTGAAAATAGTTTCACTTCTGTGCCAAATTAAAAGATAAACCTAAATACAATGAGAAAAAGAGTAATTACTAAGAAACAGAAAAAAAAAGATGTGTTGTTTTTACCTGGAGGCCCTTCTTCTCTATCTTTTTCTGGAGTATTTGAAGGCACTTAGTAAAATCTGTGAAGTCCTGATCCATGGTCTCAATTAACTCACATCCCTAGTGAAGAAGCAACAAAACAGAGAGAGAAAAAACATCAGTAATTTTTCACATTTGAGAACTAATGATGTCTTTGGTGAAATTAACTGCAGACAACCACTCAGAGTCTCTGCATGGAAATGCAGGATTAAGTAAAAGACCCTTACAGAGCCCAAGGACTGTAGGTCCCAGCTGAACTAGTTACTGTGAACCAGAGTTTGATAGGTCCAGGAGTATATATTCAAAGCCCAGTGAGTACATTCGTGAGTTTGGATAAGGATGTTTTACGATGCTCTGCCGGATGGACAAGTTCTGGTGTAATGAGCCCTCGGTGATCAATAACTTTCAATAAAATGACTGTCTTCTCTGGTGCTGCACTTTCTGTGTCTCTGCTACATACATTCAAACTTGTATAAATGTGAGCATCCAAAAGTGTTCAGGCAGAAACACTGCAGTTGTACTGCAGTTAATTTGTAGTGATTCAACAACAATTTCCTTTCAGTGGGGTATTATGGCTGAGAACATGTTAGAGAAGAGCAGGAGTTCAGATTTCTTTACTGAGAGCTAAAGAATTCCTAAGCCTCTGATAAAAAGCTGAGTAAGGAAAAATGAAATGTATCTACCACATAAAGTCACTATTCAAAGAGGTTTAAAGAATCAAAAATACCCAATACAGCACTGTGAATTAAAATAAGAATCATATATGTTGGATTTAGAAGTTCCCTCTCCTACCACTTCAAGGTCCCCTTAAAAGCCTCATAGCATTGTCTAACTTGACAGATTTTATGTTTCTGCTATACACAATAACAACTGATAGGAGAAAAGCATTCAGAATACAGAATCATTGTACGTGTGCCTCTGTGTATAAAGTACATTACTCTGCTACATCAGAAAATACCCCAAACAACAAAGCCAAGGTAAAAATGTTAAAGTTGCCTTTACCTTGGTGGTAAAAATAAAGGTACAGAAGACAAAATTTCCTAGATTAGTGAAGGCATGGAGTTTAGTGAAGTGCA
>VZTN01018141.1:1256-44578 GCA_013400515.1 Erpornis zantholeuca
CTGTAAGCTTATTTTAAAGGGGTTGTTCTGCTTCAGGTACAGTGGGCTTCAAGAGAAATGCATCATCCTGGTCATACTAATGAGACTAATATCTTTGAAGCAACAGAATTATTCTCTGTGAATCAATCAAAAGTGTAACTCCCTGGTGGTAAATTCCAAAATGTAAAGTTACAATGCAGTTTTGGCTTAAAAATGTGGGTGTGGACACAATAAAGACCTTAAGGACAAGGTTTCAAGCAATGAAACAACACAAGGTGAAGAAAGCTCAGGTTTTTAATAGCACAGGTAGTAAAAGGCGAAGTTTATCTCTGCCTCTTGCTATCAAGCTCAGGTTGTGGGTGTGTTTTGTTAGTATGTAAGTTACCTGAGGACTTAATGGTCAGTTGTCTTGGAAGGGATGTGTTTATTATTTTGCACAGAAGTGTGTGATACAAAATGAAGATGTGATGCTTTCCTCTATTTTGCACTTTTGTAGCATCCCACCAGCTGCATTAGATTTATTCGATTATATGCTTGCCCTGGATCCCAGCAAGCGCTGCACAGCTGAACAAGCTCTTCAGTGCGAATTTCTGCGAGACGTGGAACCATCTAAAATGCCTCCTCCAGAGTAAGTAATTTCCACTAGTAATGCTACTGACCTCTAGGAAGTGTGAACATGCTTTGATTTCATTAAGTTCATTGTGGGTCAGTGAAGGAGATGGTAGCAGAAGCGTTGACATATACAGTTGTTGAAAGGTGATTCTGCAATAAAATGCTTGTGTAGCTAAGATAAGTGGTTGTGAGGATCTGAGAATTGACTCATCATTCCTAGGACTAGTTATTGAGTTACTACCTTTAAAGAAAATAGTCTTCTTTGAATGTTTCTATAATTTCCCTTTTATTTTTGTTTATTAGTGTCTACTTTTTCCAAGGATTTTGAGGTCCTCCATGAATCTGAATTGTCTTCTTTGATTATAGAATGATACTGGGTATAGAATTCTGCACAGTTACCTGAGAATTAAAGTGAAATACAGTAAATTTGTTTCATGAGCCAGATCAGAGTCTTGGTTTTACAGGCAGGAAAAATGAAATTGTGCAGGGTTGTTCCTGTCAGTTTCTCTAGAAGAAATGTATTGCAATGTGCTGTAGGATTTTTGCAGTGACTTTGCAGTCATTTTAATCAGCACAAATCATATTGGAGCATGTCCTGAGGAAAACAATGAAAATTGTAGACAACCTGCAGGTCTCATTCTTTCCTCAATGTAGCTGTCAGAACATAGAACCTATGATATTGTTTGAGTAAACTGAACCTTCAAGGCAGCCTGTACTGGCTTCTTTTTTTATTAGTTACCAACTGGGAAAATGAGTTTTATTTCAGGATTTTATTAAAATTCTTTCTAGACTTACCTGTTACATACACAAGGTTGTTATACAGAATCACAGAATGGGTGAGGTGGGCAGGGACCACAGTGGGTCATCTGGTCCAACCTCCTTGCTCAAGCAGGATTATTCCAGAGCACATGGCACACGATCGTGTCCAGATGGTTCTTGAGTATTTCTTGAGTATCTCCAGTGAGGGAGACTCCACATCCTCTCTGGGCAAACATTACTGATGTTCCTGAAACATGAGGTAAAGAGGTTTCATTGCCTGAATATGACTATATCACTGTGTGAAAATCAGAAATCAGCAATCTCAGGCTGTTTGCTGGACCTCTTTTGTACAGCACATGTTTACATTTTGTACAGCATGTTGCTTATGTGCATTTTAAAGTAAGTGAATGGGAAGATCATATTTTCTTCAGGGATGTGGTAATGCATCCATTCTAGAAGCTGATATATGGAAATTCAAAACAAACTAGTCACTGGTGTCCTTTTAAAAATTAAGAGGAGAACCACACTCACTTCTGGCACAGCACAGGAAAGTGCTGACTATTCTCTTGAAAGACTGAAGTTCTGTTTTGGGAAGGAGCAGCTGTTCATTCAAAAAAAGTGATGCTGATTGCAAGGACCATAGGATACTTCTCATAATGAGTTATTGCTTTCAGTTGTTCTTCAGAAAATGCTTGGCAGGTGGAGGGAGAGAATAAAGGAAACAGTTGTCATAATTGCCTCTCCAGTGTCTGTTGTTGTCTATCAGTTAATTTTTCCATGTTCCTGGGTAACAGAACTGCTAAGACAGTTAATATGTAATAGGAAAACATAAACCACTACTTTTACTACCCATCTCAGCGTTTGTGTTGTCTGTGGATGGGTCTTTGTGTTCCTCAGGGAATCAGAATTGAGATACTTGCAGGGAAACTGTAATGGAAGGACAGAATTGGTGACAGATAAGTTTCTTAAAAGAATTTTGCCTCTGCATTCATATGGCTTAGAGGGTATCCCCTTGTTCTTCCTGGTATCCCAGCTTTGCTAGTGCTATTTATTCATGCAACTTATTTCTGCAGCTTTTTCCTTTTTTTTCCCCTACTTTCTTGGTTGCCTGAGCTGTACACTGTAAGTACTAGATAGCCATGTTTGTTACTGTGGACAAATATGCGACCTAATGACTCAGCAGTACTTTTATAAGCAAACAAAAGGACCCTGAATAAAACCACTTTCATATTGATAACTTAAGTTATCTGGTAGTATGTATTTCATAGCAACTGTGCAGCATTGATTTGGAAGATTTGAATTACACAAATAATTAGGAAAATAATTCTCATTTTAAGATACTTTTTCCCCTTTTCTGCCAGAAGGACTTGTGCTTCTGAAAGAGGCACTCAGTAAAGAGATTTCAGCTAGCAGAAGCAGGTCTGAGATTTTGCTGGCTTTTGAATGTTTCCTGATGTATTTCTGAGTTCTAGTAGGTTCACTTTACAAAAGTTACATTAGGTATAATTTAAGTGTTTCTTTTACCAGTATGGTTAAAAAAAAGATTAAAAATAGGGATAAAACTGATTATCTCCAATCATTCTTTGCAGCCTTCCTTTATGGCAGGATTGCCATGAGCTGTGGAGTAAGAAACGCAGAAGACAGAAGCAGATGGGCATGACTGATGACTCTACAGCAGCTAAAGTCCCTAGGAAGGATCTGTCTGTAGGCATGGATGAGAGCAGAACCAACACCCCACAAGGCATGCAAACTTCTTCCCAACTCAAAACTCAGGGCAGCTCTAGTGTAGCACTTGGTCAGTAATATTTTCAGTTCTTACAATTACCTACTACTTGGATTGCACCTCTAGAAATTTTAGATGTTATTTGCAGAGTATTGACATCTCCTGGATTCTTGAGGGCGGAACAGTATTGTAAGTTTAAACTTTGTTATAAAAGATTTGCCCTTGCTTTTGGAAACATAAGTGTTCCTTTCCAATTTTACCTAACTTTTCAGCCTGGTCAGAGCAACTACCTTGCTTGCTCTGTATTTTGAGGGGATTTTAGCTCTTGCTCATCTATAATTCTTCTTTAATTCCACAAGCCAGTGACTGTTCAAAGTTTCTCACTATCTCCATAGACTGGATAAGTTATATTGGTCTTGATAAACTGATCAAAAGGCAGAGTTTAGAACAATCATGATTTCAAATGGAACAGGATTCCATCTGCATGTTATGGTAGTCTTCAGCTTTCCAGGTTGTTGGGGCTAAATCAAGTTGTAAAAAAAAAATAAACACCAAAACCACCCCCCAGAAGCTAGTAACTCTGAAGCTTAACAAAATATCTTGCTTGAGACAAGTTTTACAAATATAACAAAAGAAGTAATGGTTCCAATATGGAGACCATTTGAGATATTCAGCAGTTAAGTAATAGTTTTCACAAAATATGTAGAAATACAGAGAGTAACAACACCAGATGGATACCTCTAAGTTTAATGAGACTGTTTTTGATTGTGTGAAGTGACTATAAATCCTATGGTGCTGAGAGAAATTCAGCTGAAAAACACAGTTTATGCATTCATAGTATCTGATGACTCTTTAATACTAACGATCTTGAATCAACACTTAATTTAACAGTAGAGCAGAGCTCCAAATATTCACTGGAAAGATACATAGAAAATAGTTACTTTGATTATATTTTATTGCAATTTATTGCCTCTTGCTCCATTCATCTGGTTTCTCATTCTAAACCAGCTGTGAGATTCTGCTAATCTGTATGTTTAGGCTAACCTTTTGGCAGCATTTTCAAGAATTACTTTCTATAACTCTTGTTCCCCTATCATTGAAACTATATTAGAAGTTTAAAGAGTCCAAAGGATATCTTCTTTTGTGCTTTTACAACATAACAGCCTGATGAGGGACTACTGTTAGTCATTAATACTGACTATGCAAAATAAACTAAGCAAATAGTAAAGGAATCATTCAGACCTATATTTCTCTTTACCCATATGTACACAGAAAAGTATATCTAGATAGAAGACAGTTCAATTTTCAGTGGAGCATAAGGCATTTCCTGTATTAAACAAAACACTTCGCAAGCCGTAATGCACCTTAGTTAATATTATTAATAAGACACATTATATAACTCCATGACCAAATGCATGCTTTAGCCAAAACTCTTGCATTTTTTTTCTAAGCACCCCAAAAGGAGAAGTTAGAAAGACATTGGATCAATTGCAAATGTTCTGATTCATGAATGGGACCCCTGGTTAATGCATTTTGCAATTTAACAGGAGCTGTTCAGCGCTCAATATTTTGTTAGGACAGATGTCTCAGAATACAATTTCCTGTTAGAATGAACTTAAAGCTAACCAAAGACTATGGAATAGGTAGATTCATTTCCCTGTTTTGCATTTTTCTGATGAATTTCCACTGAGAGTCTGAGGAGAAGTTTTAATGTTGAGTATACCATCCTCAGAAGTGACAGAATCTTCCATTAATTACAATATCTGAATGAGAGTCAGTAGTACAAGGCATAAGAAATTGTGATTTATTTTTTTGTATTGCCAAAGAGGTGGTGTTTTATATTTATATAAATACACTAAAAATTTGAAATCCCTGGATCCTGCTTAAGTAGGTTCCAAGCGTTTGTATCCTGGTGCACATCCACAAGTAGAGTTGTGGGTTTTGGGTTTTGCAGCACTTCCCAGCTCTTAAATCTTGCAAGGCAAATACTTAATATTTTTGTGTGTCATGCATGGCTTTTAATCTGCTATGAATTATTATATTGGTAAAATAGCACAGTGGCAGGGATAGAAGAGGACTGAATGTGTTTGTGCTGACCTGGGTTAAAAAAAAATTCAGAGCTTTGCCAGCATGTTCACACATTCATTGTCTAATTTTTAACTGCTTTCTTCTCTAAGTCATGTACTCATAGGACATACTGCAGTCCATGCTGCTTCACTTTCAAAATAAATCACCACAGTTGGTGTTTGAAGCTAAGAAACTACTTCGATTCATACTTTCTTATTCATATTCCCTTGCATCATCATAATCTGCTCTTATTTGTGGCAAACTCCATTTAATTGAATTAACTGTGTATCACCACATATTTCCTGCTACTGAATGATTGACTTCTTGTCCCTCAAAGTCAGCACTTCTTTTGCATCTATACTGTGAGCTCCTGGGCCACTTAGAGCCAGTTCACTTGGGCAGGTGTTAAAACCCAGATGCTGAATTAGAATGGGCTGGAATATGACTGGAAATGGATTTTGCAGATGGCTACATTTTAACAAAGGGTTGTGATATGTCAAAGATAGGAAATTTTATGGGGATTGGAAATCTTAGAGCTGCATAAAGCAGGTGGCCTTAAGCCCCAGCTTAGTTATATTGTGGAAAATTGAGCTCTGGCTTGGTGTTTTTCCATCTGTCCAAGTGCATGCGTGCACCTCATGGAAGTCACTTTGGTTATATTGGATCTTACTGTTCCATTTCCTATAGATACTCCCCAAAGACAGTTAATATGTACAAGCATTCCATTTCTGTGTTGTCCAAACCCATCCTTTGCCAGTCTTGTCAGCCATGCTAGATTACTCTTCTTTTGAGTTTCTGAAATATGCCAGTTCTAAATAATACTTAAAAACACCTTTTTTGTCTTTAGCAAAAACAAGCACTGGACAGCAGTTAAACCAGAATGAAGTGGCAATCCTGCTAAACCTGCTACAGTCTAAAACAAGTGTTAGTTTGGCACAGTTTGCCCAAGTATTGAATATTAAGGTAAACCCAGAGACTCAGCAGCAACTAAATAAAATAAATCTTCCTGCTGGAATTTTGTCAGCAGGTGAAAAACAGTCAGAACAGCAGCAGCAGCAGCCGCCACCGCCTCCGCCACCACCTCCGGAGCAGGAGCCTCTAAAACAGCCGATGGTCACGCAGCCCCCTGTGCCACCTGCTCAGCTGGGTCAGCCTAAAGTTGAGACTGATGCTGCCCAGGCAGCTGTGCAGAGTGCATTTGCTGTTCTGTTGTCTCAGTTAATAAAGGCTCAGCAAACTAAACAAAAAGATTTTGTGTTGGAGGACAAGGAAAATGGATCAGGAAATGAAATGTCATTACAACTCAGGCAGCCTCCAGAGCCCGCCACTCCTGTGTCTGTCAGCCGGGACGACGTGGAATCTCCGGCACCTGGCTACCCACATCTGATCAAGTCATTATACATGTCTGCAGGTACTGAAGGCCTTTATTACTAACCAGCAAATACTTGGAGCACTGGAGATGTAATAGTTTGGGAGTAGAGAATTAACGTTTGCCATATGAATCTCTGTGAGTATAGGAAATTAAATTGATTTGGTCACATTTTACATCTGGATCAGAGAATTTGTTTTTTAGTGTTACAGGTGCCTTGCAGACAGAGCAAACAATGATACCCAGCCTAAGAGGTATACACAAGTATTAGTGATGAAATACTGATCATTATTCTGGGGGGGTGGGGTTTTCTTAATTGTGGGTGTGGTGGAGAAGACAGTCTTTTGTAGCAGATGCAGAGATATGATTTGCCAGTTTTGACTCTGTGTTGAGGCAAAGCTTATTTTGGTGAGACAGTATTTTATTTTTGGTTTTTATACTGACTAGAGCAGTTCTTTAGTGTCAAACTCAGTGGTTACCCATAACTGTCACACAAACAGTTAAAGGTTTCCATTGAGGTATACTAGTGGCTTCTGTAGTCTTCCCACAGTGTACAACTCCGTTCATCTTTTTGTATTGCAAATTCAGGTTTATTATGGTGGTTCATAATTGTTTTGTTTTGTAGTGTTTGCAGCTATTGAAAGAAATATTCTGAAGTGCTTTGGGGCTGTTCTTGGAGGGTTTTGGGGGTTTTTTGACAGGTGTGCTTTTTTGTTCATGTTTATTTTAAACCTTGAGTTTTGCTGTTCTTTGATAGGGTGGCCTTTTGTCCCTTGAGACTTCTATCCCTATCTGCAAATCTTGCCTGATCCTTCTGTGAACTTTCAATGTTTGTGTTGCTTGAGTTTTGTTCTGGTTGTGTGGTTTGGTGGGGCTTTTTTTTACGGAGCTTTTACTGTTTTTCTTCATCTGACTCATCATCCTACTTAAAGGAATAATCTGCATCATTCTCCTGAGGCAAATGAGCTGTTGCCAAATTTTTCCCAAAATAATCTATATAATCACTGATAAATTTAACTAATAAATTCATTAGAATTGAAGTAAACAAACTGCTGTGTTTTTCCAGGAATGAGTCCTTTTCTTTCTGGTCCTGTTATCTGTATATTTTTATTTCAAAATTTTTCTTTCTCATCTGCTTAGGTCAAGAGGATTTGGTTAGGCAGTCTGAGATGAGGCTTCTGAACCGAACGCCTGAGCAGGAGCGCCCTCGGATCTTGCCTCCAGACCAGCGTCCCCCCGAGCCACCGGAGCCTCCGCCACTCACTGATGAAGACCTTGATTATCGGACAGAGAATCAGCATTTGCCTATAAGTAACTCTTCAGGAACAGATCCTCACGCGGGAGTGAAAGCAGCTCTGCTGCAGCTGCTGGCGCAGCACCAAGCTCAGGCAACAACAGAGGAGCCAGTACAAACGAGTGTGGATTATCAGGCTAGAGACTCCTATGTAACAGGCCCAGACTACAAGGATAACTTTGGATCATCATCATTTTCTTCTGCCTGTTACAGCACTAGCGATGGAATTGGAAGCGGATCATCAGGAGTACTAGAAAGGCGGAGTTTCCTTGGAAACTCAGATATTCAGCCTTTGGATAACTACAGTACTGCTTCATCTCACTCTGGTGCTGCCCCTCCTCCATCGGCCTTTCCAGAATCCTTTCCCAGCTCAGTAACTGGTTATGGAGACATTTACCTCAACACTGGCCCCATGCTGTTCAGTGGAGATAAAGACCATAGGTTTGAATACAGCCATGGCCCAATCCCAGTTTTGGGGAGCAGCAGTGATGCTTCCACGGGGCCAGAGAGTACGCACTCTTTGCCCACAAAAATGCACAACTATAGCTATGGAAGTAATTTACAGGAAAATCCCACTGGCATCAGCCACATGCATGGACAGACTTGGACTTCTCCTGCACAAGGACCTGGCTATTCCCAAGGATACAGGGGACACATTAGCACATCAGCAGTGAGAGGGCGAGGCAGAGGATTACCATATTGAGTATCTGTTTTTCCTCAGGCACATCATTTTTATCTGGAAAAACTTTTTTTTTCTCCCCTAGCTGCAATTTAAAGCAGCAATTCAACAGACTTGAATAATGTTGATTCAACAGCTTTATTTTTATGTGGAAAAGGGTCTTGCATACAGTAGGAAAAATTAAAAAATGCTTACAACTCATGCTGTCTAAAAACTAGATGACTTGATTGTACATGTTCACAAACTCTAGTTCTGACTTTTATTTTGTATTTTGGCAGTTTTAAGTGGATGCTAAATTTAGGGACATCAGCTTTTTATGGCACTCTTTCAGATCTTCTGAACTATGCACATTTGTGCTTTTTTTGTAAGTTTGGACCAACTTTTATGTAAAAAAAAGAAATTTTACAACAATCAAAGCAGGGCACTGATTTATTTGGTATTTTTCTTTTTACAAAACTACCTTCAGTCAGAGGTCACTGTCAGTCTTTCCACTGCTTTCAGTGTTATTGTGGAAGGTGTACTTCGTGCTCATTTCAGATAATAAAACACAACCTTTCTCTTGATGCAAAATTTTATAAATATTTGGTCAATGGTTTTTTTTTTCTTTCAAGAAAAAAAGAATGGGTGTTCTGGTAAAATGTTCTCTCCATCTCCCACGCTTGTTTATATAAAAACTGTTTTACTTGAATGGTAAGTGCCTTAACATGTAAGCTTAAGGTCTGCATTGGAAAAATTTTGAGAAATTTGGAAAGTACTTCATACATTGCTATGAACATAATGCCTAAACCTAGGTAATTAACAAGATAATTCAGATAATAAGAAACTCGAAGAGGTCATAACCTTGTGCTGTTTGCTTCACATGGGCCAGTTACTTAGAGATGTGATCTTACCTAGATAAAATTGTAATTTCCAAATTGAACTTCATGAGAAATGTTGAAAGTAAGGAGAAGAATGAAGAGTGTAGTTTTTCCTCAGCTCCCTGTTGGAGTTGTAGTAAGTGTTTTAGTTCCTCTGCCAAATAAACTATACTTTATATGTCCTTACCAAGTGATGACATAGTGTTTTTCTCTTAAATGTCAACAGCAGTAATTTCTTTACTTTGTGTGAAAAGCTGACACTGTTGTCTTTTTACCCCAAGTACTGCGTTGTAGGAAGTAACCAAAGGAAAAAAGACCAGTATTTAAAACAATGGCAAAATGTTTGACACTAGCTGTAATTCACTGTAAACCTGTGATTGTGCCAAGTAATTGATTTGATATCTGCTATTCCACAGAACATTTTAATATTGGAATTGAGTGTCTCGGAACAACTAAAATTTTTATAGTTAAAACTCTTACCAAAAGCCACACCTCTTACTAAGTACAACTTCCAGCATGGTTTTTTTTGTTTCCTCTGGTAACAAGTGGTCTCTCTCCTGCAGAGAGGAGGTATGGTTATATTTTGCCTGTACGTAATAGGATGTCTTGAAGCCCATATTGGAAACAATTTTCCAACTGATTATCCAGTTGACAAATCGGTACCTTATGTAACTCAGTGTTTAAATACTACTTTTTAAAAAGTAAAATTTCTACTTAACACTATTACAAATGTCTTGTCAATGACTTTCTGGATTCTCAGAATAGAAGCCAAAGCTGCTGGTGTTTTAATTGAAAATCCTGGTTCATACATGGCTAATTCCCACTGTAGAGCATGGAGAAATTCCCTTTGCTAACTGTGTAGTGTTTCAGGATCTGGCAGATGAGGAATGGAGAGAGTCCTGCTGCTTACATTGTCCCCAAGTCTGGCAGTTGCTTACACTAGACACAGGAGAAAATCCTGCCATCTGAAAATAAAAGTGGCTGGGTCAGTCAAATACTTATAACCTGAACAGCCTGCGCTTAAGAAAGGCAAAAGCTTCACGTGAATGACAGTTTTTCCCTTGAGTAAGGACGCCCCTGTAGCATTTTTCTGGTAGTAAAATTATAAAGACAAAAATCATTAGTGTCATTTAGATATGAACAGTGTTGGCTAAGGCTCTTTGTTTACTAATGTTTAAAAAACCAAGGCCCACAAATATACACACAGATTGGGGTTTTTTTGGTTTTGTTTTTTTTAGAATCAAGCAAAATACTTTCAATGCTTATATGCACTTACTTTCATTAAAGATGTGCAGTCTGGGGTTACTCACCTGCACTTGAAGTGTAACTGCAGGCAATAGTTGGCTAAAAACGCAGGTAAGTTCAAATGGAAAGTAGATCTCAGAGGACTAAATTAATGCAAGGAAAAAGTTGTGTCTCCTACCTTCCCTTTTAGGCATAAATGTCCAAGTCATTTAGTTCGCTTTATTCAATGCAGAGAAGTCAGTCCCCTCTGCATGTGTAAAATGACTGTGCAGTTTCCTTATGGGCTGGCAGCACTCTCATACATTGTTCTGCCAAAATGGATTTCAGTCTTTGGCCATAAAAACCTCAATAGCCCCAGCTCAAGTAATCCTGACTATGAGGAGAGAGGAGGTGCAATAAACAACTGACTTCCAGATGAGTCAGAAACAAAACTCTGGCATGCTGTAGCAGATGAATACTGAACAATGACTTTTCTCCATCTTAGAGATGACTAGCTTGTGACTTCAAACACTGTATTTGCCTGGGACTACAGTGTTGGGATAATTTGGAGGGAAAGTTAGTCTATTTCCATATGTGATAACTCTGAAAAGATTGCCTTCTCTGCAACCTAGAGAATCTTCTTGGCTCTTTTGCTGACACCTTTCCTCCTGGGCTGGTGGAGGCTGGGTGCAGGTGAGGAGCTCTGCCCTTGAGGGTGTGGCAGGAGGATTGGTACCTGCAGCCACACTCCCCTGACCTGGAATTGTGTCTGAGCAGGTTAGCAACCAGGGAACTGCCAGGATCTAAGGACAGTAGGTCCACATTCATTTGTACCAGACCTGTGTATTACCTGTCAGCATATATTTTGAATCAAATCACATGATGAGTGCTTATTGCAGCATTTTACCCTTATGAGTGAACTCCACTCAGCAGAGGCTGTACTAGTTTGGCATTTTACATCATGTGGCTCTTGCATTTTTGATGCAGTATTAGGCATTCTGGAAACTGCGTTATTTTTCTGTGAAGCTGTGGCTTTTGTTACTTTCTCCCTCATTCCTTTGGGTTTATGTTTTCTGTGCTGCAATTCCAAAGTGAGCTACAGAGACCTGGATACTACGTCGAAAAGTAAGTGTTGTGTGTTTGTGTTCCTAAATAAACGTAGTGAAATACTGTAATAATGAACTATCAACTAGCAAGTACTTCATTATTTATATTAAGTGGTCTTTAGCAATACCAAGAGGAAGAAAGCGAGCACAACTGGACTGCTTATGACCATGACCTAAAACACTTAGACTATTACAATACTTAAATTCAGCCAAAGGAAAAGGAAACTGCTTTTATGGATCACTAGTTGTTGTTATCCTGAGCAGAATGAGCAGTGCTAGGGAAGAGGTATAAAAGTACGTGTATCCTTAAATGTTAATATAATTTCTTGGAAAAATAATTTTAAAATGGCAAGCTTCTATATTTTCTTACGTTTCCATAAAATGTGGTCTCTATGAAATTTTCTCCATCCCATAGTAGTGTCAGGTGCTTTCTAGAAGCAGAGGCAGTAAGTGCCATGTTGTAAGTTCTTATGGTTTTGAGCGCTCTTCTCCTTTTGCTTGGTGTAGGAGGCAATTTCAGTTTTGGTGAAGTTTACAGTTGGATGAGTATGATACTGAAGTACTGAAGTAACACAGGATACCTCTCGTCTGCAGGCAAAATTAGGTCTTGGACCATGAATTCTGTTTCCAAGAAAGAAAAATGTCAGATGTACTACTTGCATTCTTCTTTTCATTAATAAAACACCTGAGTGTTTTACATACATTTCTCCAGTCTATTCTGTTATAGTGTTTTTCACATGAGCAAATTTTGGCTATTACCCTTCTTGAGAGTTTTGGGATGTTCTATATTTGCAGAAGTGTGTCATGAAATTAAGGAATCACCAGAAAATTTATTTGAATTCTATATTTAAAAATGAAATGACCTTGGGTTGACTTAAAATCAAATTAACTTGCTTATCAGGGTGAAGAAACTTTATTGCAGGAGTTATTTCGAGACAACTTAATTTAAAATAAATTGTTATGCTTCAGCTTGCTTACTCTTTGTTATTTTAAGCCATTTGTATATAAAATGTATTGTGCGGCCTGTAAATAAAATACATGAAAATTGAAGTCTTTCATTGTTTTCCCTCTCTGCTTGTCAAATAGCATTTCAAAAGAACATTTGGTTAAACTGAGAATGTTTTCAGTGTGTTTAAATTCTGCAAGTTTATTAATAAAGACCCATTTAGTGTTTCAAAGTAGCCCTGCAGGGACTGGCAGTGAGAGCCTTTGCTGGCAGAGGGTGATGCGGGAGCCAAGGTGCAGCAGAGCATCCCTTCGAGCACTGATGGNATTTGGTTAAACTGAGAATGTTTTCAGTGTGTTTAAATTCTGCAAGTTATAATAAAGACCCATTTAGTGTTTCAAAGTAGCCCTGCAGGGACTGGCAGTGAGAGCCTTTGCTGGCAGAGGGTGATGCGGGAGCCAAGGTGCAGCAGAGCATCCCTTCGAGCACTGATGGTGCCCTGAGAGCAGGCGGAGTGCTGGGATGTGGGTGTGGGACAGGGGCTGAGAAGCTGCTGCTTCAGCACCTCTGAGCTGCTCAGGATGGTGGGCTGTGGACAGCATGACATTCTTTCTTTGCAGTGTCCAAATAGAGGTGTAGTTAATATTCCCCACCACTGTCTCTTTAAAGAAGATGGTGTGGAAATCAGACCCAAAGAGCCAGGTATTTTCAGTGTCTGGTGAGACACTCTGAATTGAGCTTGGCTTAAGCAACTCTGCTTTGAATGCCTGAGGCTTTTCTTGCATTTTTCCATTTGTATTAGTTAATCTAATGAAACCATTTGAATCTTCCACTAACTGCTATACCTCCATCCAAAAATATGGCACTTGCTGTTATCTTCAGTCCTTTTAAACGAGGTTGGGCAGAGTGCTGCTTCATCTCTTGTCAATACATTGATAAAGTCAATACATGGGCAGTGAAAATGGAGTTGGAAGTTACAGAGCCCAGCAGCAGTTACATAGGTGTCATCTGACATTCGATTGACAAGATGTGTAGCTGCAGCCCAAAACATCTCATTTTGGAAACAATACTTTGGTGACAGCTGCAATTAAAGCCTGACCTTCAGTTCTGGCGACAAGCTCAGGCTGTATTTCATAGGGTGTTGACTTGCACGTAGCAGATCTGGCAGTTGTGCGTAACCACTTCCAGTTGTTTGCTCAGTTTTTCTCATCAAAGCTGCTATTGCAGCTCGTATCGACGTTGTGACAAAGTTGGCTCTAGTTTATGTTGGAGCATGAACCTGAAATGGTTTGAGAATGGTGTGGCATCCCTTTCACTGAGCTCTTACTGCCATTGGGGTAGCCAGCTGTGCAGTAAGGTACCACTAATAATTCCAGTGGGATCTGCATGTCAAGCAATGTCCTCAGCTGCAAGTAAGAAGAGGAGATACAGAAGTAACTGCAGAACAGCCTGTATCAACACAGAACAAGGAATGGGTCTATGAAATTGGTGGCAAGAGAGGAAACCAATCCTCTCATGTCAAAGCCATGAGTTATTGCCTGCTAGCTTTGAAAGAACAATGCAGTTTTACAGAAATTTCTTTTAAATTACCTGAACCAGGATTAGGCTGCTTCTATTTTTAAGGAATGCCTATAAAACCTGAAAGGCCATCTGGATGAACAGGATTAGAGCTACCAAACTTCCCCACCATATGGAAGAAAATGAAAGTTGGAGTACTTTGCAGTTGCAGCAAACATGGGCAGAGAGAACTTTGATTGACAAATAAGGGTAAATGTTGCTTTTCCTAGTCAACTGCATTCATGTTGATGGAGCTTGAGAGTTTTGCTTTTAAAGTAGTTTACTTGTTATGGCCACTTATTTTAGACTTTTTTTATTGCATATTGAGAGAAGGCACAGTCAGAGGAACTTCAAGCCTTATGGTAATGTTTTTTCTTCAGTTAGAGCAGCCCTCGCCAATAGGCAATACTCAGATCACAGAGCACAGCTTCAATTCTTCTTCAGCAGTTCTTCTGGGGGCACTTCGGGCACTATTGATACGGCAAATTCTCGCAACTTGGTGAATGTACCTTTAGTAGGACTTTTTGCAAAGAGGCTTTTTGACATTTTTTTTCAATATTAGGAAATACAGTGTAGAGGAGACATAGCTGGTTAGAAAAGGGAATACTCAAAGTTAAGCATTACAGAAACCAGCCTGGGAACTCCTGGTGTTTGCAAGCAGATCTGACGGCTGTTTGCTGCCCTTTAGGTAACCTGGGGGAATAAGTGGTTACTATTTGACTTGTGCAGGTAAGTCTCTCTGCTGTACTCCCTCCTGTGTGCTAAGGTATGGTATTAGTTGCTAGAGGACGTAGCTGGAAGCAAGTGTTTAATGTGCAGCAATGTCTAACATAGGTCCCTTTTTTCTTTCCTCCTGCAAGTTCTTTTCAGACCTGCTTTGCGAATGTGTAAAGCATGTCAGTAGGTTCCACCATGGGGAACAGCACACTCTCTACGGCCTTTTGAGGACCTTGGTTTTGCCTAGATGGTAGTGGTCAGGAAGCACCAATGTCTGCTTGCCCTGCCTTTGGGAGTCTCTCTGAGCATCAATGCCCCAGTGCTACTTTCTCTCATTGCTGCCTCCAGGTCACCCTGAGCAAGGAATGGGCTGTACAGAGAACTAACAGAAGCCTGACTTTAGAAGGTGTTTTTTCTGAACAAGGAGCCAGGAAGAGATACTTATGTATCTAGCAAGGATATTTTTATTTCCATTCTCCTTCATCCTTACCAACTGCAAAAATGATCTGCAGGAGTGATTTCAAAGCAAGACCTGGTTTGGTAGTGGTTTTTTTGTTTGGTTTGGTTTTTCTAATTTTCTGTTTTTCTTTACCGGTATTGCCCTTCAGAGAGCATTTGGATGTTAGGAACCACCTGCAAATCAATGTAGGATTGAGGGATTGGGACTTCTGCTTTATAGCTAACCCGGTGGCAAAAAATACATGGAAGTTAGAGAAGAGGAGCAGGCCATTCTCTGCCTTCCTGCACTAGAGTTAAAATTAAAACACATCCCCACACTAGAAAACAAAGGAAGATGTGCGCAGTGGACAAAAACAGCAGCCAAAGTTATCCATATGCAGTCTTGTAACCTTTCCTGCCCCACACATATTCTTGAAAACTCATGGGCTGGAATCCTTGTCCTCAAGACAAGGAAAGCAGTGGACCTTCTGACCGCTTTCTTTGCAGAACAAAGATTGTGACCATTTTTTAATCCCATTTTTCCTAAAAATTGTTTGTGAGGTGGAGGGGTAGGGAATGGACTAAGAACTACTAAGAACTAGATGTCATGGAAAATGAACAGGAATCTATTAAGGCTGTATATAAGAAGTGGAGTAGTAAATAATAGTTAAAAACTTACCTGCAGATGGTTTGGCAATTCCACATCAGGAAAGTATTACTCTAAACCTGGCAGATTTTAGAAGCGATATACATTTTTCCCCCCAAGACTGCTTCTTGTTATGGATTGCAGATCCTGCTGTGAGACTTCCAAGCAAGCACATATGTTTATGCAAGACAGTGAAAGAAGACATGCAGGTAGTAGTAATAATTTTTATTTGCAAACTGTACTTGCCATTACAATGTTGCCTTTTGGGAATAATGACATAACAGCCAACAAATGCAACAGAACTTTGCAGACCTGTTCTATCAGAAATTCAACCCTATTTCAGCTTTTAGCATTAGGTGAATCGGAGATGACTTCTTTCAACTGATCTCCTGGGAAGCTCCAGTTCAGTTTGAGTTTGGGTATTTCTTGTTAGTCTCAACTGTTAGAATGCAAATTGTTTCTTCACATCCAGGGAAACATTCTGCATGCTTTATTTAAGTGCCTGTCATTTGCTGCTACCTTGGAGCCTCTTCCACTGTTTTTTGCTTTTTTTTTTTCTTTTTTGTTCCTCAGTCCTGTGCTAATGTTTCAGCATTATGGAGCTTTTGTATTGTAAAAACTATTGTATGATGACCTTCGTTATGGGAAGATGTAAATCAGTGCACCATCAATACACTGAATAAGTACTTCCATCAAGTTCTAAAAATATTGGATTGTGTGAGATGCAGTCACAATATGAGGCTTCTTCCTGTCTTGCTAAAGTATGTTTCTGTCAAAATATTTAATCCGTGTGACGTTTGTGGTGGCAAGAGCAGAAGGGGAGTAAGGAATATCCAACAGAACTAAATATGGTCACTGTGGTCCATAACAAAATAAGGAAGCTGGTAGTTTAAATTTAGATCATCAATTTCCTCTACAGAATTGGGAAGAAAAATGCTATGAGAATGAGTGGGATCAGTTATACTGACTAAATAAAAATAAAAATGTTTAAAACCTTCTTCTGACAACAAAAGAGGCTGCAGTTAACAGGAAAAAATCAGGATTTCATATGCAGAATAAAAGAACATCAAATGTAGATTCTTCACTGATACTCAATTGATCCCTCAATTTGAGGGAATCTATTTGTGTTTGAAGTGTGATGGATTTTTAAAACAGCTCCTGCTATAGGAAATGGTGATAACTGACCAAATTTCTACACAATGCAGAGATAACAGTTTGACAAAACAAAATCAACATGAAAAACATGCAAACATTTGCTCTGCTGTGCAGAGTGTTTAATAGGACAGGGGCTGTGCTTTCCAAGAGAGCACCATTTGGTTGTGTAACACCTTGACAAGTCATGTAACTCTCTTGGGGACAGAAGAGAGAACACATCCACAGCAGCATTATCAAATTCATCAGCACATAAACAGACCCAACAAATGGGATCAGATTTCTTAGTGGTAGGATGCTCCAAAGTGCACCAGGGAAGCTGGCAGCTCCTATTGTTCTTCAGAGCTGTTCTAAAATGGTTCCTAAATGGGAAAGCAAAAGCTGCCTTAAGTTGTCATTAAGCACTCCATAAATAGTCATAAAAAGCAAGAAATCAGATTTGTAACACATGTATTATACACCCTGTGTTTTGCAAAACATCATCTACATCATGTGAAGTATCACATATTGCTGGAAGATAAATTCAGCATTTGATCAGCTTGACCCCTACTAGGAATGCATTAACATTTTTAGGCTTGATTTTCTGTAGCTTTTAAAAAATAAAATCCATTAAAAGATTTTGGTGCATTGGTAATTATGGTGACAGTTCTATGCTTTATAAAGTGATTGTGTCACTTAAAGCTTCTGTCCAAAAAGAGTCCCCAACCAAAGAACCCTACAGGACCTGAAACCTCAACTCTGGAAATCAATTTGTGGATTATTTTTCTGTTTTGAAGCATAGAAAGTTTATTACAACACATTTTACAATACTGTCAGAATTGGCTTTCTGACTCATTAGTCTGAAAAGCTGAACCACAGGAGATGAGAGAGTGCTGCACCAGATTAGGCATCAATCAATTATGAAGATACTGGTCATTAAAAAAAAAAATCTTGTTAAATTAATGCCTAGTGAGCTAAAGACTGGTTTGCTCCATGATAATTGTTTGAGAATCTTCCACTGGAAGGGGCTATGCTTCTGATTACAGCATAAATCATTTCCATATGTAGTGAAATTCATTAGTGTAAGTATTCCTTTTCTAAGGAGACTGTGACCTCCATTGCTATGGTGCTGTGAATTAGAACTTAAAACTCTTATCTTAGGTTGAAATTGTTCCTGTTGTCACTGCAGATTTTAGTTCAGACAAAGGATGAAAACCAAAACTCCTGTTAACTTCAGCAGGCATTTCCATTTAATTCTCCAGTGTCAGAACTTTCCCTTTGAATAAAATGTTGGGGCTTTTTGATAAAACCACCTTCTGCTAAAAAAATGATGTATAATTTTGAATACATATTTTGGCCACAGATGACTCTCTCTCCAGAAGACACAGTGTCTGGAGAGCTGTGAAACACACAAATGTGTAGATTATCAGAGAAATAATGGAAATTCTTATTTATTCAAAGTCCTTGAATGCTTATTCTTTTGTTACAAGCAATGTTTCCGAGTCTATTTGTAGTCTCTACAGTAGATTTGAAAGGTGCTTGAGGAAATTAAGGGATTTTTTTCAGAAGGCTGTCAGAATTTGGAACACTTAATGAACAGCTATTGCGGAGTGTGAGAGAGATGCTCACAGAATTAAACAGCTACCACGTATCATTAGCATGTGCTGGAAAGCATGGCTGACTTTCTGCTGGCATCCCTCCCCCCAGGAAGGCAATGCATTTGAAACTTGATCTGAAAATGTTATTCATTACTCCGCTATAGGGAATGCAGCAGAGAGCAGAAAACACCAGATTCTCTTCTGCCACTAAACAATAAGGCTGAATCAAGACATCTCCTCTTGGTATTCATTCATTCTACCATAGGCAAAATGCTGGACTAACAATATTATCCTCTCTGAATACTGATGTGATGCTTAATGAAATACAATTAATGTGTTGGTTTATATTAAAAGCAATGTTTACATCTGTAAGGTTAATTTCTCCTCAGCAGGATACAGGGATTAAAGCTACTTCTACAACTCTGAATCACTGTTCTCCTATTTGCTCAGATCTTCCACACTTGCATATCTGGAGTAACAGGGAGGCAAAGTAATTAAAAGTTGAGCTCTGATTTCTAAATCACATATAAAGAGGTTGTTTGTACCTCCAAAAATAAGCACAAGAGATGAGGAGACTTCCACTAAAATACCACACTTTGCCTTGAAATTTTTTTTTTTTTTAGGTAGCCACTCTAGTTTAAGTTTCCTTACCATAAGTTTACTGCAGTTCACAATTTCCCTTACACACTTTAGGTATATAAAGTTGGACAATTTTGCCCATTTTTAGTATGAAAAATAAATTTGATACTATTTTCAGACAGAATGGGCTGTATTATTAGCTTCAAAATTTAACAAAACTCATAGCCAGAAGGTCCATGAAAGAGAGGTATGAGCCCCAGCACTTCATCTCCTTTTTACTGGGTAAAGGCATGGAGAGCTGGTGGATGGAAGTGGCCTGGTCTGGAACTCCCTCTGGGTTTCTTTCTATTCTTATGAATTTAAAAGAAGGATGAAGTGACAGCAAGCAGATGTCTGTATTTACATGACTCCAGAACAGTCCTCTCTGGAGAGGAGAGGGAAATTCCAAAAAAAAAGCTGTGAATTGTTTTAACTCTTTCTGACTGGAATACCACAAAGGCAAATCTTTGAGTATTAAGTGTCTTTGTTGCAGTTTAAACAAAACTGGTGGTTTTATGTGGGAGTTGCCAGGTGAGGTTCAGACATAACATTGTGCTGGATTTCACAGGATATGCTTCTCTCTCCCACCAACTGATGGACAGTGATATTTGGGATTTGACAAAATCTATGTAGCATTTCTTAGTAAAAAGAGTATTTCACTTACTGCTTTAGTTTATGAATACTGAAAAGGTTTGTATCCCGTACCTCTTCACAACTAGAATCATCAAAGTTATTAATTTTACTCACTCTTTGGGACTCAATATGTATAGATATTACTTGGAACTTTAAAATGAATTTTTATTTTTACTATTTTGAAAGATCCTTAAAACTTGCAACCAGTAAAAAGAAATAATAACCAAAACATTCAACAGGACCTCAGAACAAAAATAATGAAGCAGGAATGTGAAAATTGCAGACAGATGATTGCAACAACATTTTTATAAAAAAGATGGTCACTGGCAGCTCCCACCCTGAAATTCAGTGTTGGAAAAGCTCAATGGAATTAACTTTCTTGTTTCAGCCATCAGCAAGCTTAGTTTGCAATACATTTAAACTATGCAATCTTAAATGGTCTGATTTGAAAACACTTGTTTCTGCTTTGTCAGAACTTGAAAATTGATAGTTCAAAATGGAAAAATGCTCTTGTGATACAGATAGCTCTGAATAATAAATTGTTTATTTTATAATAAAATAAATAAATACATTAAAGATAAAAAGTAATAATTTATGGGTGGCTTAAGTCACGAAAGAGTGGAAGCCTTTTAAGAGAGAAATATCTGGTTCAAATGAAGGGTCAGCCACAGAAAGTATATGGGAATAGCTGGTGAAAAATTACTCCAGAGCAAATGCAAGGCTTAGTCACCATGTTATGGAACCTGTGAAGAACAGAGTAAGGGAATATTCATTCCTTACCAGTCTTACCTTTCTTCAGCCTTCTACCCTTTCGTGTCCCTTATGGGGACACTTGTTACACATTCTGGACTCTGGCCCACGGTCTGTGCTGATGCTGATTTGTAACATCATTTGTGATATTACAAATGACTCAGAAAGACTCATGCAAATGGCGTTTTTGAGGATGCACACCCTTTCACTGTGTTGTCTCCTTGCCACGAGGTGCTGGAGGAGCAAGTCAGCTGTACTAATGATCCTCACCAGGCCCAAAATTGGATTATTTATTTTGGGATGCTTACCTAGAAACAGACTATTTGCTGTTAAAGCCTTGACTAGATGTGTTTCTGTTGCTTTTCTCTGATACATCAATACGGTTGGAATGACACCAGAACCTTGCTTTTTCCTTCTGCTCATTGAAAGGTTTCAAGACTGAAAGCAGTTGTTCTGTAGCAGATCTTCCGGCTGCTCAAAAGCTTCTGAAGTAGGATTTAGCACTGAAGTAACTGGTGCTGGATTGAAGGTGAACTCTCTTTTTAAATGTAGCAGTAAATGATTAAGTATATTGAATAAAAAAGGTTCCTAGGCAGACAACCTTTTTATTTCTGCTGCTCACCAAACTCACTTCTCTCAGAAATGCACATCTGTTTTCTTGTCATTCATGGATTTAAAAACAGTAATACATCCTGTGGCTGCTGGAGCAAGAATACCTGATTTTATGCTTTCATGAGGTAGTTCTCCTCCATCCAATTTGTTGCACTATCAACAAGGATCTCCTCAGTGGAAATAAAAGTATTTAAGAGATGGTCGTGTTGGGAAGCTACCAGAAAGAACTGGGTTCAATGTAACAATTTCCCTGTGCTGCCTTCTCACACACTTTTTCTGTTGTCTTTTTAGAGTGACTTTGCCTGTTTATTGTTGCTGAATTTGCATTGTTTAACACAGATCTGAGCACCACTTGTCTGAATGTTCAGTAGTGGCCTTTTTTTTAATCTGTGAAGGGTGGCCACTATGGCAGGGGCATGTCTATGTTGTACAGGTCTCACTGCACATCTGACAGCAAAGTCCACCACTCAGTCACTGCAAGCTCCTTTAGATGAGTCGGGGAATCTGTGTGACTTCACTTGTTGTCATAGTTTTGTCATCTCCAGCAATGTAAACTAACAGGACCTGTAGTGACTGAGTGTGGTGGGTGGTTGGATGACACCAATTCCATCAAACCCTCCAGCAGAGCCCTGAAGGATGGGGTGAGCCTATTTCAATGGAAAGGGCAGGGAAGGTATACTTCTTTCCATGGAAAACCAATGCAGAAGAGCCTTAACGTATGGCTGCTGTATGGACAGTACTAAAAAAAAAAGGGGGGGAAAGATAGCAGAAAACTCTCTGGAGAGGAAATATTAGGTTAAGACTGCCTACGTTATTTTCTCTGGATAGAGTTGAGTGGGGGGGTGTGTGTTAAACAAGCCACTTTTGGTGGGTCCCTTTAAACTGTTTGCTTGAAACATAAAGTACACAAAGCCTTGTGGATATGTTTAGTAATGCACTAGAATCTAGTTTCAGGCTGTAAGAGGATAGAGACTTGATTTATGTATACTGGGACAATCTAAGAGCAGTGATAAACTAAACTGGGCTGTTACCAGTTGTACATTCACAAAGTAGAGACAGTAACTATTTCTTCCTCACATCACAGCAGTGAGGATGCAAAGTTACAGGAGAACCAACACATAAAACATACAGCAACTGTTGCGAGAGGAAATTAAACAGTGTCAGAAAATGCAACCAGATACAACAGATACCTTGAAAACAGGGATTCAAAGGTTCTTTGTACAAGCTTTCTGCATGCTTGGAATTTTATTTTAGAAGCTATTCTAAGTACAGGAACACTGTTGGTAGTGTAAGATGTCTCGAGTTCCAAAAGGGATACAATTTGGCAGTTGATTCATTTGCAAACAGACATCACAGTTTCTCAACCTGTTGCCCATAGTGCACAAACAGCTTTCTAACATCTGGAAATGAACAAGCCAGTAATTTTCCTTAGTGTAACTCGATTGCCATAGCAACCAGGAGGCTATTAAAATTTTACAGGCAAGGGCAACAGACTTAGGACAGTGCAATGGCAAGTAATCAACAGATTCTCAGTGCCTTCTTACAGCTATTAACTCAAGTTGTACCTGTACCCTTGGACCATTTGCAGATGGCAATTCTCCCTTTTATCTTTGTGACAATCTCTGAGATTTTCAAATCCTGTTTTTTCTTAGCTTAAAAAAAAAAAAAAGAGACAAAGAAACTAGACTTCCCAGACAAGTGGTGAAGACAGCCTCTTCTGCAAAATCATAGGAATAGTAACATGTTCATTTCCAACATGTATTCCCATTCTGTTATGGGAATACAGCTGAAAGCCTTCTTTTACATTAACCTAAAAATCTTCATAAATACACAGGAGGTGGGGGTTTGATTTAAGAACACTGCAATTGCTACTTACAATCCAATTATTGATGATACTACTCCCTAGCTGGCAAGTGGTACTTTTTACAGCTTATGTTAGTGCTGTTATTTGTGCCTTATGCTGTGCAGTCATCCACAGAAGCAGTCAATTAGCTTGATTCCTCTTCCCTTGTTTTAACATTAGCTCTGTGATGCTCAAAAACAGAATGATTTGCATCAGAGTGAAAGAGGTTTTGTTCTTCCCTTTACTGGTATTTATACTAACAATTGCATCAACATCATGTTCACCAGTTTGAACTCATAGGAATTTCCTCATGCATACAACAAAGATTTAAACCCATTGACTCTACAGTTACAGCTTTTAGCTACCTTGAATACACAGCAATTAGACTGTGGCAAAATACATACAGATACCGGAAGGTTTAAGTGTAGTTTAATACAGTATCAAACAGCATGATTACTGCTACACAGAAGCAGGGTAGTACATGCAGATTTTTGGTGCAGATTGCAATAGCAGGAGTGTCAGCACCATTAAAAATTTCACTCTTGAACTGTATTGGTATGATCCCTTTTAACTGCAGGAGTTACATTTGTGTATACAAATGTTTACATGAGGAGTTCAGACGGCAATGCGCAACAGCCACAGATCAGTGAACAAAGGGCAGTGGAATTCACCTGTGATTTTACTGCAGAAGATGATGATGAAATTTAAAAACCAGAATGTGCACTAACCAACCCCCTGATATGGTTTGAACCCCACAGAGAGCTGGCAAAGCAAAGTGGATTACTATTTGTCTCAAAATGCCTCCTGGGCCCCTCTGCCCTGGAATGACAAAACTCTAGGAGTAACCTCTAGGACAGGAAGGATGGCCACACATTGTCTATAGCTCAGGAGGTAAAGGTTTCTTAGTGTCATCAAGGCAGTAACAGGGATGGGATAAAGCTTTTTTTGCCAGATCTAAAATAGTTTAAAGGGAAGGCCCAGATTTGAAGTCTAACACGCAAGATAGTAATTTTGTAAAAGTAAATTCAGAAGTTCAGGTTGAGAAATTATTGTTAAATTCTAAGTCAGCAAAGCACACATTTAAGTGAAAATGGCAGGAAATGAAACTGAATCAGTTTGTGCCTTGTGAGACATACAGACCAGAAGTCATTTTAGGCAAAAAAAATTTGGTTGTGAATTAATTACTGAATGCTGAAACTGTGTTACTGTTGAGTGTAAATTCAACTCGATTTCTTTCATTTCTTGTGCTGTAAAAAGTTGTTGGAGCCATCTCAAATTATAAATAAGTTTATCTAGTTACCTATGTCAATTGGTATGCAACTTTCTGAAAGCCTAAGACATGAAAATCGTTACATGATTCTTCACCAATCAGTGTGGGCAATCCTCCCTTTTCTCTACCAGTTGCAAAAAGACAGAAGGAAGGCAAGCACTAAAACTTGGGGAAAAGAGAACAAAGTCTTTACTCTTGAGAATTTTAAAAAATATTCTAAGAATTAGTTTAATTCACTACAAGACAGTCATGTATAAAAGCACTCCTATGAATTTGAATTCAGAGAAATTTCTAGGCAGAGGAGTTAACTGCAGTGCTGGTAAAAAGCACTGACAGATAAATGGATGATAGAATTTTCAAACTGTAACATTAGATACTTACACATCTCTCTTGGTGTGACTTTGTGATGTATTCCATATCGCCTAAGCTATGCCCAGAAAATGAATCTTATGCCTTTCTGTGCCTTTAAACTGAACCCAAGAGAGGAGACAAAGTAAAAAAAACAGTCAGAGGAACCCTTTCAAGCAGTTCTGTGCTTCAAGGTCACTACTCCTCTCTGTTGTTCTGCTGCTGTGGGGAGTGATAGCTGCTGTGGCAGAGAGGGGAGGAAGCACCTTCCTTGCTTTCCAGCCAGCTCTCAGCTCTGCTTCTTCAAAATGAGAGAGATGGAGTTTTCCTGGGACTTTGGTTTCTTCTTCTTCTCTTCTGGACTTGTTCAGAACACCAGAACATCCAAACCTCACTGGGAGGCCTTCCACTGGGCTGGAGGGAGGTCCTCATGCCCACCCAGCTCCGGGGAGGAGAGAGACCACACCCAGAAGGACTTAAAACTCTTCCAGGTTTCTCTCCACAGCGAGAGAGTTTATTATTTAGTACTATTATTCTTTTCTTGCATGTTTGTTAAATAAATAGTTTTGTTTCCTTCTTCACTTTCCTCCGAGGAAATATTTCTTTTCCTGAACCTGGTGGGGGAGGGGTAACTACAACCTTCTTTCCATCAGAGGATATTTTCCTTTGAATTTCTCTCAAACCGGGACAACATCCCAGCTGCATGAGCAAATCCTCTGACTTCAGTGAGATTATTCAGGAGTGCAGCTTGAAAACCAAATACACTACAAAAAACTTGTCTTTAGAAGGAAGGTGAACAGCTACTTGAAGAATTTCCATATCATGCATTTTTCAAATGCTCCCCCATCTGATGTCTAATGGAACAATTTATATAAAGTTAAGAGCACATAAAGATGTTCTTAACAAGAAAAGCAACCTGACTGCAAATGTAGTTATCCATTCTGCTGACCAGAAACATTTTACCTGGTAAGTGTTCCCAGCTTTGACATTAGGGAAATACTGCATCTCAATGCATTACTTCTAATTCTGAAGAGAAGGAGTTTGACATGAATTTTTTAAATTCCATTTTAATTGAAATTTTAATATTCTGTAACATTTTCAATGTGTGTACTGAGTGCCACAGAAAAATGAATACTCCATATTAAAAAGCTGGAATGAAAACCCAAACCTGAAGTTTGAACTACTATAGTGCACATCTTGGGGTAACTACCCACCCACTGTGTTGCTGCATTACACATGCACTCAGCTGATTTAAGTTCTGTTACTATCACAACAGAAAAATTTAATTCACTCCTAAACACAGGAGCAAACAGCAACAAATGAATTAAATTTTTGCTGGAAGAGTTAGTCACAAGTTATACAACTTCTTTATGACAACTGAAGAGAAAGTCAAATGGACTTGACAGCCAACCACAAGGCAAACAAAAGAGAATGGAAAAATGTATGAACCAAAACTTCTGAAAAATGAGCTAACTTACCTTAAAATCTAAGAAGTCTGTTGAAGAAAGAGCAATGCCCATATACTCAGTGTGTTCATTACAGAAGAATCCCTTCATTAACACAACAAGCGCTACTTTGTTTCACAGGCTCATGAAGAATGGATGTATTTTGTGCTTTACATTTTATCATCAAATGCTATTTCCAGAGTCATACTGTTCCTATGAAGTGGCTTCATTAACAAATGAAGAAGTGATATATTCTCTCTCCCTCAGAAACGGGGGAAAAAACGACATTTGCCATATGGTAAAAAGAAAAAAAAAAGCTAGTGAGGAGTTAATTGCTTAAACTTTCTGGATATCATGGCAAAAAAGGCAAAGCTTAAATTTGCTTTAAGTACATTATATTTATAGTTCTGAAAATGTGTTCATGCATTTTACACCTCTTTAACAATGACATATTTAAAATTTACTGTAATTGGCAGAATTTCTCACAGAAGCCAGAAAAGTGAATAATTTTAAAGTTTTTGGTGCTGATTCTTGACCAAATGATTGGAGTCTTTAGCAGTATAATGTACTTAAAATTGTTGGGTCATATTCTGAAGTGCACTGGAGCAGCAGCTTAACAGATGGCATTGTGGAAGGTCTGAATGGATTAAACAGTGCTTCAAGATTATTTCCTCTGTTCTCTTTCTGGAACTTTTACCTTCACTGATGTCTGACACCTGGTTCCAGAAGTTAAGAGTTATTACCAGAGGAGTCTGGCTCTGAAGCCTGGGTTAACTGCAATGCCAAAGTGGCAAAATCCATCTTTGCAATGTGCAAGGGCAGTTCATACTGGCTACTGTGTAAGAACTCCCACCTCTAACATGTTGTCTATTTTCTCTCAGGAATCCCTTTCCTTTCTCCCTTCCAAACCCAGACTCTTCTCATGTCCATCTGGGAACACATCATAGCTTCACTCTCTTAAATAAAATCATATGTTTCCCCAAGATCACCAAATATTGCAAAAAATAAATTGCATTCAATCACATAGGAAATGGCAACAAAAAAGGTGACTTGGTTAAGCACATAACAACTTTTTTTTTTGTGAGCTTCACAGCACCTGGCAAGGTTAAAAAAAAAAGGAAAGAAAACTTTACACTTCACTTTTCACAATGACATCAATTAACTTATACATAAATTCTAAAGACTACAACTTGTCAAGTCATCTCAGTTTTGCTGGTACCTATTGCAGATAACAATACTGATAGCTGCCATTTAAGGCACAGTTGTTTTGATTCGGGGTTGAAGAGTTAATCATTTTTGATATCCAGCAGGCATTATGTTCTCAGTTCTCTGCAGCAGCCTTTTTAGAAACAATACTAAAATAACAGAGTCAAGGGAGGGAAGACAGAAGTGACATACTTTAGATTCTGGTCCTAAGAGTAGAAGAGACTTTGCACATTTCAACATATTAACTCCCCCTTACAGTTTGAAGTTGTTCCTGAAGGCTGTATTCACATAAAATCTTATGCTGAAACAGATAATGAGTACAGAGGACTATTCTACCTCAGCAGAAGACAAGTTACTACGAACAGTTTAATGGGATCCCCTGTGCTTTCCTACCTAACTGTGCCTCAGGACTAAACACGTATGTAAGAAGCTTAAAAGAACACATGTATTTTGAAAACTAAACTAACAGTTTTATTTAACCAAGTTTTTACACTCTACCTTGGCTTAAAAGCCAAGATCAACAAACAAATAATGGTGTGTTCAACAAAAATTTATCTAACTAGTGCAGACTTAACATGGCAAGTTAAGAACACACCTGCAGCTGGAACTATTTCTTTTTTATTCTAGATTATTCTACATATTCACTACTGGATTAAAGCACGGATCTTCCATTTAAAGACAAGCTCTAAAAAAACCCAACTCATTGCTTTTGTTTTCAGTATAAAAATATAGCATGTACACACACAAAACAATTCCCCTGGCAACGATGCCTGCTGCAAGTAAAAATAAAAAATAATTGAAAAATATAAAACAGATTTTAAAAAGATGCTATGCATGTACTAATGTCAACTGTATAACAAAAACTGTCATTCATTCTGTACTATTCTAGGAGGTGGATCCAGAAAGAACATTTCCATTTATTTAAGATTGATGTTTTATGTGCTCTTTAGACTTCAACTGGCACTGAACAGACTTGTTACTATAATCCAGAAATTTCTAATATTGATCCAAATACATAGATTTTAAACACAAAAGCAAGTAACTTCAGAATTAAGTTTGTGACTCAAGAGTTGGTTCAACAAATTAAACTTTTCAAAACCAATACACTTGTTTCCTGAGATGCCTAAAAGTCATGTTTCAACTTCACATTGCACTGCAATTAACAAAAATTACTATGCACAAAACCAGACATTAACTACAGCATACAAGCACATTTACAGAAGTCACCTAACTTCACTGTTGTGAACTACTGTGCTAATGTGTACACCTTAACAAAGCTCCTAAAATATTCTTTATACATTACAAAACAAGGATTTACAAAACTTTATTTTATTTCCAAGTTATTTCATTCTAAAAATGTTGAAACATAAAAAATACTGCCTAAGAGACTTTACAATAAAAAGCTAACAATCTGACATGGGAGAGGTAAGTATATGGAAACTTGTTTGAACAGTCACAAATCAGTCGCTGGTGATTAAAGAACACTTTGTTCTTCAGAGCTGGTAGGCACTTCCACATAGCCAGAAATATAAGTTTTCCTACCACTCCTTTTACCTCCCAGACATAAAAATATCCAATGCAATAAAAAAAAGGAAGGATAAAAGGGTGGACATGTGATGAAATAAAAGTATTATCTAAGGTCTTGATTATTGTTCATCTTGTGTAAGTGTAAAGATTCTGTCCCAAAGTTTTCCTGACAAGATGGAGTTATTTGGCTTTTAAAAGTGTTAGCTGAAATACCTCCCTTTTTTACCAGTACATGTTGTTTGCTCATTGCTGTACTGCTGGTTTATGTCTGTAACAGAAACTGGCTCTAGGCCAGCCCATGGGTCCTCAAGCATTGAAGGTCTGTAATAGTTTTCCACATCATTAGACACTCTTTTCTCTCTGCCATGCGCTGTACCAAATGGAGTAGATGTCCTGGGTGATCCCTTTGGAAGAAAACCATCAGGTAAAGAAACATTTAATAGTCTAATTCAAACTAAAAAAAAAAAAAAAAAAAAGTTTCCTTCTGCTATAGTAGAGTTCTGAAGCTGATTATTAATTGTAATTACTACAACTCACTTGTATCTTCCTCAGGAAACATTAACTTTAATGTATTTTACTTTTTACCAGGATAAGAAAAAAGCACCACCACAGTCTTCTCCAAAACACTTGTTTACATCACTCTGGCACATAGCTGCAGAAAAGCAGCTCATGCTAATTTTCATAATCTGTCAACAGCATGTCTAACAAAAGCTGAACAACAAAGCAGGGAGTTAGAGGCTGAGGAAGAGTTGACAATATTACAAGAGCAGAAATGAAATATTAAGTACAGATTGAGCACAGTACAGTATAACTGAAATAGCTACAGAAAATTCATTAGGAAAAAATCCTCTTTCAACCAAACTAGTGTTCTGTGAAATTTGAGAACAGATTACTTTATTTTACATATTATCTCAGTGGTCATTGGTCATTTAGTGGGTACTGACTTTTGCGGGGAGCTTTCTATTTTTTTTTTTTTTTAAGATCAAGGATCACAACAATTGCTTCTGTAAAGCTGCTACAAGTCTGCAGCTTAAAGAGGGCTGTGACATAAAGGAACTCCTACACTCATTTTCTCCTGTTAGCATCATCCATTGTTCTCAGATTCACTCCTCTAAAGAGTGAAGTTCTGTCTAAAGCTGTATTTATTTAAATTGATTTGTTTTAAGTAAAGTTAAACAACCCATACTACAGATTGACAATAATCTCCAAGCATGTCCATTGCTTTCTGTATGTTTAGAACAACAGGATGCCTTGAGGCTGGTTAACAGATTTTGTAAAGCAGGGTAAAAGCACTTGATTATCAGCTGCTTTCCCCCAAAGCCCCGCCACCCCTGAATTTTTGCATCAGCAGTGATGCTATTTGAATTTGACTAGTAAGCCCTAACAGCATCTATGTAAATAGATCACATGAAACAATTTCTGAGAAAAAAATGAGAAATGATGCCATAAAGTGAAAGACCCGATGTTTAGCCAGAAGAGTAGATTTCACTCAAACAGCTTGAAGCTATTTCTGCTAATGTGCTGTGGCAGGAACACGTTGATGTGTTTCCAGCAAGAACTTTTCAGGAACTCCTAAAGTTTGATGATAATGGATACATGATCAAATGTGGGGACATCCAAGTCTTATTTATAGGGCACTTGTTTCTAATGATTCTTTGCAGTTAGGTTATGTAGCTAAGACAATGATCTGAAAACAAAAGGATTTCTAAAAGGTGGTGAATTACTATACTGTACCAAACCACATGAGGGTCAGAGAATCACGTCAGAATACATCTAAAAAACTTTCTAAGGGACATGGAGTTTCCTAGAGTAAGCTGACATGCTCTAGCAAAAGTGACACTTATATTAAGCATTCACACTTAGTAGTGAAACAGCAGTACACAGTGCATAAACACAAACCCCCACCATCTCTAAGCCACCACATTTAATTATTACCTTTTAACTTTGACATTATAAAATAGATTGAATATGGACCTTATTTATTGCTGTGTTCAATCTGCAGAAGGCAAAAGAAACCTGAGCTGATATAATGATCTGCAGTATTCAGTGAAGCAGAAAAATAACTCAATGGTAAGGCTCATTTATATGGATTTATTTAATAACCTTAAACTTCACTACATTATGAAGCAGGTAATCAGTAACACTGACATTGCACCGACATTTCAGCTTTTTTGAAATCTAGGAAATTTATTATTATGTAATACAAGATTGATAGCCTTCAGTACATGTTAAATTTAAGCATGTAGATTATTTAAGTTGGGAATACTAGACAGCATATGCTTTTTCCCCTCTGAATTTTATTTTAGGGAAGAAATCAAAATGTGATTATTCACATTATAGACCTGTGGAAAACAGCCCTACCTGTACAAGTGAATCCACTCAGTGCAAGAGGCACTATTTGGTACCAAAGATAGCCTAAAATAACTTTGCCACTAATGCCAACAGCCTTTTCTCAACGAATTCTTGCCAAAAAAACAGTCAATCTCTTTTCAGTACTTTTTCTCCAGATAACTAATATCTCTTCAGAGTAGAAAACAACATAGTTTGGTGTTATTCATTAGTAACTTATGTTACTGGGTGGAGTAATACTGCCTTGAAAGTAGGTACAGTCACTCCCTTTATCAGCTTGCTTCACCTGATGTAATTATAGCTGCTGGCATATGCACAGTGCACAAAAATCACAACTGTACCATTTCAAAAGGGTGGCGTTTCTTTTACTTTCTGTTAAATTTTTGATCCACACCACTACATAGCTGCTGCTAGTAGCTAGTTCACTAATTCCTGCTGAGTGTAGGAAATGAAACATTACCACCAGGAGAATTCCTAATGGAGATAAGAAACACAACAAAGACGAATCACAGAATGGTTTGGGTTGGAAAGGACCTTAAAGATCTAGTTCCAACCTTCCTCCCCGAGGGCATGGACACCTTCCACTAGTTCGGGTTGCTCAAAGCCCCATCCAGCCTGGCCTTGAACAATGCCGGGGATGGTACATCCACAGCTTCTCTGGGCAACCTGTTCCTCACCACTCTCACAGTAAAGAACATCTCCCTAATATCCAATGTAAACTTACTCTCTTACAGTTCAATGACATTCTCCCTTGCCCTGTCACTACACTCCCTTGTTTCCATAAATGTGTTTTCGTAAAAAATAAAGCAGAAGCACCTCTATGGAAAAAACAGAAAGTGCTGTTAACTACTGGCAATGAAAAGGTTGAGTTAGCCATTTCAGAAAAAACAAGCTCAGTATGTTTTTCTTCAAGTTTTCTGTTTGTTTCAAAGAAAGAAAGTCTGCGAGCACAAAATGAATACAGAATGCTACCTGCTAATGGCATGACATTAATAGAACACTGAAGTAAACATAAACAATCTTTTGGATTTTCCAACACAATTTTAAAGGGTCACTTAATATTTTCATCTGAAAAGTGACTGTAGCATCATAAATGTCAAAGGCATTGCAGTTCACTTAACAGGATCTACAGAGGAGAGGGGACAATGCACATGCATCATGAGAAATATGATGCTTAGAAAATGCATAAAGTGTTCCACCTGAATCTATTTACGGCCTCATGGGCAGAGATTCCTGTCCACACCAAAGCAAACGAGGACTCATGGTTTATGAGACTAACTCTCTCTGTGATTGCCTCTACTGCCCTCCCAGGCAAAACAGCTCATGTGGATATAGTAAAAGCACAGATTCACACATTTCTACAGTCCTGGGCAAAGCTACAGACATTCAATATCTTTTGAATCTCTGAAGGAATTGCCATCAGGCCAGTGCTCCTAATCTACTCACAAGGTCTAAAGAAGGAAAAGGGAGAAGGGAAGATGTGACAGTCTTCAGTGTCACAATGTGATGCAACTGGATTCAAACTTGTACTTTCTTTATGTCATGTTTCTTATCTCAGAATGTAACCTGAATTTATGGCAGCTTTCTTACATCAAGAATGGAGCCTGTGAGCCTTTGGGAGGGTTCCTGTTCTCAGGTCCTGACATGAAACAGTTCTGACTAAAACTAAAGACAAAAGGATTCCTGTGTATTCTTCTGCGCAGTTAATTTTAACGCAGGCTTTGAAAAAAAAAAACTTAATCAAACAGCCAAAGAGTCATCTTTTGAAGGGAAATTACACATTGATTACAAAAATTATCCCTCCAGATTCTGCAGCAGAAATGCCACATGCTTGGCTTTTTCAAAAGGCACTGAGGTTAAGCAATCTGTTGGCTTCCACACCGGGAGAGTCTCTGCTGTTGTACTGAAGAAAATGTATATATTTTATAATGACTCCCTTCCATCAACTTTGAGATTCCTGAGTTAACTGCATCATAAGAAAAGAACAAAATATTAGTCTTCAATGGACATGTGACAATGCAGTGCAGGCACATTAAGATTTTACTAATGTCTATTAAGATATCACTTCATTATCATACTTTAATACTTCAGTTATCAATAAGAGCACCAAAAAAATTTTATCATCGTACTGCATGTGTCATTTGTTACACTTAGAAGGCTTCTCTAATATTGCATAAAGCCAGCTACAAACATGAAGTTGTTAGCCTGAGAACTGATAGCCCTGTGTGCCTTGCCAGTCACATCCTATAAATAACAACGCTGAAAAAAAGCTTAACTCACAGAACCTGTTGTTGATGGCTTTCAGGAAAACTATACAAACAGTAGCTTTCAGCACAATGCAAAGACTTTAAAAAGAGAGTCTATTATTGCAACAGATGCTCTTGTTTCTGCTTAAAGGAGCCTCAGCTTAATTCTCTGTAACAGAGCACTCCTTTTCTCTGTCCGTGTCCTGGAAAACTCCGAGTGTGGACAGGGTGCAGGTAGGGCAGCTCCCATGATGAAGGACAACACGGGCGAATTAAAAACACCTCGCTTCACCACTACATTGAAGAAAACTGACCAAAGGGAAGCAAGTACAGGAGAAAGAAGTGTTTGCTGCCGTTTTGGGCGGTGCTTAATTCTCTACCTACACACGCCAGATTATGAAAAGGAAAGGTGCAAAAAGAAAAAGAAAAGCTGCAAAAGAAATGTGTCTTCGCAATCCGCCAGGCCTGGGGCCCTCTTCCCTATCCTCAAATCACAGCTGTGTTCTCTCCGTCCTCTCTACTGCGAGGGAGTGGGCGGGGGAAAAACTGATGTTGCTCAGTGCGGTTCAAGCCTCGCTCTCCCCCGTAAATCCTGCTGGCGGGTGGGTGCTGCACTGGCACAAGCCTTCGGTGGGCTACGGGCCCTGCTTAGAAGGAGCAACAGCACCTCGCTCCCTCCTTCCTTCCTTCCCCCCCTCCCCATGTCCCTCTTCGCCTTCCCCCATACCTGGAAGTGCCTCTGGAAGCCGCCGGGCGAGCGCTTGTGCTGCGGCGGCAGGTGCAGAGGCGCTCCGGACGGGGACGCGCCGCCGTACGGAGCCGGGTACCGGGGACTGACGCTCTGTGGCCTGCGCGGGGTCTGCGCCCCCGGCGAGAGGCTCCCGAAGCGCCCGTAGAACCCGGGGCCTCGGGGCGAGAGGCCGCTGCCGTACGGCCCGGGCCAGTGGCCGTAAGGCGGCGTGTTGTGGGGGCTCCCGTAGCCCCGCGGAGAGGGCGGCAGGGGCCCTCCGCCGGAGGGAGGGCTCCGGACGCCGCCGCCCGAGTAGGGAGGTGTCGGTGCGCGGAATCCCGGCCGGTACATGGCCGGGACAGGCCGGGAATGGCGGCAGCGGGAGCGGAAGCTGTGCAATGGCGGCGCCGCCGCATCCGCTCTTCTCTCTTCCCCCGCCTCTTCCCCGCCGGGCGGCTGGCAGGTTCCGGCCTCTAAAGGTTCCGCGGCGGGGAGGGCGAGGCGCCGTCCGTCCCGCCTGGAGGAGGGAGGGCGGGAGAGAGGGCCCGTCAGCTTCCCACAGCGACCTGTGCGCCGACCCCTGGGACTCTGCTGAAGAGGGGTAACCTGGAGTGAGAGTCTCCGAAGATGCCTGGTAACTCAGACGATCAGTCTCACTGCGTTCGTGGGCTCGGCGTGGCTGTCAGCGAATGCCCGCGGTTCTACAGCTGCTAAAAAACAACGAAATGAACTCCTGTAAAGCAAAGCCAAGTGTTTACCTCACATTTCATGTCACTTCAGATATGCTTATTTTGCGCCTTTTTTCTGGAATCTTTTAATGTCTGAGCCTGCAAATGCTACGTGTTACGGCAGTCCCGACTGAAAACACACAGTGACATTTCAAGAACACTTTAATGAAAAGGGATTTCTTCAAAATCGTTTTGAACTGTCAGCAATTAAGTAAGTGGTAGCTCAGGCAAAGACTTACTCATACAAACTCCTGGCAAAATGCTCTTTTGTAGGAGAATTTCATACTTAGCACAAAGTAAATGTAACAATGTTATTTATTACCATTCCTGCTCTGTTCTCAAGTATATATTAATGCAAATCCTCAAGAACTCTTTAAAAAATATTTAGGGGGTTTCTTATTATTTATTTCTGTCAGTACAACAAAGCACTGCTCAGTTTTAGGACGTTGCAACCTAGGAAAATTAAAAAGGGCTTTCAGAACAGCAGTGAACAAAAGTTAACTATTAAAATAACCAGAATGATTCTTTGCTTCATATACTAGTCTTGCTTTTCTTTGGCTTTAAACAGGTTTGGTTTGGTTTTTTTCCATGGCAACAACTATATTCTCAGGGAGCTCAGCTCCTCACTATACAATCTCTCTGTGAAAAATGAGGTAATATCTTTTAAAATCTAAAATGGAAAGAGGCTAAACCTGCTCGTTCAATTTTTTTGATAATCCTTTAGACTGGAAGATTATTTGTTTTTATTGTGCACACAAGGAATGCCATGTCTATACATGACAGTTTATCAATGTAAGTTACCAAATAATCTGATCTATCTCATTCCAAAAAAGCACCCAAAATTTAAACCCTTTTCACATCAAATGAATTGTATTGTTGTGCACCTGTTGCATTATACCGGGGTGATTTTGCTGATTAATTTCTTCTTCTTGACAAATCTTTAAGCATCCATGTAATACTTTTGATTACACACAGCATGTCCAGTCAACAATTCTGTCATGTAGGTTTTCTCTGTGCTCTTCCTCAGCATTTAGGCAGACGTGTGACATTTCTTAAGCCCGTGCTATTCCTAATGCTCGTTTTGAAGCAGTCAGAAGTTTCTGCTGCTCTTGAGATAAAGCAGTTGTCTTATCCTTACATATTTCTCATAAATAAATGCTGAACGTCTCTGCAGGATTTTTTATCCTGTTGGAGACGCAAGAAGACACCGTGGTGTTCCTGTAACAAGCCTTCTGCTCTGTCCTAACACAGACTAAAAATAGTCTGAGGGTACTTCGTTCAGGGAAGAGTCGCTCAAAGGTCACTTCAAGCTAACCCTTCCATAGCTATACCCAACTGAAGATACAGCTTACAGTGTAGGTAATATTGCACCTTTAGTGACGGAGAACTGAGGTGAAGGATCTACCTCGTGCCGGTGAGTGGATGTACTGGCATCCAGTGCGGTTGCCTGCCTTGGTGAGTGCGGAAAACCTTTCGGGGTGGTGGTGCTGGGGGTCGGTATTCTACTCTTACTGCACCATGGCAGTGTTGTATGTCACGGTCTGTACGCCGAACTGGAAGTACAAATTTCCAGCATTCAAACAGCGGAATTCCTGCCGCAAACATCTGCAGGACGCGTCCCTGCCTGATGAAGTCCAGCCAGGAGTGCTTCACAGGACAAGAGAAGCGCACTGTCCCGCAGCAACCAGCCGGGACCGGGACTGGGACCAGGCTCGGGATTGGGCGCGGGGCCGCCGCGCGTGCGCGCTCCCCGTCCCGAGAGATCCAAGGCTGTCCCGGGAGCGGGAGGGGAAGGGGGCGGTGGCGGCGGCGCCTGCGCCAAGCGCTCAGTGCTGGCTGGAGTGGCCGGGATGCTGCGTGCCGGGCTGGGAAGAAGGAGCCGGTGTTGCGGAGGGCTCTGGAGGAGCCCGTGCCCCGCAGCTGCCGGCGGCAGCGCCAGAGCCCTGAGNGCCGTGCTGTGCGGAGCGCAGCCCCTGGGCAGCCGCGGGGGCCTCGGACTTTGCGCCGCGGCCGGGCGCGCTGTCCGCAGGACCGCGTCGATTGTGACACGGAGCGTGTCAGCTCTCCAGGCAGCCTCGGCTAATGGCATATCCTGTTCCAGGCCCGATTTTTTTGTAAGCTTACCAAATTGTAACTGCGTACAGTTGTGCTTTTAATTTTTTTTTTTTTAAATGAAATTAAATAAACCCAAGCTGCAACAAAGTGATCGTTCTCTGGCTTCAAGTTTCTCTGTTATTAAATAACATAGAAAAATAGGAGCAATAGCTTTAGTGGCACTAGAATCGGAGGAAGTTTGCAGTTCTGCCTCCCACTATGAACGTACCAAGTGTGTCCCGGGCTGGAGTGTACCCACTAGATTGTGAATTAATTCACGGTAGTGATGGACTTGATTATAACTTACTGCATGGATAAAGTAAAAAAAATTGTGCAGTTAAAGTAGAGACAATAGACTTGAGCAGTCATGTTTTCTGCAATTTGAAAGTAATTGGAATGGGATCTGTTAATTTGCATTGTTGCAAAAATTAATTGGCTCTCTTCTAGGTGCCCTCTTCTGTCATGTACAAGTATAAAGGAAATAATTTTGGAATATGACACAAGAATTAATTTGTGTTCTGTGGAATGGTCTCTCTCTTGGTTGCTTATTCATATGGTTAGGCTAGGTCAACCTTGGGACAAGCTGTTGAGCTTAACTAAAGAATGTAAATTGTATTGAGAGTGAGTGGGTCTATTTATTCTTAATCGAGTTATTTATGAAAGATACATATTGCAGTCTAATTCACAATAAATTCAAGTATCATGGGGATCGAGAGTTTTTGCAGAGGATATAGTTAGAGCTGGGAGAGTGATTTTTTCATTCAGTCGTCGAGATACTGGTATAAATAAAAGAAGAAATACAAGAGAAGACATACAAGTGAGTTTGCATTTTAGAAAATTTAGACTCTTGAGTCAGAATTCTAACAAGGTCTAACTTTGGGTATGTGCCTGCTTAGGAAGCTAGTGACTAAACAAAAAACCCAGGGGATGTTTCTAGTTAATGCTGATCGATTCTGATCTCTTGTGTTTGTTTATGATGTGGTTTTGTTTCTTTTTATTCCTACAATAGATAGCACTCCCTTATTCAAGATTCATGTACCAGAACGACTGTTTCTCTGATGTCAAAAGGCTTTCTCCTGCAGTTTTTTCAGCAAATTAGGGTCACACTGGAATACAAATCAAGCTCTTATATATTTTTCTTGTGATCATCTGAGTTCTTCTATTCTGAAGAGACTAACAGGTCTATTCATTTCCTCAATTTTCAAAAGCAAACTTTTGATCTCTCTTCTTTCTTGAATTTCTTTGTTGTTGTGGACATCTGTTAGTGACTAGCTTTGAAAAAAAAAATCACAATAGTCTGTTTGTTTTCAGAGCAGCAGTTGTGCTCTCCTATTCTGTTCCAGCTATGGAAGAGTCCTAATCCCTGAATGGAGTATTAGATGATGCCATAATATGAGTGATATGATAATTTGCAGGAATTCATCAGTTTTAGTTATGCAGAAATACATAATTACAGCCTAATCTTAACATTTTATAGTCCTTTTTGAGAAATACCTTTATGGATTCCGACAACTTGGCTGTAGGTAGAGAACCTGTTGGCTCTGAAGAGTTGCTAGTGTTCTGGTAGTGTATCTGTGAGTAGCCCTAAATATTGGCTCAGGATGAGAATAGGTGAGCATTTAAATAATAAAGTGCAACTCTAAAAGGTGTGGTAATAACAGAGGAAGGTGGACCTTTTCTGACTGAGATTATGTCTTTTTAATTTTTGGGGAGCTTCAGTAAAACTTTTTAAATATTTTTGGTAAAAAGAGTAATGTTTTCATGGAGCAAATGGTGCAGCCAGCTTGATAAGACTGAAGTTATACTGGAGGGTCTGTGGTGTTTTCCTGGCACAACTGTTTTCCAAAATCTAGAACTCACAGAGGTGTGGAGCACTAAAGAGAAATAGCAGCCTGAGATCTTCCTAAAGGCTTTGAAAGTATAGGACTTTATTGGCCATTCTTAGATGTGTATGTTCTCAACATGCTGCTCAATCTGCACATTGTATTAAAGCCCAAAACCTGTTAAATGGAAATCTCCCTGGAGTAATTGGTAACAATGGAAGAAAATTTCTTAAAGATGAACAATGGGATGCGAGTGTCCTTGCTGAGAACCGTGCAGTTAATGAAAATACTTTAGCAGAATCCTTGAATTTCCAATGCTGCTTCAGTTCTCTGTAGCTTTTTTAAAATCTCTCTCTTGGTATACATCTCCTTCTGATATGTAGGAAGGAGAGTTATGAGGGTGACTGAAGGATGGTTCAGGTCTAATGGAGGGAATGTGGAGCTGCTGATACAGGCATGCACTGCTGCATGATATGGGAGATGCACCACACTGCTCTGCAGGCTTTGAATGAATGTAGTTTGTTTGATTCCCCCCACCACGTTTTACATCTTTCTCTTACCGGGACAAGCGCCAAAAAGAGATGCTTGCCACAAGTTGGTATGTGTCATTTTAGTGGTGTTACTGGACAAGTGCTTTTGTTTTGTGTGTGATATGAAACCATCTTCCAAATAGTAACCAAATGACCATTCACACAGGGTGATGAGGTGTTTGTGTTTCCAGCCTACAATTAAAGACTGAGTGAGAGGAAGGTAACCCAAGGCCTCCAAAGAAATAGTTGGCCAGCCTGTGGTTTAGTCTGTGAGATTACTTGCTCTGTCTGTGACATTTATTGCCCTTACTATTGTTTCTTAGATCTGGTCAGGTTGAAAAGGGTGAGGGAAAGGAAGAAAGCATTGTTATTTTCTAATAATTATCTTGCATGTGCAGCTGACATTGAAAGAGTATTTCCTTGGCTCAAATATTCTGCCTTAAGTTTTGTGATGGGGATATTCTTTTTGTGTGTGTATGTGATGCAAGTGGATAGGTCTACACAACTTTGTTTTGACAGGTCAAAACACTTTGTGAGTTCTACTATGCTTCCCATTGGTCTGCTACACTTTTAGTTTATGTTATCCTGATGTTGCTTGCTAAAATGCTTTTGTTGTATCTTTCTTCAGAATAGTCTTTAAAAGCTGTTTTAGTGTTTGTGGAAGGCACATCTAAAGTATCGCTGTAAAGTAGCTTTATAGTGAAATTGCTAGGGAGTTAGAATGGGTTATGAAATGTCATCCATAAGGTTTTCCAACTTTGAAAGACTTTACTAATGTAGTATATTTATAATAACCAGTCTGTTCAGAAAGTTTTATTATCATTTATTAGGGGAGGGAGATGAGGGAGGATGATGAGAGAGTGTCATGAAAACAATGTGGTTTATTTTTTTTTAAGATCTAAGTCACTGTTTTTTGTTTCCTGTCAGGTGCTAGTAATGTAAAGCCATTGGATGGTGTGAAAATTCTTGATTTAACAAGGTTTGTGTTTTGTCTGTCATTTGTAATGTGTGTCTAAATGCAAATATTCTGATTTGAAAAACAAAAAACCCAAATTTTTTTAATTTTTTTTTTTTTTTTTTTTTCCTAGTATGGAGAAATCCCTGTGTGGTTTGGGTTTGTGAGAAGGATTTTCCCTTCATGCGCTGCCNGCTTCTAATTTAATTTTGTGTATTTTTAGTTTAACACAATGGTTTTCTTCTTCTACTCAGCACATGCACTTCTTATCCGTAGAGTTACTGAGGATTGGGTAATGGTAAAAAAATGCTTAATTCTTATGGTATAGCTACACTTTTTACCCCATATAAGAAGAATAACAAATTGCATGGCATTCGGGTCTCTTTTAAAAATAGTCCCCTCACCTGACTCTCAGTTTTATGTATCATTATACATTTGAGGTGTGTAATTATGCTATAGCAGCTGCACATTATGTAATGTATTTTTTCCTTTAAGTTTCCATATTTTAAGTTTCCCTCCTTTGGAATTACTAGTTTTGAAACTAGTTGGTGAAAATAATTGAGATACTAAACAATATTACATTCCCTATAATTTATAGCATAACAGTCTATAATAATTTATAACGTAAATCGAGATACTAAACATACTACATTCTCTATATTTTATTTATAATAGGAAATATTGAAGGTTTGAACATTTAATGAAACACTGAATGTCTGACGAAGGTTTTGCCATATCAGTCTATAGGTCATCCTTATTTACTGACCATTGTTATAAAGGTTTTCATTTTTGTAACCAGGCAAAGGTCCATCAATTTTGTAATGTCAGGTTAGACTGATGCTGGTTGTGTTCCAAACATGTAGGTAATAGGAATGGAGTAATGTCAGCAATTAAGTGTGAAGTAGTGGGTTTGGAGCTTTGCATTGTTTGTGATCAAAGGAGAAGGGCAGCTTCAGAATTATAAATTTCAAACATTTTAGAATGTGAGTAATCCTCTCTTTCTGTGAGAGGGTGTCTACTTTCACCAGAGTATTAATCCAAAAAGAACAGTAGCCCCACTAGTGTTCTACATAGAAAGTATTACTGAAATGTTTGCTTTGAATCACTTAAAGTACCCACACAGAGAAGAGGCTGCCCCTGGCCCCCTCAAAAATAGTCTTTTCAGATATTAAACAGTACAAGTGTTGATAAGCAATTTATGTTTGCATAACTTCTGCCACTGTAGATCTTTGATGGCTGTAGACTTCTGTGTTACTGTAGTGTATAGCATAATTATGAGAGTGGCTATGTAATGTAACACCTAAGGTTCTTCAGCTTGTTTCTGTGTCTTTGCCAGTGTCAGTCTTCTATGTTGGCTCACTAAGGAAAGTTCTCAGTTATGTGAAGTTAACAAGTAGATGAAGTCTAGACATTGAAATAGATGCAGGAATGCGCATGCTTCCTAACCGTCAGGACAGTGATTGTATAACCATTTGAATTTAGCTTTAATTCTATTTAAAATAGATTGCTAGTTCTCATGATGTTTAAGAAAGGTTAAAAATTGGAAATTAAGCATAAATTATACAGCAATATCAGTGTCTGCAGCCCATGTAAGGCAGGATTTCTGGAAGAGCTGGAGGTGGGGCACTGCACCAGCCATAGCAAGTGCTTCTTTTTGTTGGTATTGTGCAGCATGCAACTTAATTAGTTGTTGTCTATCAGTGGTATCTTGATGTTGTGTCTGGAGCGTTTCAGGAATTGATTACTAACCATATGAACCGTGACTTGGTGCAGGCAAGAGCCTCTACTAAATTCTTCAGGATTGACTAAAAGAATTGCATTGTATCTCTATGTTAAAACAACCAACCAACCAACCAACCAAAAAAACCTCAAAATCTCCTTTCCCCAACCTCTCCAAGAAAACAACCAAAATACCAACCCACAAGTAAAAAACAGCCAAAAATCCTGCAAATACACTAGTGCTATGTGGTTGTATTAGTATTTTAAAGACTAAATGGAATCCCAGTGCTAACAGAAACTTTATTTGCTTTGCTTAGTTGCATTCACTTTTAGGTGGTTTTTGATGTAAATATCTTAAAATATATATGTTAAACTAATATTTGTCCTGCCTGCTAGATGAAGGTTAGGTGACTTAGGTCTGATATTGGAGGAAAGCTTTTTATTCTTTTTGTTTGATGTGTGATATTGGACAACTGTGAATATGTGATGGTATTTCTTTCAGGAGCTGGTGATGACACAAGAGCCTGGGGCCCACCTTTTGCTGGGACAGAAAGTGTTTATTTTCTCAGTGTCAATAGAAATAAAAAGGTAAATGGGGTGGGGAACTGAACATGTTTTCTGTAATTTTAACTGAATATATAACACCTTTTAGTTTGATTCTTAACATATATGATGGAGCAACAGTTACATTGACCTTATGTTGTGATGAATATGTTCCAGGAGAAAACCCAAACGTTTTTAGAACAAAACAGGTTGCAAATCTCTAGTATGGTGCTGTAGGCAGCTGAGGCAAAATGGAAAAGTGAGAGTGCTCCTGCTGGTCTTCACTTGCTGGTGCTAATTAACTGAAAATGAAACCTGCTGAAATAAGGGTTATTTTATTTGAGTAATCATTTCTTTCAGGTGCATCAGCTCAGTTGACCTGTGTCAGCTGGCAGCTGGAAGAGTGCTGCCATTATACCACAGTGAGGTTGGCTTAATCTAGCTTGTGAAACTTTGGGATTAGCGTGAAGTTTCATGACATACCCGAATTGTTTAATGGCTTCTTACCATTGAAACAAATGTTCCTGATGTCGCCCTGTGTACTTGTGGGTCCTGTGTAAATATAATAGTGAACAGGCTGCATATGTGTCAGACTGGTTTTGGTGCTTGTCTGATCCATTAATGAGATACAGTTCAGCTTGCTTTGCTGAG
>VZTN01018141.1:44655-87409 GCA_013400515.1 Erpornis zantholeuca
AATTTATTTAGCCAAATTAGCTATAGTGTGAAATTTGACTGTTGGTTTTGTTTAGAAGAGGCTGATAATCCCTTTCACATAATTTTTCACATAAATTACTGTTGTATTTTTTTAAATCCTCAGAGTATAGCTATCAACATGAAGGATTCAAAAGGAGTAAAGCTAATCAAAGAGGTAGGTTTTGATAGCATGCGAGGTGTGCTATTTTATATTGTTGTGATCCTGAGTAATAAGGATTAAACTGCATTTCAAATATTAATTTGATAATTTAAAAAATCTATGTATGCAGTAAATTTTGTAAATTACAGTATGTAGCTTCTGTACTCCATGCTTCTGGACTCAATGTTCAGTGTAACTTCTAATGACTTTAGATTTAAATTTACATGAAAATGTCATCAAAATCTTCAAATGAAATATTGTGGGGAGAAGCCTATTCCTTTCCTGTTACTGCTGCTGAATTTGATCTTGCTGTACTACTGCATTAGAAAGATTCAAGATGGACTGATCTGATTAAGTCAGTGAGCAGTTTATAGGAATTGCTGTGCTCCAGTAAATGCAGTTTTTTGAATGTTACAGTGTATTCACGACTTCAGTTGCTGTATATCTTTCTGAAAAACATTGTCCTGTAGATGTAACTTAGTATATGTTTCTTTTCCAGTATTTGACTTCAGGGTCTTTTAAGGTGGTCGATTTCTCTATTTAAAAATAATAAAAACATAGAATTTCACATTTTGTGAAACTTGTGTTTAGTCATCCCTTTATTTATTACTTGTTGAGAAATGCAAAATCTGCTACTTGCTAGTGCTGTGTTTTAAGCCCTGCAGTAGTAGCAGGTGACTTCTGTTACTGTTTGTTTCAGTATCAGTTCCAGTCCCTTTTTCGCAGTGCGACTGTGCGTGTCATGCTGTAGGTGGAATTTGTCTGGTAGTATTTTTTGCTGGGAATAATTGCATGAAATGGAAATAGATTAAGTTTTCTGATGCTTTTGATTTGTTAACTATGCAAAGGTACTTCATAAGGAAGTCTTTGGAGATTATAAGCTAAGGATTCTACAGTGCCTTTTCTTTTTGCAGAACAGAGCCATTTATTGTTGATTTGTTATGGAGCTGTATGTTTATCTTCTAAAAAATTCGGAAGCAGGAATTTTTATTTGAAAAAATTTTGCATGGTATAACACAGACATCTTTTTGGATAAACTAGTCATATTCTAATTAAGTGCTATAAAAAATTTTCCTCTCATGGAAGAAGACTGATTTGTTACTTGACCTTTAAAAAGGGTGAAATAAAAACTACTCAGTGTCCACTGAATCCAGATGTGTGGGCTGAAGGTGTTTGAAGAGTTAAAGGCAGCTGGGCCTATGAGTCAAAATGAGGTGGAGGAAAAAATGGCATCACCTGTTAAGTATTTACCACACTAGTTGTAAAAATTAGGAGACTTCTTGTGACAAAGTAATTTCATATATTTTCCATCCTTTTTAAAAGTTGCTTTAATAACCACTGTAGCTTTCTGTTCCTTAAATCAATGCCATCCTTATCAGTGATATAGCAACACTGAGAACTGATGAGGCTCTCTTTGTCACGCTGCTTGTGGTGTTGTTCATCATTCTGCTTGATTTTGAGTGATGTATTTTGAAAGCATTTGGTGCAGAGGTCTTGACATTCCATTATTCATCCCAAATGGAACTTCTGTTTGGAGTTTTGTTGAAAAGTATGTGTAAAGGGAAGTTATTTATAACAGGCTTTTGTTTTCAGTTGTCTCCTGCTATCATCTGGACAGATGTGTATAGAATTGAGCATTGTTCAGCATTGTATTTGTTACTTTGACAAGTAGTGTCCGTGTCTTTAAAGCAACCGATGACAAGTATAAATTGATGTTTGTGGCACTGCTTACTCATACATAAATATGAGTTGTGTTGCCAGTGTAAACGCTACAAAGAAATGTAATAAGGTTATAATTTTTTACCTTTATTAAGAAAGGTATCTTGGTTAGAATATATTTTGTTTCCTCATATATATAGTATAAGTGGAAGAGGGCAAATCTCAATTTAGAATCATGTTAAAAACAGGAGTAGAGAGTCTTCAGGTATGTGACAAAAGCACAGAGTTGATAAGTAGTCAGTAGTATCAAGTGAGCTGAAGAAATCTGTTAATCAGGAGTCCCAGCTGCTTTTCATCCTTTGGCACAGCGCTACAAAATATTTTTTCAAGGGCCTATTTTTTCATACATGATTACTTGATTTCCATAAAATTATTCTTGTGTCTTCTTTATTTCTTTATTCTATGTCATTTGTAGCTCTTTCTTCCCTCTTAATGATTTTGGCTGACTGTTAACTACATTCCAAATATTTGTGTGTCTTCCTAAATGATTTTTTTTTTCTCTTCAGTGATTGTATATGTGTCAGTCCCATGCTCTGACATCTTTTTGTAGTATCTCTTTAGAACATTATTTATCAGTTATTGGCAGAAACCCATTTTAAAAACCTTGAGCATACTTCTCTCCTGTTAATTATTTAGCCTTAACTAATGAACTTTTTTTTTATTATTCATGAAGAACTTGGGACTTTAATTGGCTAGGAGCTGATGGCACTTCTTTTCTTCCACTATTTTTAGCTGATAGGTCAATGTATCCCATGCGTTGCTCTCTTACTTGATAAAGCGAACTACTCACACATATATATGTGCATATATATATTTGTTTATATGCATGTGTATGCAGATTCTCCTCTGTAAAGTTCTCGTAAAAACCAAAACACACAAAACACAAAAAAATCCCCAAACAAACAACAAACCAAAAAGACCACTAACCAAAACTTCCAAAAGGTATGCATCATTTCCTTTATGAAGTTACTAGCATCATTATTTTTTTTTCAGTGTTATGACTATCTTGGCCTGAACTGGGCTGTTTTTTATTTCTTGAGGTGTAGATATCAAGCCTATCAGTATCCTTTCTGGAATAGATAGTACTCCAACTCACGTCTGTGTTGTATTGCTCTGTTAGTAGATGTTAAAATACAAGCAATGTTTAGAGGAATTTTAGGGCATGAAGTATGAAATTTTAGTTGACAATGGACTTAAAACTTCATTGAGACTGAAAATCTCTGAGTTTTAAGAACATACAGTTTGTTTGGATCAGACTCTGTATCCAGTTTTCCACAATGGCAGAATCGTTGGTTCAGTAAGCATCAGTGCTATATATAGACTGCTGGTTTTATGCATTAAAAACTATTTCCATTGAAAATGTTAGGTGCAGAGCTGGCACAGAACTTGTAAGGTGTCTTGAAAACTCCTTCCTCTGACAGTATATACCCTGCTAAACTGGGCCCAAGTCATTATATCCTCACTTAGCACTGTTGTCATTCCACATACGTTGCCCAGTCCAGAAGTATGGTGCTTTTATTGTTACAGTACTTGTGTCATGCTTTCTTTCTCAGTGGCTTGTAGAAGATAGGTCTTCAATATAACATGGACAACAATTTTCAACTGATTTAGCCCATCCAATCACTGTAATTTTCATAGATTATAAAATCACAGTGAAAGCAATACACAAGTCGTAACCAATTTCATCTCTTGGATGAATTAGGCTAAAGCTGTAGCATTACCGGTTTGAAAAGTATTTATGTATGAATTGTGATGGATTTAAATAGAAAATAAAACCTCCTTAACTTTATTTTTCTTGAGGGCGTTGTGATTTCTTTTATGATGATAATAGTTTATAGAAGCTTCTCTTATGCACTCTATATTTAATTGGCTGCAAATAGCATTAAGTAATTAATGTATCAGTTATGACTAAAATGGGTGCACAAACTTGTGTACCTGTCAGGGAACATTTCTTAAATTCCTGTGCACTCACACACACCCCACACAATTTACCAGGCAAAAAGCCTACAAGTCTCTAAAGGCATTCATCTTTCTTTTAACATGTAGTTCTTGTGCTTCAGGTGTTGACTTGTGTTAGTCATATTGAAATTTGCATATGTATATCTGCTTACAACTTTTATAAGAGAGGATGGAATTTAAAGCTGATCAAGGTTATATGTTAGTCTTAACATCAGGAGATTTTTGGACAAGGTCATTCATTTGAAAGCTATGAAAAAAGTCATATTGCTGAGCTTGACAGCACTATTTATTGGATGTGACTTTAAGATCTTATTTTTAATTTTAAGAGTTGTTGGGCTCCCTATTCTATTTCTACATGTAGGAAGTTGGATATATGGCTGTGTTATGATAATTCTAATCAGTAATTGAAAATGAAAACCAATTAAAAAATTATTTCTAATTTAGAGAAAATGTGAATGATGGAGATATCACTTCACTTTTCTTGAGTAAAAAGGGGTAGAAAGATTGTATGTGAAGATTGTTCTATAAACTATTGTCAAGCCTTAGGAAATTGATGTGATACTGATAATATCACAGTTTTGTCTAATCACTTCAGGATTTTGACAGTCTTCTTTCTAGATATGCAGCATCTCTAATATGTAGTTTGCAGAAATGCACAGTCTAACAGGCAAAAAAATATCCCTATAGGTTTGCCAGTTTTCTTTTATCAGGAAGACTGGAGCCATTTTGATTAGCAAGATGTTAAAATTAAGTTACATAGGAATTTATTCAACTTTTGGGAGCTGATTAACAGATTTTATTAATCCTTTTCTTTTCTAAAGCTTGCAGCAGCATCTGATGTTTTTGTGGAAAACTTTGTCCCTGGGAAGCTGGCTGACATGGGTCTAGGTTATGAAGACATTAAAAAGATTGCTCCTCACATAGTGTACTGTTCAATTACAGGTATTTTATTTTCAATTCTTTGTGTTCATTATTTCCTTTATTTCAGTCAAAGTGTTATAAAAGTCATGTAGTTATATAGAAGTATGTTACTTGGATGTCAGTTCAGATAAATTGAAAGTTTAGGTCAGTTCAATTCAAAAACAGGTATAGAAAAGCTGTGAGGAAGCAACCATGTCATCAGTTTAGTAGCTGTCATTACCATGCCAGCCTGACATGTTCCTGTTGATTTCAAGGGAGCCATGTTGGGCTGGCCTCCTTGGATTTTGCTTTAAACTAGCCGAAAACTGAGATTTTTTTTTTTTTCTCCCAGAAGTTTTACTGAATCAATTTACATGTTGTGTGTTTTAATTCTGGTAATCTTAGTGGTTTTTACTGCCCTGAAGTACCTCTTGTTGCCTTTCCCTGGTCTTAAAATTAAAAGCCAGACATAATTAAGGGGAAAAGGGGTTTTTATTCTGGTATTTATTTAAGGATCCTTAGGTGCCCCACTTCGTCCAGGTGGAATGTGCCAAAATGCACACAGAAGTGCACACACATGATACATCGCGTATACAACTTATAGGCTTTGCAAATTAGCATATTTTTCAAAGATTCCCCAATGAGAGACTTGAATGAACCCCCCCATTCCAAGAAATTCCCCCCTGGTTGGACCTATCTTAGTTTACAGAATGTGGTCTAGAAAGGACCTTGGTTTCTGACTGCGAGGCTTCCAGGATGTTTGGTCTCTTGGGTTAATGGGATATTGGGTTTCAGTTATCAGAGTTGAAGAATTACAAGTATATGGATTAAAAGCACTAAGAATACATGAAAACAATATAAAAGAGTATATAAAAGGGATATGAAAGAAAAGGCAAAAAATCATCATGATGTATCACTCTCACTTCAGAATTGTGCAGTTACCTGTTCATGGAAGCTTTCTGTGACTTTTTTTACAATCTACTGCTTGGTAACCAAAACAGAAGAAGAGTTGTATGTACTTTATAAAAGCAGGGAAGAATGAAAAGAAAGTAGACATATGTATGCAGTTCCTGATATTCATATACAAACAATTTTAAGTCTGAAAAACTGCTTAAAAAAAGGGAAACAAAAACTACCCCCCAAAATCTTAATCAAGCACTAAAATGAAGAGTCTAATATTAAAATGCAATTACATAACAGCAGAAGGTACAGACATTGTTAGATGGGTTTAAAATCTTAGTTAAAAACCTGTTTTGCCTCTGAATTTCTGCAGAATAAATGGCTTTGGCTTTTTGGTTACTGTGTATGGATGTCACTTAATAGAAATCAAATAGCTTTTTAGTCTCTTGTGATGTATTTATCATATTTGTGTGGCAAATGTCTGAAAATGTCAAGAGCAGAAAGAATTATATTTGGGGCTTCCTGAGAATCTTTGTTTAAATACCTATTTAGGTTGATCAGTGGCTAGTTACGACAATGTTTTTCACACTTGCTTGTGCATATAATCTCACAACTGGAATTTTTAAAGTGGGTTTGCCTTTTTTTCTTTCCTTTATTTGCTTTGTTGCTGTTCCCATAATGATGAAAAATAATTAAAATTACATCCAAACAATCTGTGTGAGTACAACACCCTCTTATTATATGTCAGATGCTCCAGTTTCTTAATCAACTTTGTGACTGTGCTTGCCTCAATAACTTGATGTCTGCCGTGTACTGGGTAGCCCAGAGCTGGGCACAGGACTACAGACGTGGCCTCAACAGTGCTGAGAAGAGGGGAGAAATCTACCCCATTGGTCTGCTTGATTCTCTTCCCAGTGCACAACAAAATACTGTTGTCCTCTGCTACAAGGATGCATACTTTTATATGTTTTGAGTGCTGTCTCAACTGAGGGTAACTCTTCATTGCTGCAGACTTTCCCTCTAGTCTTAGGGACCTAGGGCTCCTGAGAGCCATCTTTTTTTGGTAAATACTGAGTCAAAAAAGCATTAAATGCATCCACCTTCATAGCCTTCATTCATTTTGCTGTAGGTCCATGTCTTCCTTAGTCTTCCTTCTGCTGCTGATTTGCTTGCAGAATCCTTTTGTGTTACCTTTTGTATCCTTTGCCAAATTCAACTCTGGGTCAGCCTATGCTTTTCTTACCATATATTTGAATGATCAAACAGCACCTCTATACTTCTAGGTCACTTGCCTCTGCTTTCACTGCTTGGAAAACAAGTTGGACAAAAAGCACATAATCTTGCTGTTGAGAGCTTTGTGTAATGTATAACTTATAGTTACGTTCTATAATGGAAAACACATAAGCATTATTCATGGACTACGGCAACTTGAAGTTGAAAGTGTTTGGGAGGTAAGAGCTAAATGATGTTTGTTAGGCATCCATAAAGCAACTTGGAATCTTAAATTATGGTTGTTTAAGTCTTGAATACTCAACAGGTGATAAGTAACATCTACTTAAGGATGATACATCTTTTAGGAGTAAAGACATAAGCTCCAGTGCCCTTAAAAAAAAAGTCAGCTCAAATCCATTGAGTTAAGACAGGAAATACCGAAGCCTCAGTCTAAGCATATTAAAAGAAGCAACCAGACTAGAACCAAATGTACATCTGTGACAAGGGAGCTTGATGGTGGTAGCAGGCACAGTTTTTTGACACAATCAGGCAGAAACGTGATTTAAGAAGAATTCCTGATTGATTTCTAAAATCTCTGCGATGTGATTCTAGATACTACAATTACTAAGTATTTTGTGCTGTGATTGGCTTTGCTGCATTGAAATGTGCTTGGGTTTTTTGGGGTCTTTTTTGGAGTTTTTTGGTTTTTTTGTGAAGAGAGGTGGGAATAGGTATGAGGCTCTGGGATTAGAGGGTCGGGCAAATTATAGTGAAGGTGAAGGTTTATCCGGGGCAAGACAGTCAGCCAGACACACTACAACTACAGCTCTAAAAAAAGGACAGGTGACTGTTGTAGGTGACTCCCTTCTAAGGGGAGCTGAGGGCCCCGTGTACTGACTGGTCCCATTCTGCAGGGAAATCTGCTGCCTCCTTGGGGCCTAGGTAAAAGATATAACTAGAAGTCTCCTCTGGAAAGGCTGGACATACCTTAAGAAGGACATTGTAAAGGCATAGGAGCAGGCTGTCCCTATGTGCCTAAAGATGAGCTGGCAGGGAAGAAGACTGCCCTAACAGAATAAGGAGCTTTTGCTGAAACTTGGGGAAAAAAAAAGAGAGTTTAGAAAGAAGAGGCAGGCAATTCAGGAAGAGTACAACGGTGTCATTAGGTCACATAAAAAGAAAATTAGAAAGACAAAAGCTCTTCTAGAACTCAACCTGGCCACCTCTGTAAAAGATAATAGAAAGTGTTTTTTTAAATACATTAACAACAGAAGAATGATTAAGGAAAACTTCCATCCTTTATTGTATGCAAAGGGGAATATTGTAACTAAGGCTGAGCAGTTAATGTCTCTTTTGCCTCAGTCTTCAACAGAAAAATGGGTTATCAACCAGCTCCAGACAGGGACAGGAGCAGAATAGAGCCCTGTAATCCAGGAGTAATTAGTTTGTGACTGGCTGTGCCAGTTAGACACTCACAAGTCCATGGGGCGAGATGGGATTCACCCAAGGGTAGTGAGGGAGCTGACAAAAGAGCTTGCCTAGCTGCTCTCCATCGTTTTTCATCAGTCCTGCCTAACTGGGGAGGTCCCAGACAAACGGAGGTTGCTCTGTGTGACACCCATCAACAAGAAGGGCCAGAAGGAGGATTCAGGGAACTACAGGCCTGTCAGCCTGACCTTGGTGCCCAGGGAAGTTATGGAACACATTATCTTGAGTGCATTACATTGCATGTACAGGATAGGCAAGGGATCAGGCCCAGCCAGCCCAGTTTGTGAAAAGCAGGTCCTGTTTGACCAACTTGATCTCCTTTTATGACCAGGTGTCCTACCTAGTGGATTGGGGAAAGGCTGTGGATGTGTCTACCTGGACTTCAGCAAAGCCTTTGACACTGCCTTCCACAGCATTCTCCTAGTGAAGCTGGCAGCCTGGGGCTTGAACAGGTGCACACTTTCCTGGGTGAAGAACTGGCTGGATGGCTGGTCCCAGAGGGTAGTGGTGAGTGGTGCCACATCCATTTTGTGGCTGGTTATAAGTGGGATTCCCCAGGGTTCAATACTGGGGCCAGTCCTGTTTAATAAAGTTATTGATGATGTAGACAAGGGGTTGGGTGCACCCTCACTAAATTCGAGGATGACACTGAGTTGGGAGGGAGTGTTGGTCGACTGGAGGGTAGCAATGTCTGCAGAGGGTTCTGGCCAGGCTGGATTGATGGGCCGAGGCCAATGGTGTGAGGTTTAGTAAGGTGAAGTGCCAGGTTGTGCATCTGGGTTGCAACAAGCCCCTGCAGCACTACAGACTGGGGGAAGAGCAGCTGGAAAGCTGCCCAGCTGAAAGGGCAGATTGACAGTAGCTGAACATGAGCCAGCAGCATGCCCAGATAGCCAGAAGGCCAATAGCATCCTGAGCTGTATCAAAAGTAATGATTGTCCCTCTGTACTCAGCACTGGCTGGTTCAGCACCTGCTGGCACTTTGTGTTTGTGGTTACAGCCATTACCCTATCATGGATTAGGTTATTTGCTAGGTCCTTTAAGTGGTTCAGTTGCTGGAGGGCTGCACTCCTTGTGATACTGTTTTTGTGTATCCTTTTATGTAGGATTGCTATTTTGTACTGCTTGATGTGAGCCAAATCAGGTTGGCCTTGTCTTCAGAATATATGACATTGGTCATGTGCTGTGAATGGTTCATATGTGCCATCTGTACTATAATACTTATATGTATTTCATTATTTCTCTTTCTGGATGATACATAAATTATCATAGAGATATTATCAGCTTACTTTTCATTTGTTATTTACTTTGCCCTCCTTGCTCTAAGCTACAGTATCACCATGAAGTCTAATCAATCCCAGGCTTATGTTCCTTCTATCCTCCTTTTCTCATCAATTCTGATGGCCTACAAATAACAACACTAAGAAAGCAGAGCCATGACAAAAATGTCTCTCAGTCTTTCAAGTCTTCATTTAAAAGAACATAAGTTCTTAGTGTTTTAAGAAAGCAGCTGTAATTTGTGGGTTTTTTAATGTAGCGAAACAAACCTGCTTCCTTTCTTGGTTTTGTGTTTAAGAACAGCTGAAACATTCTGTGAGAAATTTTGAAAACACTCAACCTTCTCATTCTTATACAATTTAAAATTCAAGATTTGACTCCATTACATAAAATACATTTTGTTAATGAAGCGTATAGGGAGGTGGCTGGTTCAGATGAAAAGTCACATTGTAGCAGAATATACAGTCTAGGAGACACATCTCTTAGTAATCAGAAAATATGCTACTTTATAACTTGTAACTAAGTTATGTAGTTACATATTAGTAACAACAGCATATTAGTAATCAACAGCATTGAGCCATTTTTCTTTAATAGAGGGATAATTTTTGTGTGGAGTTGCCTCTCTAAATTCTGGACAATTGCAAGTAGTAAAATGATATTCAGCAATAGTAAAATGAAATGCAGTGTAATTTTTTCAAAAAGTCCAGCGTCGTATGTGGAGTTTAGACATAAGTATGCCAGATGGTGTCTCTATTATGGCATTTTGGAACTTGTGATTAGCAAACTGAGTTTCTTATCCAAACAGCTCTGATTGAATCTATACAGCTCTGCAGTGAGTGCTGCAGGGTTTTGAGGATTTCCGGGGTATTTCCCAATGTTCCTGCTGCTTTGAGTGCACTTGAGCTCCAAATTGCCTGTTTTCACTCACAAGCTGGCTTTGCTTGGCTAGAACTAGTTTAAATGTAATATATTTTGATAGTTCTGTGGTTGAGATTGGTTTAAGTTCTGGAAAATTGGATGGTTAAAGAAAATCATGTACAGGTCACAAGGGAGTGACCATTTCGATATGGTCTGTGTAACGCTCTCACTAGGAAAGTCATAGTTTATTCCTGAACAGGAGGGGGCACTGTTTGAAAGGACAACATGGTTTCCAAATAGGAAAACTTTTTTTTCCATTAAAGCCTTTGAAGGTAATACGTTTTCAAAGAATTTTACGGTTTGTTTATAAATGATGAAAGGTACTCCTCTCATGTTCTTTATCCCAGCCCTTTGCTCTGCCAGTCTTTGTTAATTGTGATTACTCTTCTTTTTGTGCAGGTTATTTTTATTCCTCCTTTTCTAGGAAGTAATACTTTATATCATATGCAGGTTGCTTTGTATGTTGCTGGTGGTATTAAAAAGTCTTGTTTTAGTATTTTATGTCATTTTATTTCTTAGAATATAAATGTGATGCTTAGTTTTCTGCCTTTTAAGGAAATTTTACTCCTGTAAAGACTTATTAATATATTTATGCATGAAAGAACTTTGATACAGAATTACAGAATCACAGAATAAGTAAGGTTGAAAGTGTGTCATGTGGTCCAACCTCCCAACTCAAGCAGGGTCATCCTAGAGCACACAGCACATGATTGTGTCCAGATGGCTCTTGAATATCTCCAGTGAGGGAGACACAACAACCTCTCTGGGCAATCTGTTCCAGTGCTTGGTCACTTGGTGGATCTTCCAGTGCATCAGTCTCTGCCCAGTACCTCTTGTCCTATTCCTTTGCATTACTGAGAAGAGGCTGGCTCCATCCTCTCAGCTCCCCTCATTAGATATTTTTACACATTAATGAGATCTACTTTCAGTTGTTTCTTCTCAAGGCTGAACAGGCCTGGCTACCTCAGCCCATCCTTGTAAGAGAGATGCTCCTGTCCTTTAATCACCTTTATAGCCCTCCAGTGGACCCACTCCAGGAGCTCCATGTTGCTCTTGTCCTGAAGAGCCCAGAACCAGACACGGCACTCCAGATGTGGCCTCACCAGGGCTGAGTAGAGGGGCAGGACCACCTCCTTCCACCTGCTGGCAATGCTTTTCCTAAAGAACCCCAGGATATCATTGGCCTTCTTGGCCACAAGGACTCACTGCTGGCTCATGGACAGGTTGTTGTCCACCAGGACCCACAGGTTTTTCTGATGCCTTAGGTCTTTTATATTTTTCAAATCATGTACTGCCTAGTGTAACTCTGAAGTTTCCTGTAGCTCGTTAGCTGCTGCTCTCTTATGCTAAGATAGATATAACAAAGCCTCTCTAGCTTGCCCTTCAAGGACACCCAGACTGTCCTAGGCCCAAAAGTGTAAACCTTCATTTTGGAGAGATGGGGGAAGCTTGAGGAAATTACATCATTAGCTAAAGTTTTAATTGGTGAATTTATGCTGATATGCAAATGGGCCCAACCTATAAAAGTGTGAAGAACTCGTGAGCTGTCATCCATCTTGGGATCCACTGAGGCAGGAGCCTCTGAACCCCCAGGGTGTACTCTCTGAAGGCCTTTCAAATAAATACCTACCTTTATTCCTTTATTCCTGTGTAGTCTCTGTTTTTAGGTAGCTATTTAAAGCATCAGTTCCCCTCAGAGCTGCATTCCAGCAGTTTGGCCCCCAGCCTGTACTGGTGCAGGGGATTATTCCTCCCTAGGTGCAGGACCCTGCAATTGCCTTTGTTGAATTTCAGGCAGTGCTTTCTGCCCATCTCTCAGTCTTCCAGTTCTTCTCTCCCATCTCTCTCAAGGCCCTTTTGAAGACCATTTGGAAGCCCTCTGGGGTATCAGCCACTCCTCCCAGCTTTGTGTCACCAGTGACCTTGCTGAGGAGGCATCTGCCCCTTCAGCCAAGTCACTGATGAAAAAGTTAAACCATACTGGGCCAAGTGCTGAACCCTGGGGACACCACGAGTGACAGGCCTCCAGCTAGACCCTGTGCCACTGATCATGACTCTTTGGGATCTGTCACTACACATAGCCACAATGTAGAAAATCTGCCATGAAAGTGTACTTAGTTTCAACCAAAAGTAACTATGAAGATAAGCTTTTGGAACTGATATTTTTTTTCAACTTTGTGTTACTGTAACAGTTCATATTTCTTGGAGATTTGCACTCTCTGCTCCACAAAACATAGTCTTAACTCTGAATTGACGTACACTTTGACTGCACTAAACTGTTGGCAAATAGTATGTTGCTAAAAAGGCAAAAATTAGGTGGAAAGAGTAACAGAAGTTTTATAGAAGTGTTGTGGGTCACCTGAGTTTTCTATGGATCTGAATCTGGAAATTTTGTGTATGTAGCTTTTATTTAAGGTACATAAAGTTGTAAAGATACATAAATGAACACATTTCAAAACAGTAAGTCCTCTGTGTCTCTTGAGTGATTCTGCTTAACCTGTGAGAAGGAAAATTGTTCTTCACTCCACCCATTTACATAAGGTTTAGTAATAACTTAAAAGAACAAGAATTTGGTACTTCCCAACAAGATACTTTGGTATCTTGTTTTCCACAGATTACTTATAGTGGCTTCTCATGAGAAGATGTAATGTTATAGTTTTGATGCATATCCTACTTTGTCTCTAGTATTTTCACAACAGGAAAGAAAAGCCAACCGCAATGTGTTCTGCTGGGCAAAGTCTAGCCAAAGTGTTCCTCAGATCCTCTAATTTGTGAACTAACTGTGGTAAAATGTGGAATTGCCTTGGATTAGGTACAGTTTTCAGATTCCCTCTTACCAAATGTTTCCGGCCCATAAAATTACACATCACTTTGAGTGTTTGTGTCTTCAGGCCCACTCATTCCCATGATGTTTGATGTTTTTGTGACTTCTGTATGGTTTAAGTCTGGATATAGTTACCTGATACAAACTGATAGATTACCTGCCAAAAAAATTATAGGTCCAGTTTAAAAAAATCATTGGGCAAAATAGTTTCTTGATGGTAAATTATTTGTTGATAGCATACTAGTAAAAAATCAAGTTGTATTCAGAAGCTGACTCAGGCAATGCTTGTAGCTGTAACTAAATAATATCAGCTATCTGATTGGTCTTGATCATTAATCTGTTCAACAGTTATTAAAATTTGTGACCCAAATTGCTAAAAAGAGTTTTGTGGTTTTTTTTTTTTTTTTTTAGTTACAAAAAGGAAAACTAGGCACAACAATTTGAGGGAAAGAAAAATAACAAAAAAAGAAGGTTAAGAAACCACCTGCATTGCAAAATGTCTGGTTGAGTCAAATAGCCAATTGAAGCAGGATGATGAGCAGAATTAATTGGAAATTAGGAGAATTAGCCAATAATTACAGTTATAACTGACTTTAAAGTATATTAAAAGCAGCAAAAATTTGGAGAATGTGTTAATTAAGGAATCTGGAAGGTGCAAAAATGAGTATTGAGTATTGTGGTACTAGTATTCAGTAAAAGATGTTCATGGAGAATTTTTCTGTTGTTTTCTACTAATGGAAAATAAAGCATGTGCAAAAGAAGCATTGTCAGAACAAACAGGCTTCCAGTTGTTCTTAATGTGTTTTAAGAATAAGGAGGGTGGTCTGGAAAGTTGTGAACATTATACAGCTCTTAAGCAAACACAAAAATCGCAGGTTTGGAAACCTTAAGGTATGAACTTAAGTGCTCACAATGATTGAATGAAGCATTTGGAGGGGGAAAATAAGAAGTTTCTACCTGAGCTTGATTTGATAAAAATAGAGCCTTCCAGCACTGGAAAAGAAAATCAGTCTTCTCCAGTCTGTTAGTTTTTGCATTATGCAGTTGGGAGATGGATGGATTAAAGAGTTGATCTGCCATTTTTTTGATAGCTTGAAGTTGTCTGCATGGGCACTTAAGAGAAGTTAATCAGGGTCTAGAGATGAAATAGTCTGAGACCGTTTGTTAATTAGCAGATACACAAAGTATTTTTAAGACAATTCATTGTATAAGGGTAATAAAACTTGTGCTATATATTTTGACTGTAGTAAAGTTTTTGATGCTTTTGAGTAATGCTTTCATAGAAAAGCTAGGAAAATGTGATGTACAAGAAATAAGAAAAAAAAAAACTTGGTTCAAGAGGAATCAGAAGCTCCCTCATAGCTTGCTATAGATACTTCAAGATTGAGTGGAAGAAAATGCTTCAGAACTGTTGTTGCTGGATATTTTTTTCTGCTTAATATAAGTGATGGATTCCAATGTGGGTGAGCCCAAAATTCTGATGCCAACATGTGCTGCTGGGGACTTGTGAGGTTTAGGTTTGAGGGGCAAGAAAAACCTCGAGCTAATTTACAGGTAATTTACAGGAAGCATAATTTTCCTTACAGTCTTATGGTCTCCTTTAGAATATTTTCTGGGGGTCTGGCTAACTCTCCCAAGAGTTATGGAGGACTGGCCTCAGGAACTCTGCTCAGTTTTTCTAACTGGAGCCTGGAATTGGAACCCTTCCTAATAGTTTCTGTGTCAACACAGCCTCATGGCTGTGATGAAGTCCTAATGTAAAAGCTCAATTTTTAGTGGCCTGAGAGCTCTATGCAGTTCTGAAAGCCCACAAAGCTGAATGGAGACAATTTATACAGCAGGATTAGAATTAAAAATTACTTTGACCAAATTGTTTACATAAATAAAAGAGGAAGGGTAGAATGGAAGATTGGATCAAATACAATGTATTGTGCTTAATCAAAAGTAGTCAAGTAATTTTAATATAGTATGGGGAGCACTGGCTTAGAAAAAGGTTCTCAGAAGACTTGGTTGTAGTGATGGGAAATGATCAAAGTTGAACATGAGTCAATGATTATATCATTAGATGAAGGACTGGAGTCCTACTGGATTATATATAGATGAATATGGCCTAAAGGACTGCTCTGCTTCACATTGGCATGGTTGGGAGGTAAAGTCTTCTGGGTACCACATTTCAAAAACTATGTGGAAAACTGAAGAGGGTTGAGAGAAGAACAATCTGTAAGTAAAAAACATACATATCAAAGGTAGCTTGGAACATCAGGTTTTTTCTTTAAAAAAATGCTGGTGTGATCAGAAGGAACTGCTGTGGTTGGCCATCTAACCATCTCTTCCTGAAGCAATCTGTACATTTTCACACAGCAGTTCTTAAAAGATGATTCTTATAGTATGTGAAAGCATAAAAAACCCTTTGTTTAATGCATTCATTTAGCCAAAATGCTACTTGGAATTCAAAGAATGAGCGTGTTAAGAAAAGAAAATCTCAAGAAAAAATTTGAGAGATAGTAGTTAAAATAAGAGTTCAGACCTGACAGTTGGAGAACTGGATTGTGTCTGTTTTCAAAGATTTAATTAACTGGGACTATAAGTGCAGCATACAAAATGAAAAATGATACGGATATTGAATACTTTGGTGCTCTTCTGCCCTTCACCAGTATGCTGCTTTGTAATTCTCAGTGTAAACTGCATATTTGTGCAGATTGATAACTGGTTCCTGGTGCAGTAAATTACCAGCTTTATGGCATACAGCAGGAGCATCTCATGTGTAATTACTCTCATACCTGAGGTGGCCATCAATATATGAGCAAATAGACTGAAGCTTCTAAGACTATATCTAAATATGAATTTCTGCAAGAATTGGTAACAGTTTTTACTTATATAGCACAAGTGTTAAATATTGTAAAGCCATAGCCTCATAAAGAAGTTAATTGATATGACTGAAAGTTTGCTAGATGTAAATCAAAGCCAGGGAGCTGGTTCTCGTTATGCTTCCAGGCAGTAGAACAGGGTTTTTATGCTATCATTCCTTTCTTCCCACCTTCACCATATGGGTAAAGCAACTAAAGAAACTGATGAGACAATTTTAATCTCTTTTTGTATTACACAGCATTTGCAAGAAGAATTTCTACAATTTAATATTTTAAAAAAACCTTAATGTGGAAGAGGTGGAGTTTTGTATTATCTCATAAGTTTAAGATACCGGATTTCTTTCTAGACATCTAAACAGATTTTTGCCTTGGTCTGAAAAACGAGTCCTGTGCCATCTGAGTATTTAAGTTGTGTAAATTTTTCCTTTAGGCTGAGCCATCAAACTAGAAAACTTCAGCGTGAAGAGGCAAAGTGATTGCTTATGTCTGGAAATCAATTGACAGAAATGCATACATCCAAATACTACTTCAGTGATGTCAAAAAAGTACTTTTTCACTACAGCTTAGTAAAAAAAGAAGTCACTTCTTCCTGAGAATGGAGAAACAATTTTTGTTTCTAAGAAAGGAATCAATCACCACAGCAGTGCATTGGTGTATCAGTGGTGGTTTTAGGTGGTATGTAGTTCTGCTGGTAAATTTCCTGAGAGAACTGCTTTGATCTGTTTATATAGTTTCTTTCCTCTACAAAAGGGAACTTCTGAGGCCAGTCAGACTTCATTTTCATCACTTAATAGTGTTGTGTAGAAATAAAAACAAGAGCTCTCTCTAAACCAGTGTGGTACATTGTACCTCAAGTATTCTAGCTGCATTGCTTTTGTGGCCTAAGTGGTTGAGTGATTTCTCATGGTGTAGCAGTATGTACTGTTGATTTACTCTTAGTACTTTTTAAGGAACAAAAGATAATTTGTGTACATGCAAAACTTTAGGAAGGAAATTCTGGAAATATGTATCCATTGATTTAAAGAGAGGTGATACTACAGCTGATGCTTCTGAAAAGTGCCCTTAAATATCATGTTTTAAGGACTTGCTTCATTTTGGCAGTAAATCTTTAGATAGCTTTGTGCCTCTCCTTTACTCTGTCTTGTAGAAAGTAACCTGTGAAGTCCCAAACCTTGTGCTTGGCACGAGAACCATTCCAAAATAGTCTGCTGGCTTAGGATTGGCACTCTGTGGCCAGTATTTCTTCACAGGGTAAATTACTTAGTATAAAGAGTATAAACTCTTTAGTAATCTGGTTAGTAATCCTAACCACGTGAAATTTAATTATTGTAAATGTTATTTATATATAAAATAAAGCAAATATTGTTATAGCCTTCCACAGTTTACTGCATCATTCAGAGTTAAATGAGGAGGACCAATGGGAGCTTTTATTCTTAGTGCATGGTGCCAATTACTGTTCTTCTGAAACACAGCAGCACAAACAGGGTGTACCTTCTCATGGTGTATAAAGAATGTGGTCTTAATTTCTTTTGAAGATCTTAATTGCTTTTGCAGATCTCCTAAATTTTTCCATCTGTCTGTTTTGTACCAAAAGTGATCCATCTGCAAGGTGTTTACTTCATGCTTTTCTAGACAAAACCAAAAAACATTAAATAGGTCTGTTAGACCCAGGGTTATTTTTTCTCTTTACTGGGATTAGTAACGTATTCGGTGTTTTTTCATAATAAAGAGTTGGGTTATTTTGTGTTGATTTCTACTTTTACTGAAAAAAAAAATCCTGATGATTCTGATGAAAACTGGGAAACAACGACTCTGCTGCTAATCAGACTTGCAAACAGATGACAAGGGGACTACTTTGAATTACTTCTACTTTTATTGTTCACATATTTTTCATATTTCTTTTTAAGAAGCATATTTTTTAAAAGTCCAATTCATAGGATTTGAATTTCTCGGCACTGTGTGTTAAAAGTATTTTTAAAAAGTATGTTTTTCAAAATAGTCAGTTTTCTTTCTGGTTTATTTTTTTGCTTGTGTTGTAATTACATAAGTTCAAAGTGTCTGCTTTCCTAAAGTGCCTGAAAATTGCAAAGGTTTTCTGTGTATCTTACCCCTAAGAAGTTGATTTGGGAAATTTTGATTAACTTTATCTACTTAATCAGGATGACTATCAGCTACAAACTGTTGGAACCTCGGATAGTACTCAAGAGTAGTATTAGGCCTATCCTCTTTGTTGTCATCTATCTTTCTTCGTTCCTGGAGACAGAATATGCAGCTAGCTGGTCTTGAGTCTCTATTTCTTTTCATATTTCTGTGCTGCTCTAAGCTTAAACCCCTTTAAATACGCTTTTACAGCCCCTTTGGAGAACATGAGTTGCCAAGAGGTTGCAGAGTAAAATGTGAACAAGCAAGGTTTGATTGAGGTGTGTTGCAGAGCAATTAAGCTTGGTAGCTCTTACTGGAGGAGAAACAAAATGGGCTTGAGTTTGGAGTTTTTGCTTTTCTAGTGGTGATGGCAACAATGTTTTTTAACCTGTATTATACACAAAAATGTATATTCAATTCCAGAGTGACTGAAATATAACAAAACTGCATTTTTAGGGTGTTTTGCCATAAAACCAAACTTCAAAGTATCTCCTTCTATAGGATTAATGTAGTCATGCTGTGTCAAGATGAAGAACCAAAGGTTAATTTTCCTACTTAAGTACATTCCTGTTGCTGATGGGTTTATACGTTTTTCTCTACTGCTTGCAAAATAAGCATAGGCTGAAACAAATCTATTCAAAAGAGGAGGATTCTATAAAATTCAGCTGTTTGACAAACTTTTTGGAACTGAGCAAGAGGCTGTTTTCTATACAACAGGCTTCTGTCAGCACAGCTGTGCTGGACAAGACTGTGAAGAGGTGCAAACTGGTTTAGTTGTTTTGGCAGAAGCCATTAGCAAATACATTATTATATTGACAAAACTTTTCTTTTGCTGGTAAAATTGTTCTGCTTGGAGATGTTTCTCTGTAAATGGTTTTGCATTTTAGTATGAAGTGCAAGTTGGTCTGGAAAGCTGTGTTTGCTCTATATTTGCAGGGTTTTGCCAGTACTTCTAAGAATACTAAAGGCTCTGGCATTGACACAGACCAAACTTTCAAAGTATATCAGTAACACAAATAAGTATGAAAAGGATGGAGGCTGAGAAGTGGCATGCTGAGAAAAAGGTTACTGAGAAACATATGGGAGCTGAGAGAAACCATTTTCTGTTGCTTGGATTGATAGCCTTGCAGGATTCAGATCTGCTGTACACCTTCAGGAAGGTGGGCATTTTAGCTGAGTGACACTAAGACTTTGGCTTTTTGCTGCTTCTGTCATCAACACACCAGCAGCAGCTAGAGTGCATTAGTTTTTTTTTCCTGTAAATGGCTGAGTTACCCTTTTGCACTGGCATTTAGCATAGCAGGAGGGCTTAGCTGTTTTTTCCACTATTATTTTTTCAGTCACACATAGCCTGAATGTCCAAAATACTGTGAGTTTAGGAACAAGAAACAGTTGAAAGTGAGTGCTATTCTGAAACACTGTGTTCCCATTCTTTGTTCAATATGAAGCATATACAAAATTTAATGAACCAGTCATAATTCCTCCTTGCTTTAAAATTAAGTATTGACTTCCAGCACTGCATGAAAGTAATGTTTTTCTTATTCCTTCTCACTCTATTGCTTGTTCTTCCATCTAAGTAGCAGTATTTTGTATAAAATCGAAAACTTCAGAATTTTGGACTCTTTCCTAATGAAGAATACCATATCAGACAGAGAGCATGGGAGTTGTAAGATTTAACACTGGGTTAATTTACAGTGAATGAAACCAGATTAGACACTGAAAATCCTGGATATGAACAGCACAGTACAACTGTGAAGATACTTACTGATGGTTTAATGTTTATTTTTCAGTAGCTGTTATGCTTGGACTGGTGCCTAGCTAAGTTAACAGAAATAAAGCTGGAAGACTTTTGGCATTTTCAGAAGCCATGCAGCAGGCTTTTGTAAAGCAGTATTTATTGTGTTTGAGTTGTAGTAGTCTAAAGAGAAGACACAAGAAAAGATCATGAAATATTTTGTTTGGTATTACTAAAGATTTCTCTGCTTGTTTCCAAATGAATTATGTTTTGGGGAATCTCCTATCTAATAACATTCTTATCTGCTTTATCTTTCTTTCTTAATCTTTTTTCCTTGCCTGATGGATTTCATGAAGATCGCAGGAGTTTTTCTTTGTTTGATTTGTTTCATTGTTTCAAATGGTGAGGTTTTGTGATTTCACCAAAGAAACAAATATAATTAATTAAATTGGTGAAAAGGTCCAGTGTCTTTGTTGTGCCCTTTCATGGTATTGTCTGTGGGTGTTGTTAGATTTGTAGGAAGACTGTAAGTAGCTGCTGTTGACCTGAAAATGTTTCCCAGTAAGCATATGGTTTTCATTACTTGTGTTTTTAGAATAGTGTTATAAAATAAAACGCTGTCAGTAGCTAGCAAACAAAAAACAGTTTTGGGTGTAGAAGACACAAACTATTGAAAAACAGCCTGTTTTTGTCATTTTTAGAAACCAAAATGGTGGCAATATCTGATGCTTTTCCATGTAACTGATCATTAAAGGCATTTTATATGCTGGTGTTTATGCCATCAGCTGAAACCCATTGATCTGCAAGTTCTCTTGTAGAGAAAATGTTGACATAGGAAGTAGTGAGTGTTACTGTGAAGTAAGGGTGTAATGAGAATAGGTTTGTGGATTACACAGTGTAGATTACTCCTAAATAAAAGCTCTTGTAAAGACAAAAGAATAATCTGTTATAAATGAGAAAAGAAGTAATTTTAAAAATTTCTGCAAAAAAAAGATTCCTATTAAACATTTAGAAAAGCTTTCTAACAGAGAGGATGCATTTCTTTTCCAGGAGTAGAGTCGTCATGGGTATTGCAAAATCAGGATTGGGGTAACTAGTGCCATTGTGATTGTTTTACAGTGACCTGCCACTGTTTCAAGAGGAAAATGGGAGGCCAAAACTTTGTGACCTCTTTACAAGACTACATCTTTCAAAATTATTTTATATTACTATATTCTTTGTAAAATAATAAGGGGTATCATGTACCTGCTCAGAACATATAATATATGATTATTTGGCAGTTTCTTTTATTTCTGACAAAGTAAAGTAATGATATTATAATTTATGGGAATGCATTTGTTAATGAATCAAACTTCTTTTAAGATTAAAACTGAAAAGCATAAATATCTTTACTTCCAGACCACGTATTTTATCATATCTCTTCTGTTTACGTATTTTGTGTGTGTAGACTAAAGAAAACTAAAATAAGGCTCAAAAAATATCACTGAAGTTATTGAAAAGGTTGAAATGACAGCCTGGAATTCTAAGAATATGTTGCATTCCATAGGACTTAATCCTGTTTGGGAATTAAACTTTATAGATTTATTTTGAAAATTTTTGAGAAATGTTTGGAAAGTTTAAAAAACAATTACATACTGATTTTGAGTTCATTTGATACACTTTTGCAGCTTCTGCCCCTGAGGGACTATGTATTTGAGCTTAGAGGGAGACGTCAGGATCATAATATGCATTCTCAGCTATGGACCTGCAACCCCCTGGGAAAGTGCTTGGTCAAGGTCAGCTCCTTCATTGGACATTGCTGCACAGATTTGTCTGTCAATGTAACTATGTACAGTCACAACAAATGTATGTCTGCTTAGGTACTACCCACTTTAGAATGAACATCATCTGTTTCAGATGAGAAACAATTATGTAATTAAATAATTACTTTCCATTTCTGTCATGGGGTCATAGATAATCATGTCATTTTCAGACAACTTCTCTGAGGCTGTCCTGGCACTACACTGCTTGGCCATAGCATCATAAATATTCATAGAAAATACACCTTGCAGGTACTTCTTAATTTTACATGATTTTTTTCACTGTAAGAAGTAGCAAGATTATTAATATCTGTTGAGCTGAAGTCTGTTGTCTTTCTGTTGACTCCTGACTTATTCCCAGATTAGCCAGATATTTCTCACAAATATTTGCTCCCTTACCTTAATAGTGTGGCAGAGTTGGGTGGGTAGAACAGTCCTAGCAAAGTAGGTGAGGACACACAGAGGTTAGGATAGACAGCTCGCCTCAGTATTTAACTAATTTCTGTGCAAGTTTTTAACCTGGATGTTCTGGGGAAATGCCATTGCTACACTACTCGGAGTAATTGACTTCACTATTTTAGTATTAGCTTTCACTATATAAATATTTGTAGTCCTAAGATCAGCTGTATCTGTACCAAGCATGAACAAGGAGTGAGTTGTTACTTTTAAGAGTGTTCAACTACGATTATTTGTGTAAACCCAAAACAGCGATGAGGAATTTGCGTGTCTATCAGCCTTCCTTAAGGTGGACAATAAAGTTTGAGTACCTAATCTCAGCTTTTAATTGAAATTTTGTTTTTGGAAAATGGTCACCATGACACATTTCATTTCTTAGATCATGTAGAAGAGTGACCCCACTTACAATGGGAAGCTGCTTCTGCCTTGAAATTCAGAGAGTGACAAGTTAAACTTTCACTGATTTAGCAAAAGAAAGTGATAGCAGCATGTCTTGAGTAATTAAAGTTTGAGCTATGGAGGGAAGGACTGCTTTCTTGTAACTTATATTTGGCATGTTATAAAGCTAGAAAATATGGCCTAGAAGTTTGCAGGCCTGATTAAAAGCCTTTTGAAAACCAAGCTTGTGTTGTTTGAAATGGTCTGTGGCTGTGTCCCAGAAGTGTGGTTGGTGCCTTAAGAGGAGTTGTGTGAGGCTGGGTACCCAGATCACATGCAAATTGAATGGAGTTGGACAACTGGCAGAGGCTGTTGTTTGTCCTCTCCTAGTCTTTCAGTAGCTAAATCTTAGCATGGAGTTTTGTGTTTAACTATTTGTCTTTGCCTTCCAACTTATAGCACCTGATTTTTTTCAAAAGATAGGGTTAGAATGTCTAAATCAACATGTGTAAAAGCAATAAATATCATAGACATTTGCAATCATCAATTGGGAAATGAAATGTTTTTATCAGATTGGTCAGATTTTATGCTTTCTGACTTAAGGCCTATTTTTTTTTAATGTCCTTTCATCTGTCTTGACAGTTTGCTCTGACTTCACCTTTCTTGTATCTGTTCTGATCTGCTATAAGCCTGCCTATTCAGGAAGTTGTACTTCCTTTCCTTCTGACCAACACATGGGAAGCATTTTCCGAAAGTCGTTGCTCGTTTTGCTAACGCATTTGGCAGCTCTGACACTGCAAAGTTTCATATAATGCGTCTGTTAGACTTTGGCTTTTGTCATCGCAGAGAATTGCTTGTGTTCTTCTGCTTGTTTCATTAATCTTTATTAAGTAAAGATGTAAGCTGTCTTTAATTGAATATTTTCTTTTGGCAATAGAACAAGCCAAAAGGTGTTTCTCATTAATTTGTTATTCAGCAGGGATAGGCATCTATCTGGATTGAATTTGTGACAATGTTTAGTTTCTATTTGTAGAAATGTCTATGTTGAACATATTTTTCTATGTTTCGCTCAGAATATCCTATACAGCCTGACTTTGTAATGTCATTTGTCATGTGGGTATTGAACTACAGGGAATTGGTCTGTGTTGACAACATGTCTCCATGTTGTTTTTTCCTATCCTTTTAGTACAATGTGTTTTATATTTGACCTTATAAAGTTTTATCATGCTATCAAATCATGAAGAAGTGCAGAAATTATGGCTTTTGGTTTTCTCTAGCATGTGAAACAAATATTTTGAACACAGGTCATAATGAGAAATGCTGACCTTTCTTTTTATGACACGAAGTGGTACTCAGGCTGTCCTGTAGATTTAATTATGAGGCCATCATTAGCTTGAAAGCATATTGTATTGAAAAAGTGAGAGTAGCAATTTCAGGTGTTGAATGAATTTTCATTCCCCTTTCCAGTTTCTGTGCTTTTAGTAATTTTGTGAGATCTACTTCTTTCTCAGTTGTTTTTTTGAAGGTGCAAACTGTTTGTGACCCACTATCCTGAGCTGTTAAATTTCATGAAATAGAAATAAAATGCACAAAAATCTGAGATATGTAGAAACATTTTTGTTAATCTTCATAAAAATGCCAAACAAATCTAAACTAGCTTATATAAAAATACTTCTTTTCGAGTGATTGTCCTTAAAGTGATGTGACTGCAGCACATTAGTGCCTGTTTATCCCAGATGCTTTCAGACAGCTCCTAGCCAAAATGAATTGTTTTTTATACATGTTAGGAATTCTGTCGTCATATCATCAGTAATTTCTAGGCAAGGAAATGGAGTGTCCAAACATGTGTTCAGTACACATCTTGGAATAGCATAGAATATACAGACACATTAAACTTTTTCTGAGACAAACATGTTTAATTGGTTTACCTTTCTTAAAATTTATGAGGAATGTCTGACATAAATGTATCTAAAAATCCCACTGTCAAATGGCAAAAATAAAATAAAGCTATGTTGTAGCTGACATGGTATTAGAAAGCTAAACCTGCGTCTTGGTTTGAAAAGACAGGTGTCTGCTAAGGAAGGCAGAAACCTCCCTTGGAATGGAAGATGCAACCCCCTTCCCTCCGAATTACTATAATGTTGAAATCAAGGGCTTTCAGGCAGAGATATGGGAAATAGGAATAACAGTTCTTTACTAATAATTATATATGCACAGGAGGCATACTGGTTTAGAGGCAGGAGGAATACTGGTTTAAACTGACAGAGTCAGATACGACCTGACACCCTGATAGTCAGGGTAGCAGTGGCAGTCCCATAAGATGGTGGCTGCAGTCCTTCTGAAGTGATGGATGTGGTTCTGTTGAAGTGGTGATCCTGTAGAAAGGTCTGGCCTTCCTCAGAAGGTCCAGTGGTGGGTATGTAGCTCTTGTTCTCTGGGAGATCCAGTGGGAAAGGCCTGCTTATGATTTTAAAACCCTCAGTTTATATCCAGGATTGAATGCCTGGGTCCTCCTTCTGGGTGGAGTTTCTCACGATGGAATGGTGAGTTCTGAGATAAGGCACTGATGGGCCATTAACAGGAGATAACTTGCCCCTGGACTATCTGTGAGTCATGGGCAAGGCACTGATGTGCCCATTAACAGGAGATAGCCTTGAGGTAGGGGAGGCAGGGAGCACTGCCCCACCTAGTTCATGACGATGGTGATAGAATACATGCTTTTGGTCATGTCCTACTTTCCAACCCAGGACAACCTGTAAGGCCACATTAGTCTATTTTTCTAACAGAGTTCTTTCTGGAAACAGGTTTGGGTTGGGATTTTTTTTTGCTAGCATTTTTAAATTTAGTGTGATATATTTGAGCATTTGGCATTTTGGATAGTAACACTTTTGTGCAGTCCAGCAACTTTTTCTTTTAGTATTTTCTTCATAATCTTCAGCCTGACCTTTCTCACTTCATAATATTTATTTCTGTGTCTCAGAACAAAATCATTTAGAGCGGATTGTAAAGCAAATTATGTCTCTCTTATGTGATAAATATATTGACCATTGAAGTGGATAAACTAGCAGTAGTTTATGTCATTTTTTCCCTGAACTTTTGTCCCATATGGTGCCTGAAAATATTATAATTTTTCCTGTGCTACGTTCCAAACCTTGAGTACCATCACATGGCTCCTGCACACTGAGCCCAGAACTATAAGCTTTGTTGTGTTAGAAGTAACTTCCATGTTTCAGAATAATTGGCTCTCTTTCATAACAGAGGAATGTCACACCAACCCTAGAGAAGTAGCTAAGGTTTGTTTCCCATTGAAGAATGTTTTGTTGTTTTGGTTGTTGTGTTTTGTTTTGGGTTTTTTTTGGTTTGGTTTTTTCTTTGTTTTTTTTTTTTTAAAGTATGTGTGTCTGATTTAACTATAAAAATCTGGGAGAAAGAAATACTTTCAGTCTTCCCACTTGTCAGGAATTGTGGCGTATTAATACCAATGTAATTTAATCAGATAATAGCAGCAATCTCACTCTTAGATTTAATTGGAATGTGTATATATTGCCAATATTCACAGGAAACTTACATGTTTCAATTCATTTTACCAAATGAATCTTCAGACAGCTGCAATTAGTGTCTTGCATAAAGTTACTTCTGTAATGCCCCCAGCTAGTGATGAGTATCTTAGTGCTATTATAATTTACTGTTTATCTTGACATAATTATTTTTCAGTTTTGCTAGATAAATATTTTTAGGCACCTTAAGTCTTCTCTTGTTGCTCCATATCAAAGGTTTGGCCATCAAACAGCTGGAGACTTTTTAGAACAGCTGTGAGATGCATTTTACATATTAGCCACCTTAATTGTCATATTTACCCAAATATTAAAAGAAAAGTAGATGTAGGAACAGAGAGGTATTGATTTTTCTTATATCACATTAAGCATCTCTCATTTTGAATATTCATACACTATGTTATGCTGCAGACTATCAAAGACTGATTGTGGAGATCTTGGTTAAGAAAATTCTTTACAACTTTTCAGATGCAAATTTATCTTTATTGGCTCTATATAGCATCCTCTGTTTTTCAGAACATTCCAAGTGGTTAAAGTCTCTTTCTTCATTCTTGTTTGAGCTAAGGGTACAGGATTGCTGGTGGAAAGCTGTGGCATTTGCTTTGTGAATGCCTCCAGTAAAGGCCCATATTTCCCTTAAGCTGACACAAAGTAGCCAGTGCCAGCTCTTTCATTCTTCTTACACACGATTAATTTTTCTTGCTCACAAAAAGCTTCAAAGAGTAAAGGTTTCTACACTTTCTTGTGTAGAAGATAAACTTGGCTGTGGGGTCAGAACAGGAAGATTTAGGTGTGACTATGCTGAATAAGCAAATAGTCCTTCAGTGGTTGTAATCAGTGGCACAGGGTCTAGCTGGAGGCCTGTCACTCGTGGTGTCCCCAGGGTTCAGCACTTGGCCCAGTATGGTTTAACTTGTTCATCAGTGACTTGGCTGAAGGGGCAGATGCCTCCTCAGCAAGGTCACTGGTGACACAAAGCTGGGAGGAGTGGCTGATACCCCAGAGGGCTTCCAAATGGTCTTCAAAAGGGCCTTGAGAGAGATGGGAGAGAAGAACTGGAAGACTTAGAGATGGGCAGAAAGCACTGCCTGAAATTCAACAAAGGCAATTGCATGGTCCTGCACCTAGGGAAGAATAATCCTCTGCACCAGTACAGGCTGGGGGCCAAACTGCTGGGAAGCAGCTCTGAGGGGAAGGACCTGTGGGTCCTGGTGGACCACAAGGTGTCCATGAGCCAGCAGTGAGCCCTTGTGGCCAAGAAGGCCAATGGTATCCTGGGGTGCTTTAGGAAGAGCATTGCCAGCAGGTGGAGGGAGGTGGTCCTGCCCCTCTACTCAGCCCTGGTGAGGCCACATCTGGAGTGCTGTGTCTGGTTCTGGGCTCCTCAGGACAAGAGTGACATGGAGCTCCTGGAGTGGGCCCATTGGAGGGCTATAAAGGTGATTAAAGGACTGGAGCATCTCTCTTACAAGGACAGGCTGAGGGAACTGGGCCTGTTCGGCCTTGAGAAGAGATGACTGAGAGGGGACTTCACCAATGTCTCTGATGGGGGCTGCCAAGAGGATGGAACCAGGCTCTTGATGGTGCCAAGCCATAGGACAAGAGGCAATTGGAAGAAATTTGATACAAAGGAAGTTCCCCCTGAATATGAGGAACAAGTTCTTTAGTGTGCTAGTGACTAAGCACTGGAAAAAATGGCCCAGAAAGGGTGTTGAGTTTCCCTCACTGTAGATATTCAAGAACCACATGGACACAATCCTGTGCCATGTGCTCTAGCATAACCCTGCCTAAGCAGGGAGGTTGGACAAGATGACCCAATGTGGTCCCTTCCAACCCCACGCATTCTGTGATTCTCTGTTTCTGGCAATTTCATATGCTTGCTATGGAGATTAAATAATGCTTTGGCAATGACAATTTTTAGGAAGCACTTGGAGATCTAACTGGGGGTTATTGTCTTGTACACAGTTTGATTGTGAAACTGATAGACATTTTGCAGTAGAGAACATCAGCCTATGCTGCAATGATTTTGAATTCTAGGTACATGAAGATGTGACAGGTATCAGAAGAAATTATGTCTTCCTACTGCAAGATATAGAATGGGGATTTTGGGAGTTGAATAGGGGTTTAGTGTGGTACAACATCCTTTTGTTCCCTGCAGATTATGTTTTACACAAATTTAAAACTTTACATAAGATTTAGAATCTAGGCAGCTGCCTGTCAAGCTGAAATGATATAGAAAACAGTTAGTTTTATTAAATTAAATTTTAAATTCTTTTGTCTCTCTGAAATACATTCCCAAAAATAAAAATACCTTCACTGGACTTCAGGATCTAAAATAAATTCTTTACTAGTAGAGACATTTTAAATATTGACTGTAGCTTATGGTGATAAACACTGCTAAAGGGGAGCAGGAGTGTAATCAGTTGCCTTATCTTACCTTCTGAAACCATCACTGTTAAATCTATTCTCTCTGTATTCAACTGGGATTATATTTTTATCCTGAAATATTTTTCATTGTATCTAATCTTTAAGCCACTAACTACATTTTAATCAACAGGAGCCTGTATTTAGGTTTGAGAGTGTAATGGCAAATCTATGCTTTTCATACTGAATTAAGTATGAGAGAACACAGGGTATTTGGACAAACATAAACTTCAGGTGGCATTTTTATCTTTAAGGAGTTATTTTATATATTTTTATATATATGTACACATGTATGTATGTGTATATATTACAGTTTCTGTAAAATCTGGGTACCAGGCTGAATATTTTCTGAATGTAATTTTGGACTCTTCTTCAAGCTTTTTGTGTTTGTGTTCATTGTTATTTCTAAAACATCTGCACTGGGTTGCTCCATTGACCTGTGTTGTTTACCAGAATAATAATGTTCAGCCTTTGATTTTTGTCTGGATAATGAGATCTTTAATTTTTAGCAATAGCTATTTCTCACTTAACTCTACTTTTTCCTCCAGGAATCTTGTATATTGATAGTTCTTGGGGCAAATGATTTCCAATGACAACAGATTCTGTCCCCACACTAGCTTTGTCCACTCAGAATTCAGATCAAAAGCAGAATTATGTATTTTTTTCTTTTTAATCTATTGTGACCTATGAAGACTAATTAAACACTTCATAGAAGTTCTGGTTTTAACCAGAAAGCCATTAAATAATGGCTTTTATTTTGAAACCTGGCTGTTACAATGTGTGAAAAGGAGTTAAAAAATTTTATTTCTGAAACTCCTCTAGAAAAATGCAAATCTTGTTGCCTGTCACCTTTCCTGAATTCAGCATTTGAGGGCTGGATGTTTGTCCTTACCAGAAGAGCATTGCAAAGTGTTGTATAGCTGTTCTGCCTACATACTAAATGTTTAATTTTCAGATGTTTGCTGTTTATGAAAACATTTGTGTGAGTAGATGTGTTGAGATGTCTTTTCTTTGTTAATAATTGAGGCCACTATGTAGTTTCTCACTTACTTCAATATGCTTTTCACTATTCAATTAAAGTTGTTTTGAGTACTTTTTTTTATTGAGCAAGATTTTGTTTTTGAAGTGGCCCCACAAACTTAACTCGTTTTAATTCTACAGTTCATTCCAATGAGATAATGGTATATGCCTAGTTAGAGCTCTTTGGAACATTTTTGGGTGGATCCAGTATATTTTATTTGCTAGTCCTCTTATATTTGAATACACTGTTCTTTGCTGTAAACTTAAGAGTGTAAACGTGAAAGGAAATGCCACAAATTCTCTTTGGGATCTCAGAGTTGGCTGTTGTCAGATTTTGAATAAAGCTAGGTAAACTGGTAGGTTTTTTTGTCTCTTGTGAGTAGTGACACAAAATTGACCATAAGAGAATGTTGTCTTTTTTCTTGCAAAATGTTTGTTTTGAGGCTACATTGATAAAGTCAGTGGGTTGGCTGTAATATTCTGATATTCCCTATGACACTGAGTGTAGAAGTTGAGTTCCTCCATAGCTTTTCACAACATGGATCTCATGTCTCCAGAAAAAGATCAGGCAATTGAGATAGTTTGTGGCATAATGGAGAAATCTTTGTGGCAAGTGGATACCGTTTTGCTTGGTATGATTTATCAATTGGAGTAACGATGTGCTTTATCTTTATCTCCAATTTGCAATTGTCATAATTCTCTTGCACTATACATTGGGAGTAATTTATGAATTATGCACCTAACACCATCAGTCCAAGTGGATGAACTTGTCAGTGATTGAAACACGGATGCTGCTGAGTACATGCAAAGCCAACTTTTATTGTATAAAGCACATTTTATATACTGTTCCAAACTAGCAGCTCAACAGCTACAGACTTCGGCTTCTAGGGTTACATCTTTTGCGTCTCCAACAGCTACAGATTACACTGTCTTTGCCTAATATCCAGTTAACTATCCTACTTTTGTCTTGCCTCCTGCTTTGTTTTGTCTCCTTCTCCTTTGTTTTACCCACTGCCAGACTTGGGGTATGTGCGTCTCTTCCAGGGCCCCACAAAAAACCACTGCCAACAAAAGCCATCCTTCTGGCGGCATTCTGAATCCCCACGTCTTCCCCTTCTGTGTTTGACAATTAAAACCTGCAAAAACACTAGGTTTACATGGGTCACACTACTTACAAAAGAGTCTGTAAAAAGCCTTGCTAAAGTGGCCAATAAAAGTTATCACTGGATTAATCAGGGTGCTGCCAGTCTATACAAGGTTGTCGCAGGAACAGTTAGTCTCTCACACTCCTTGTCGGATGTTCCTCAGCCTAACATGATGGGGTAGGTGAAACCATTACTCCAGGAACAGCAAAGCTCGTGTTTGATGCCTTCGCATTCATTGTCCTTGCATTAGTAGCTCTCAGGTGGCGTTGGTCCTTTCCTTATGGGCAAATATTCTTTGCAGGGATCAACTTAGGTCCTGTATCTGTGGAAATACAAGCATACCCTCTCCCCCAAGTAATAAGAGGGAAAGATCCAAGTATTTAGCCTGATTCCAAGTCTTTTAGTAGGACCAGGGCTTTAATTTCAGTGGCTGCTGCACTTTGTCCAAAATGCCACATTATGGGCGGAATTTTGCTATCTGAATAACAATTAAAAAAATTAAAACCATATAAGGCTTTTGTGGAGGGTATAACCCATCTCTGCATTCTCTCTTTACTGTTTTAACAACTGTATAACATGAACATTTTTCAACCTACTAAATTCAGGAAAATGTGTAATGTAACATGCAGTTGTCTTACTATGAATAGTAAAACAGTACGTCTAATAAGACAACAAGTGTGCACTGGGTAAAAACAAGTAAGGTGGTATTATCTGCTGGCTAAATACTTCACCATTACCCAGAGTCTGCAAATAGCTGGGGAGTTCTATTTCACAGTGATGACTTGGAGAGCCTTTTCCAGACATGGTTTCCAAGTTTATCTTGAAAGAGGGTCCAGCTTCTATAAGATCAGGTCAGCAAGGCAAAATTACTTGATTACATTTTTAGGACATGACATTTATGGACAGAAACACCTGGGTCTAATGGTATAATCTCCAGTTAGTCAGGGCTAGGGCTTGGTCAAAGCCTCAAGCCTTTGAAATGAGCGTGGCTAAAGCCTTTATTAATATTAATCTCCTTATTAAATATATCAGCTGGGCAGGGGGGCTCAACCAGATGCACTCCCGTTGTCGTACCTCTCACTGGCAACCCGGAGGAGGAGGTGGTGTGCAGGTCTGTTACTGGGGTGCAGTGCAGCAGATGCCAGAATCCTGCCCTCAAGAACTCACAGGAAGTCTTGGTTTCTCACCTTGGAGTCCAGGGTACACACTAGTCCAGTTCTTTGTAGGTCGGGGTGAGAGCCCAAATCAGGATTAGGGGATGTGTCTACCCTTTCCTCAACATGGGGTGTCTTTTAGGTCTTTGAATGTGTGACGGCTCATTGTTTAAGGGGTTCTTTATTCCATAAAAATGATCCCATGGTGCCAAGGTCTCTCTTGTTTGCATAGGCCTGCCTCCTCTGGTCTCGGTTACCATTTTGGGGAACAGTGAAGACGAGATCCAAGAAAAAGAGATATAATTGGTAACTGTTAGACAGCACTTCAAGTTCCACGTGGCTCACCGACAGACGCGCAGTTGGCGTATAATAAGATTCTCACATGGGGCACCATTTTTCGGTGATTGAAACACAGACTCTCAAATGTTTCAAAGCAAAGCCAACTTTTATTGTACAAAGCACATCTTATATACTGTTCCAAACTAGCAGTTCAACAGCTACAAATTTCAGCTTCTAGGATTACATATTTAGCATCTCCAGCGACTACAGATTACAATGTCTTCGCCTAATCTCTTGTTAACTATCCTATTTTTTGTTTCGCCTCCTGCTTTGCACTGTCTCCTGCTCTTTTGTTTTGCCCACTGCCAGACTTGGGGTATCACCATCTCCCCCAGGGTCCCACGCCAGCAAAAGCCATCCTTCCTGGTGACATTCTGAATACCCACAGGAACCGAGGTAGATTACCTCAATGAAAAAAGATTTTTAATTGTTTGCGTTAATTCACAAAACCAATGTTTAGACTGTCATGTCTACTGAATGGACTGTCTGTATACAGAGAAGATTATTCCAGGAGGATAATGAAAAGGAATCTAGGAGATTCAGGAATTTTTATCTTGCAGTATATGTTGATATAATGTACTTGTATAATTATAATTGTATAATTATACAATCTATAACGTTGATAATACTGTCCCAACAGGTAAGAATAAAACAGAAATGTTACTTTAAAACTACAGTTAAATTAGGAATCTTCTCTGTGACAAGTATCTCCTAACTGCTCCTGTAACCAAGGGATTTCTCTCAGAGTTATCTGAAAAGAAAGCGCAAGAATAGCTTTGAATGTGCTTCCTATTTGAGGAGGACAAGTGCTTAAATTGGAATTTTGAGGGTTCTGCCATTATTAGAACTAATAAAAACCATAAATCGAATATGTTGCTACTTCCCTGTTGACTTCTACCCTCTGTGATGGTGGTCAGTGATTCCGGTGACTTCCTCAGATGCTTGTGCAAGACCTCCTCAACTGGAAGATTTTGTGGTTGTTGTTAGAAGAACATGATGACTATAGGAAAGAAAAGTAAGACAGCATCCTTCTGGCTACAGCTGTTTATTTTAAGTTAATTCTACAGATGCACAAAACTGTATTTATGTAGTTCTGTAAAGATTCTCAGTATTTTGAATTTCATTGGTGCGAATTGTTGGCAAACAGATTGTACATACTTGCTAAAGCCTTGCCATCTCTTGTAAATGATGTTTTGTTTTGAAGATTGCTCTGTTTAGATGTGGAATGAAGTAACAGAAATGAGAGGGGAACAATTCATGTGTCTAAACCATACATGTAATGATTTTAGTTTTGTTTGGGGTATTCAAGGTATCCTTACAGCAGAATGGAGATAACCCAGGCAAGGTTGGCCCTGTTGGACATCAATTGTAGGCCTGTAGAGGTACTGTAGATTCTCTGAAATAACATCTGAGTCCAGTCTCAGCTGACACAGTGAATTAAAAAGGAAATTTTATCCAAAAGGAATGAAACATTGCAGGGATGCAAGTCTATCTAGAATTAAGATCAAACACATCCTCAACCCACAGAGGATAAATCCAACTTTATTCTTAAAAATTTGCAGGAATAACTAGAATACAATAGCATTCATTGTCTGTACAATCTGGACACCTTGTTAACAAAATCTGAAGAGAAATAACAGCTTCTGTTGTACTTGTCATTGATTGAATTACAAATTGTTCTGTTTCTCTTTTAGGTTATGGTCAGACTGGTCCAGTGGTTCAGAGAGGTGGATATGACTCCATTGCTGCTGCTGTTTCTGGTCTCATGCATATCACAGGGCATGAGGTATAGTGCACAACTTACAAATTTCATGGACTCTTTGTGCCATGTACCAAAACTGGCTGCTGCATGGAACAAGTCAGCCTATGCTAACACATCTGTTATGCAAACCCTTCTGAGTCCAACAGGAGGTCTTATCTCTGGGAATCTAAGAAAATAATAGTTCTTATATACTTCAGGTATCTCACTCCAGGCTTGTAAAGAAAAATGCTCAAGAAACAGAAAATTAGAGAAAAAAAGATTGATCCTAAATCTCCAATGAATAAATTGACAGTGTATGCTAACCTGTTAATGACCACTTATCACCTTAAGAGCTGTAGTAGACACATTGTTGGCAGCTGGATGATGGAACCATACCTATGTGTGTGAAGTCTCACTGATGCTTGGATTTTGATGTTCCCTTTTTAAAAGAATGAACTGTGAAGCTATCTAGATAACTCTGACAAAAGCTGGGTGTTTTTCAATCATTCTGTCTGCAAACAGGCAGAGAAATGCCATGAATTTCTGGAAAAGCTTTGTGTGCTGCTATTCCCACTGAAATCCAAGATCTTTGGTAGCTGTGGCAGTGCAGGAAGCATAACAGTAGTTTAGTATCTGGATTCTAGAGGTACATGGAACGTGTGTCTTCACCTCAGAAAAGTGCTGGTCTAATAAGCATTTAATTAAGCTGTCTTGAATCACCTACAGATGCAGGGAATGTGGTCCCCAAATGTCTCTGCTCAAGTGAGGTAGTGTTACAGGTCTGTTCTATGCATTGTGCTAGATACTGTTCTGTGGTGGCTTTCCTGATGCTCTGGAAGCAGTAGTGCAGATCTTGTGAGTATGATACTTGAAGGCTCAAACAAGGAATTCATGAAGTTTCTGTACTTAGTGTCAGATATTCACATTTGAGTAGGTTGTTGAAAGCTAACCACACATGATCTGGACTCAACTCTATTGTAGGGTTGATATTTTGCCAGTAGACTTGTTTTCTATTGAGAATAATGACAAACATCAGAAGTTTGTACTTCTGGCAACTATTGTTACCAGAGTTGTCGTTTTTATTAGGGAAAAAACCAAAATCAAGCATTTTTTGACTGAGTAAGCAGAAACATATTGTGCCTAGTGTTCTGAGACTGTCCACTTCTGCTGTGTTTTTGGTACGTACTAATAGTATGTCTCATTTCAAAACATGAGAGGCCATGAAATTGAGTGCAGTCCTTACAGGCATGTCCCTTCAAATACATAATGCACATATGCACTAAGGAATGACTGATCACAGTAACTGTAGTGTAACTAAATTTTGCATTGTGTCTGTAGAATGGAGGTTAATACTTCCAATACAATGCCAGAAACTTCATGCACACCTCAAAATATACCAAACAAAAAGGTATAACAACTGTGAGAAAGGGGCAAATGTTGTTAGTACAACATGAATAAAGGAAAGTGTATTAAAAAATCGAAAAACACAGGACTCTTGTGCAGCTTTTCAATGATATTTGAATACCAGAATAAAAAACTGTTATACCGGATAATTGCACTGGAAATATATTATGGAAGTAATAGTCCTCAGTGGCTATTATGAAGATGGATTTTATTAAAAGATTGTGTTTAGATCTACACTGGAAAACCAGATGTTCACATCACCTCACCAAGACTTGAGGCAATGTAATCATAGAAATCATTTAGTCATTGTCAGTAACAGCTTTGTCTGTTTACTGGGGGCCTCTAACAATTCATTCAAACTTAGTCACTCTTTTGCATGATTAAAATAAACATGCTAAAATTTGCTTTTTTTTCTTTATTTGTAGTTGTTTAGTATTTCCTCAGTTTCTCAAAATCATTTTTTGGTTTATAGAGGGACAGTTTTGTTTCAAAGACTTAAGTATTCAATGACTCCAAAGAAATAAATGTACTTTTTGTTGTTGTAGTGAAAACCTACCCAAGTGGCTATAAAATCATATTATATGCTTGTTTGAAAGTTACTTGAAAATAGCAAAGTATTATTAACAGTAAAATCTGTTATGAAAATGTTTTTCTTACAGTTATGTTCATGTGACTGAATTGTGTTTAAAATTTCACTAAGTTCTAACTAAGTTCAAACTAAGTCTGAACAAAAGTAGAAAACCTTGTTTCAGTCAACATGTAGAAAAGTGGCCAAAGTGAAGAAGAAAAAAGTCTTACTCTGTCATGCTGTTTTTTTTTTAAATAAAGCCTAAATTATTTCTTGGCCAGATAATGTGGAATTAATGTGCTAAAAGTAATAAGTTCATTTTAATGGGTAGACTAGGGTCTGATATAATTTTTTTTAGAATAAAATAGAAAAGGCCACTCTTATGAACTGGAAATAAAAAAAAAAAAAGAAAAGTTAAAACAGGTGGTGGTTTTGTATTTAATTGCAGTAGCTATAGATAAATCAGCATAACATCAGTTTAACAGTGCTCTTTGGAAATGTCCCTTTGGTAAACAAACCACTGAATGTTCTTGCAGGATGGTCTTAGAGGCATCAGCTGATTCAGCAGACAAATTGTAATGAATCTGAGCAGCAAAAACAAAGCATCTACATACATGCTTAGTGTTGAGGTATACATATTTGTATAGAGGTATGCATATTCACAGCTCCTTAGAACTCATTTTAATAATAGGGCTCTAAAATTTTTTCCTGTATCTGACATATTCAAAAATGTACAGATCAAATTGCAGTATATATTCCTGCCTATAAAAAAATGAACAGCTTGCTTTTTTCTTTCTTTCATTTTTCCTGGTATCACTTAATGGTAATAACTTTGAAATGCTTCTGAGTGATATTCTGAACCTTGAAATCAAACTAAAACTTCTCCAGTATTGTAAAATTATTGGCACAAACAACTGCATTTATCCTAATGTTGTTTTTGCTGATTGTACAAACCCAAACAGAGTAGAGTAGTGTCTTTAAATCATGTCTTTAAATCATTAGTGTACAGAAACCTGCATGGAATTCAAGCTTTTACACATGTGCTTGATTACTTTTGTATTAAAAGCGCATCACACCTGTGAAATTTTAAAATCTAATGTGTTTATAAGGGGAATCTGTTTTGTGAAAATTGCTAACACAAACCTATTTTGAATGGAAGTAGTTGCTTCAAAGCACATTCGGGTTTTCTTTACATAAATTAAAATATGCTAAAGGATAAAGTTTGCACTGATGACACTTTTATTGTTCTGAATGACATAATTTATAGATATTTCCTGGTTAAACACCACTTTCAACTTTCATATTTGATGAACAAAAAGCTCTTACTTAATATATTCAGATATATCAATGCCAGATGAATATCCCTTTGATGAAAATTTCTATGACTCCTCAAGGCAATAACTTGAAATTAATTAAATAAAACCCAATTTACTTACAAATCCCCTTCCATCTCCTAGCGGATTATTACATGTGGTCTTCAGTAGTTGAAGCACCTTCATGGTGATGTATTCTTTCTTGCAGAAAAACCATTTTGTTTTACTGAATATGAGACAGTATTTAATCTGCAATCCAGAGAGGCCATTCTTTGGTTTAAAACCAAACAAACTGTAACAGAAGAATACACATGGTATATATAGCTCAGAGCTGTTGAAAAATACAGCCATTGCTGGTTCATATTAGCTTCAGCAATTATTTCACATCTGTAAAGACTACTGGACTTAGAGTGCTTTTATTAAGCATGTCATTTCAAAACAATTTTCATTTTAAATTGATGATTTTTGTATTACTGATGTAAGTTTGGGAAGAGAAATTATGTCAAAGGGCAAAAAAAAAAGACTCAGGCAAGGAGGCTTCTAAAACATGTTGTGGCTCTATCTGGGCCAGAATATGTCGACAAATTGTAAGGAATTTAACAAACAGCAAAAATTAGGAATAAAAGTGTAAATTATAGGATTGAGCAATAGCAAAGCACAGTGATTTTTTTTAAAAAAAGGTTTGCTCTACTGGTATGAATCTTTATCGGTGCAAATGAGGAAAGGGCAGGTCCTGATGCTGCACCTAATTTAGGATTCAAGCCAGCCCCTGGAGCTGGATGGCAGCTTTTTTGCTTAAGGCATATTCTCCCTGGCTACAGCTACATTTGGTCTTCCTACCAGAACAATAATATCATCTTTTCCTGGCAGGGATGGTGGTGTTTGTCACTTTTGAAATAATTTGCTTGAATAAAGGATACTGTATAGATCTTTACTTTATTGTGTAGCTTATATATCATCCTATGGATAGCTAGGCTATAGATAGCCAAAGATTAATCCTTAGTGCAGTTTGAATGAGAGTAACTAAGAATTTTTTCTTTTAACTTCATTATATTTTATACAGATTTTATAATTTTTAGTCAATTTCATGATATGGATAAAATAGCAGCCTTTTCCATCTTACACAGAAAATATTGTCCTACTGTCTTTTATTTCAGAATTATCTATTAATGTAATTGATAACAAAATAAAAAAATTTAAAGAAAAATATAATGGCTTAAATATGACTTGATATCAGACTTATGTAAATTCTGTTGGAGTGCAAAAGAAAAATTATGATGAAGATTAATTTTCTTACATGAAACCAAGTCACTTTTTGCATCTTATTTAGAAGATTATTATTACAATAATTATACTTAGGAGTTTAGGTATGGCTAATTAAAATAACTCTTTAAATTTAATTTTATTGAATTTATGCTACATTAGTTTAAATTTATGGTAACTTGACAAACAGTTATTATCACTTATACTGATTTTAAGTTGTCCTATGGTAGGCTTACTTGGGTGCCAGGGCTCTGGAACAGTCTCGTTAGCTTTGCACTGCTATTTTTCTTCACAACTTGACAACTTAAAAAAAAAGAACCAACAAAGAATAGACTTCAAAATGAAGAAATGCTGTGACAATCTGATCACCTGACCGCTAACTTTTCAGAGTAGGAAATGGGAGAATATTTCAGAAGAAGCACTTTAAAGATCCTATGATAAAAACCTAGCTAGGCTGAAATTAGAAGTTCATTTTGCCATTGATTTCAGAGAGGACCTCTATCATGCCAGTGATTACAGAAGTTTTGAAACACATGATGTAAAATAGAGATTCTTCCCTTGAGGCCAGAAGAGGGATGACATACAGAAAAAGGATATTTGAACAAACTTTTCAGTGACTTCAATTAAAAGGTTATGAATTTGCATGTATTTGCATGTGTAATATTTACATACGTAAACAAAAATTTGATTTTGTTTTCTTACTAGAAGCCTGGAGTGGGAATACTGCAAAATAAAAAACTGAGCTTTGACTCAGGTAGGGACTGAAGAGGAGGGAGAAAAAGAAAGTGAGAAGAATGAAGCAATATGGTTTTGCCTTTTAAACAGACAGGCATCTGGAAATTGTGTAAGCCTTTGGCTTCTAAACATAATAAAATTCAGTCTTCACTAGCTTCTCTTGTCTGTAACATTAGTGTGGGAGCCCCCCAGGAGGGAAGGACCCCGAGAGGCATTCCTCAAGCTAGGGAGACATAAGAGGCTTCTCTCAAGGATACCCTGTTCTGTTATGCTAATGTACTCCTGTCCTGCTCCCTCAGTCAGCTCTGTAGGTTCCCCCACAGCCCCCTGTCCTCAAACCATTGGTTCTGGTGCTCTCTCCCCACCCCTATCACTCCTCATACTAAAACCCCGGTTTTCTATTGTCCTGGGTTCTTGTTCCTGGAGCTGTTCACGTTGGTGTGGCAACAATAAACCAACATGTGGATTCCCACATAAGAATCCTTCCTGGCTCCTTGCTGTCAACTCTTATTTGGAGGTACCTGGTGTGCGTGTGCGTGCACTGGCTCCGCTGAGCAGCTTCCTCAGTCGGAGATGCTTCTGGAAGGTTGCACCACCACCCCACAGTGGATGCTACACATTACCTCTTTTCTTTTTGCACTGGCAATTTGAAGCATTATGTTATTAGGGACAAAAAGTTGCAAAATAAATCCTTCGTGATTTGCGGTATGCAACATCCAAAGTGGCAGTTTTGTGTACATGCTGCAAGAATACCTGGTTTTCTGTGGTGGTTTTCATATATCAGTTCACTCAAAGATTCTAATTTCTTGCTCTAAATGCAATTGAGTGTACCCATCCAACCAATTCCTTATCTACCAAGTGGCTCGTTTAGAGACAAGCATGTCATGTGGGACAGTGTCAAATGCTTTGCACAAGTCCAAGTAAATTGCATCAGTCACTCTTCCCAGATCTACTCCTGCTGCAACCCCATCATAGAAGGCCACTAACGTCAGGTGCAGTTTGACTGTAGTGAAGCCATGTTGGCAGTCACAATTCACCTGCTTATTTTCCGTGTGCCTTAGCATATCTTCCAGGAGAATCTGCTCCATAATCCTGCTGGATAGGAAGACTGGTGGACCCATAGTTCCCTAGGTCTTCTTTTTTACTCTTTTTAAATATGGGGGTTATGTTTCCCTTTTCCCAGTCAGGGGGAACTTCTTTGGACTACCATGACTTGCTAAATATAGTGGATAGTGGTTTAGCCATTCCCATGGCCAAATCCCTCCTTGCAGATTTATGTCATCAAGTCCAATGGACTTATGCACCTTCAGGTTACTTAGATGGTCTTGGACCTGATCTTTTCCTACAGCATGTGGTTCTATGTTATTGTCTCTCCAACAGATATTGGGGTGGTTGAAGCCCCCCATGAGGATGAGGGCTGGTGAATGCAAGGCCACTGTGATCTGTCTATGGATGGCCTAATCCACTCCATCTCCCTGGATGGGCGCGCGTAGCAGGATTAAAATGTTACCTGCAATTGCCCTTCCTGTGCTCTCAGTCAGCTCTTCATCCATCCCCAGTGAAATTCTATGTGCTCCAGCTGGTCACTGAAATAAAGGGAAACACTGCCTCCTTGTCTCCTTTGCCTGTCCTTCCTAAAGAGCCTGTATCTCTCCATTCCAACACTCCAGTCACAGGAGTTATTCTACTATGTCTCTGTCAAGCCAATAAGATCCCAGCCCTGCATCATTGTATTGTCTCTGCTTGTTTTCCTGCTTTTAATTTTTCCTTTGTTTATTGTTTTGTTTGTCTTGTTTCATTTTGGGGTGTTTTCTTTTTCTTTAGGATGGTGAGCCAGTTAGACCAGGAGTAGCAATGACAGACCTTGCAACTGGGTTGTACACGTATGGAGCAATTATGGCTGGTTTACTTCAGAGGTATAAGACGGGAAAAGGACTACACATTGACTGCAATCTCTTGTCAACTCAGGTAGGAGTTGCAAAAAAATTGCTTTTTGTTGTGTAGATGTTTGAACCTAAGAATATCATTTGGATATAAATTAATGTGCATTAGTTAATATAACTAATAACAGCAATTATAATGACAGTAATGACATTAGTGATTATTCTCTTAACCTGCCACCCTGGTAGTGAACATTTTATATGACATGGTTATTGTTACTAATGTACTAAGTTTGGTTTTCTATTTTTACAAAGGACTGCCATGTTTATTGAAAACACAGGTTGATCAAGGTTTATAATATCACTGAGACTGTAACAGTTGTAGTAAGAAATTTAAGACAGACAAGCCTAAGTGGTAAAACCAATGTTGAAAGGAAGGCTTTGGCACTGTGTAATGTAACTTCTAGAGAGAGTGAATAATTTGTGCAAAATCACCCAGACTAATAAAGTTTCAAAGTAATGTTATCTGGGAGGGCTGCCTTGTGGCTCTGGGAGTTAAAGAATGAGGTAAGCTAGAAGATGCAGCATTTTTCCTAGACATTAAAGGCAAAGTTGTTTTGATCATGAAAGATATACCATATGCTACAAATAATGAAAACTTTAACTCTTCATGGAATATTTAAACGCCCTTGGTGCAACGATTTATAATTTCTAAAAAGCAAGTGACATTGGAATGAGGTGCATATGATCAGACAATACGTTATCTTGCTGATGTAGGTACTTGCTGGTATCAACTAGGCAAATAGTACAGAGGAATTTTTGTTTACATTTTAAAATGTACATAAAAATTGTATGCAGTCCTAATTAAAGTAACAAAAGTGATCCATTGCCTTAATCTTTATTCAATTGTATTTTTCTTCACATTATACCTGTCAGTACAGTTGAGAAATGACAGTGCCCATTGTATTAAAAGTTGGCCCAGGTATGAGCAAGAGGTTGGATACCTATATTATTGTATGATATCAATGATTGAGACTAGTGATTGAGGTTGCTCATGTTTTAGTGCCCACTGCTTTTGTCTGAATAACTACTGAAATCAGAAAGGATGGGAAATCCTTGCTTAAATCAATGAAGAACTTTTCATTTGTTTCAGAACAAATGTTTGTATGAACTGAACTTAATTATACTTAAATATATTAATAAATGTTGCGTCCGTGTTGGAAAAAGGTTTAGAAAAAAAACACTTTAGAAAAACACTTTAAATATGTATTAAATGCTTATTAAATATTATATATATATGGATGTAGGGGGGTTTCATGTTTAAGGTATTGTAGTGTTATATATTATGGCAGCTGCTTCTCGATATTTTTAATTGCTAATTCTATTAAAAATACATCTGATAATTTTTATTAATTTCCAGGCTAATTCGGGGGGGGGGGGGGGATTTTTTGTTCCACTTTTTTTTTTTTTTTTTTTTTTT
>VZTN01018141.1:87421-104278 GCA_013400515.1 Erpornis zantholeuca
TCCACTGTTTTTTTGTCTTTTTTGTTTTTGTTTTTGTTTTTTTTTTTAATGAAGTCTTCTTGATTATTATTAGATATGTTATCAAATGCTGAAAGCAAGAAGAGTTGAAATTAGGTGTTTCTGTAGCTCTCCTATTTCAGCTTATTTTTTTACCTCATTTCTCTTTGTAATCTTTTTCCTTGGTTAGGGTAGATTTGTCTATGTGCTGAAGTCTTATATTGCAAAATTTCCATCTGAACTTCCACATCATTGTCCTTTAGGCCACTCACTGGCATATGTAAGAAAGAGATTGAAGACCTGGATAGGTGTTAGTGAACAAAGCATGTGACATGGTGTTTGTCTTCTACGTGATTATTTGAAGCAGTGCTGAATGGTCAAGGAAAATCTTAGTAGTTGTTGTTGTTGTTTTGTTTTTTTTTAAACATTAACCCCTTCCCTGCTTGTTATCAAATTATAGTTATCTAAAAGTTATTAAGAAGTAATTCCATAAATGCACACTCTCACTGAAAAAGAAATGTTTTTATTTACTTCAGTGTTGGGTTAAATGAAATTCAAGTAAGTTGGTATATTGGAACAGAGTATGGGTAAAAGATGTTATTCAGAAAACAGCTCTTTTGTTTTAGATAATCCTCTTGCTTCCGTCCAAATTAATTTTAGGCTGTTGGCCCAAAACTGTAATGAGAACGTCTATTAAATTGGAAGAAGTATTTATGGATGAGTTTCTAAAGTACAAAAAATAAAATGATGATCAATCCCATTAAAAAGATATGTTGCAGTACCCCAGCTTGGGGCAAGCTGGGGGATGACTAAGAGACTCAGAAAGTTCTGTGTTTTACAGCCTCCTTGTTGTGTTTAATCTCTTCTGTCAAAGTTTGTTCAGTAGCTTGTAAATTGCATCTCTGTACCACAGTTGCTATGGTTACCCCTTCCCCTGAGGGCTGTTCCTCCCCCCGGTGTGAGCCGAGCCCATTCCCCCGACTCCCAGGCAGAGACTGCTTGTCCCTCTCCACCCATCTCCCTGCCCCCTGGGTGGAGAGCCCCTGCCACTCTCCCCAAAGCACACCTTTCCCTCTGGAAAGTTCCCTTCTACTCGGTGTGTCATTGGGTCCTGTTCCCCAGTCCCTCCCCTGCTGCTTTTCCATTGGATACCATGCTGTCAATCCTAGCCGGATCCACCCCTGAGCCCTGTTCCCATCGGTTTGTGAGCTTCCCCACCCCCAGTATAAGAATACACGCACGACCCTAATCTGGGTCTCCCCTCGCCCTCCCTTCGCTGGAAATAAATATTTGGAATTGGACCCCTCCTGCTCCTTTACCTCTGCAGACACACAGTGCCATCGGGTAGCAGCCTGCCCTCTAAGAGGAAACCGCAAAGTCCTCTAAAACTGCAGCAGACCAGGGATGTCTGCAGTGGGATGCAGTGGGGTTTGGGCAGCCCCTACTGTGTCAAAGATGTGTTAAAATGAGTGAAGAAAAACATAAGTTGCAGCTGAGTCTCTCTCAGACAGAACATCTAGATTGTTGGTTCGTTTTCTTTCCTTTTGTAAGACTGGTGGTTACTTTAAAGTCTTTAAGGGTGAGTGTCTCTACTAAGAAAAAGTAGTACAAATCTGAAAATAAATGTAAATAAATAAGTTACTCTCGCAATACTTCTGATGGTAATGAGTTTTTTAAAAGGAATTCAGACAATTACTGTGATACGATCAGGGTCTTTAAAGATACATGTTTCCAAAGAGATTTTGGTTTATGTCCCAACTAGGAATCTAAAGCTAGCTTTTCCTCATATGAGGAATGTTTAAAAAGAAGATCTTTTGAAGTTTCTTATGGATGCTGCCAAAAAAAATAAGGAACCTAAAGTTTTAGACTTCTAGTTTATTAGGTTCTTGTTGTTGTTGATTAATGGTAGGATCTAGAAATCAAACAGAGACATTGTGTTAACTTTTCCTTCAGCATGAGTTTCACTGAAGTGTAGTCATTTTTAATGAGCAAAAAAGGAATCTTCTATGTGTGCTGAACCATCCTATTTATAATGTGGCGACAGCAGGGTCTTGTATGACACTTCTTGGTTTTGCCAGCATTTCATGCACTGAGCTAATATAGCAGTGTGCTTGGACCTTTTGTCCCTTCCTTCCTCTGAACTGAAAATTGTGAACCTGGCCAATATATATGTCTTCATTGTTCAATGTTGATGACTTTGACTATGTCAGAAAGGAATAAAAACCCCAGGGGTTAAGTCACTCAGGTAATTAGAAAATCTTGAAAACTGCTTAGTCCCTAGCATCTAAATGTCCATCTGTGCCCATACTATCACTTTTCTGCATGCCTTGTAGAAATGCAAGAGGATGTAAATTTTTTTTTTTTTTTGCAGAGGGGAGGACTGGAGAATGCTTTTGATATTAATTTCCTGCACAGACATGCAAATAACAAAGAGCATTGAACTGAATTCAACTGCCAACAAAACTGATCTGAAGCTTTTAAAGAACTATCCCACTGACTGGCAAGCTTATTTCATATTTGTGATTTGTGTAGAACCAAATTATAAGTAAGATCCTGTTCTCTGAAGAAATATTATTTTGTGTTTTAAATGCTTATTACTACCAAAGATTTCCTTCCCCCCAACAAAATAGGATTCTATGATTTTTTTGAACAAGAGACACAGTAACTCTTAGGATGTGGTTTTGCAGTGAGCAGAAACTTTCTATATCTCTCATCTATAAACTTTTAACCCATGTCATACGATTCCTTTGAAATTTTTGACTTTTAGATGATTCACAGTTGTCCGCTCCAGACCTTTCAGCATCTAAATAGTGTCCTTTAGATGATACTGGTAAATAAGAAGGAAGTGGGGTTTGGATTTGGTTCCAATTATGCAATTGTGCCTTTTCTTCTGTTGTGGCTTAAAAAAATCCCTTGGAAGTTTTAATATCCTTCCTGTATTTAATTACGACCAGGCTCCAACAAATACTGTAATAAGTTGGTTTTGTTTGGATTAAAAAACTGCAAGAAATATTTTACATTTAACATTTCTGCAATTTCGAAGTATATTTTTCCCAGATTCCATAGACAGGATAATGTGGTTAATATTGTTTGTATAGCATGATTGTTCCTCAGACACTTCTCTGCTTCTAATTACTATGTTTAGGTTTGTATTTGCTGTAGCAAACACTTAATCTTCTTAAAATATTGAAGTGACTCTAGAAAAACATAGAAAATTGGTATAAATTATTTTATTTCATTTTTGTGCTTAATTTGACAGTTAGTCTACTGAGGGTAGAAGGTGTTAGTTTTTAATGATGAGGGTAAGAAGGTGTTAGTTTTTGTTCCTGCATCACATTTTCCCAAGATCATTCTGTTTAAGGCTTATCTATTTAAGGTGCTTTCAGTGCTATCTATTCAGGGCGTTCATGGCATGTCTTTTAGCAATTATTGAATATAGATGAAACTGGTAACAGTTGTGTACTGACTGTGGGACATACATGTCATGACAGAATCCCTGAGCAGTAAGTTGTGTGGAAATATCAATCTTGGACCTTAAATACTGCTCAGGTGTCTTGACTGTATCTTGTTGCTTCTCTGCTTGCTGAGAGTCGTAAGTTGACTGAGTACCAAAAGAAAATCATCCTTTTTAGAGATTATTGTTTCTGGTGATTTTGGAGGCAAGCTATGAGGACTGTTACATAGTTGTCTTGTTTTCGGGTATGGTTTGAATAAGTGGGTTTTTTACAAGCTTGTAAGGCATCATCTTTGCAAAACATTATATTCTTAATCTCCATCATAATAAAAAATTGAGCATGTGCTGTATGGAGATGTCATCTTTTTCACTGTATGGCTCTCATATGGAAAAATAACAAAATCTGAATTAATGTGAACATATCTTTAAACATATACTGCACTTTAAACACTTCTTGGCCTGTATTCTTGAAAATTTCCATTGCGGTCAGCCGTATAACTAAGAACAGAACTTATCCCTCTGGGTTTTAAGCAGCCAGAATTTGATTGAATAGACCAGAAGACCATACTAGCATGACAGTAACTCAATTTAATATTGGCCTCTGTGGAATGTGTGTTGTGATTTCTAATGATTAGTTATGCTGTCATTGGTACAACATCCTCCAACTGGATATTGGTTTTATTTAGTGGCTTTCTTTACTCTGTAAACAGAGTACATATTCAAATTGCAAGGGCATTTCTTCTTTAACTGCTACCTGACTGTAAATTCTGTGTCTTTTTGTCTTTGTTACCATTGTTCTTGTGCTGAAGAAACCAAGCCTGAATGAGTTTCAGCTCCATTTTCCTGTGTTGATCTGCCTCTGTCATTAATTAGAGAAAGACTAGAAAGGCGATAGAAAAAATATGCCCCTTTATTACAAAAAAAAAAAGAAAAAAAAAGAAAAAAAAAAAGCCTGCCTGGAGTGGGTAGGGGAGAGAGTTTGAAGACAAAGGAAGACATTTCTTTTAATGGGTTTTTAATTTAAATGACCTTTAAATAAGTGTGTAATCTTGGAAATGGAATCAAGATGTTTATTACCAGAAGATCAGATTTCAGAATCATGATGAGTAATAGGAGAAGGTTAACCTGGGTAATTGAAAAAAAAGGGGAATGATTTAAGCAACTAGTAGCAGAACAAACACATTTAGTGTACCCCAAAATCTCACCTGAATCTCACCTTCTAAACTCATAGAAGCTTTCAGAAGTCATTCTATAAGTTCATCAAATTCACAGAGCCCTTCAATACATTATGCTCCACTTGTTTATGTAAATAACAAGTAAAAGGGTTGTAACTTGATGGAAGAGCTTTCAGTTTTATGTGACAGAAAATTTTAAGTTAGCAAGACAGCTGGTTTTTATGTGCTGTTGAATCTCTGGAAATCTAATAAACCTTACAAGTGTGGCATTTTTGGGTATGCTGATAGAACTCTAGCTAAGGTTTCAACACTGCTTAGTTTGATTACTTCAGATAACTCTTGTTGCAGTGGGGAACCTGCAACCTTCTCTGGAAGACAGCTTTGCCCATGGGAAGGATCAGGAGACGATATTTTTATGGATGTTCATGGATGTTCTTTATTCTTCCCAGCTCCCTCAGGGCTGGGGGCCTGGACCAGACTGCACACCCCTGGGCAACTCCCAGAGTTCCCCGGGCAGGGGCCGTGAGCAGCCAATGGGGTACAGAGCTTGGGTACATGTGACCAGGGAGCAGGGGTCGGGGAACCCCGTGTAACTCATGTGTCCCACCCAGGGCCCATCACCCTGGGGGTTGGGTGCCCCAACAAAGTCTCACTAAAATTTGTAGGTAATTAAAAAAGGTGAAGTAAGGGATAATAATTTGAAATAATTACTTCCTTTATGATGAAGTCCTGCTGCTAGAATTTCTCTTTGTATTCAGCACAGTATTGCTTCTGTATTCAGTATTGGTTTTGGCTAATCAGTTAGATTGCAAACTCTTTAGTGAAGTGACATGCGATTAGGCCAAAAGTCATAATTTACGACTTATTATGTTACAGTGAAAGCTATGAAAAATGTGTTCGGACTCTAGTTTAGGACTTCAAAAACACGTATCCATTAAACTGCTTGAAAGTCATAGAATCATCAAGGTTGAAAGAGACTCTTAAGATCATGAAGTCCATTTGTTATCCCAGAACTGCCACTATAACCCCACTATAACCACATCACCCAGATCCAGACACTTCTTAGACATCTCCAGGGATGGTGACTCCACTCTGGCCAACCTATTCCAATGCCTACCCTGACCACCGTAACACTGTAAATTTTTTTCCCAGTATCTAATCTGAATCTCCCCTGTCTCAGTGTAAGGCCATTTCCTCTTGTCCTCTCACTGTAGGCACAGTAGAAGAGACCAGTCCCCACTCACTACAAACTCCTTTCAGGCAGTTGTAGAGAGCAGTGAGGTCACTCCTGGGCCCGCTCTTCTGGAGAATAAACAACCCCAGCTCCCTCAGCCATTCCTCACAAGACATATTTTCCAGACCTTTCACAAGCCTTGCTGCCCTTCCTTGGACATGCTTCAGCACCTCAGTGTCCTTTCTAGAGTGAGAGGCCCAGAACTGAACACAGTACTCGAGGTGTGTTCTCACCAGTGCCAAGTACAGGAGGGTGATCACTGCCCTGGTCCTGTTGGCCGCACTGTTCTTCATAGAGGCCAGGATGCCATTGATCTTCTTGGCCACCTGGGCACCTCATATTGAGCCAGCTGTTAACCAGCACCCTCAAGTCCCTTTCTGCTGAACAGCTCTTGAGCCTCTCCTCCCCAAGCCTGCAGAGCTGCATGAGGTTGCTGGGATCCGAGTGCAGGACCCTGCACTTTGCCTTTGTCCTCGTGCTGTTGGCCTCAGACCAATGATCAAGCCTGTCCAGGTTTCTCTGCAGAGCCTTCCTACTCTCTGCAGGTCAACTCTCCCACCCAACTTAGTGTTTTCTGCAAATTTACTGAGGGTGCCCTAAATCCCCAGATCTGGACCACCAATAAACCAGCCCCAAAAATAAGCCCAGGTGGATTTAGTTCCATTCACTGCAACTCTCTGGGCCTGGCCATCCAGCCAGGTTTCTACCTACTGAAGAGTCATCCAAGCCATGAGCAGCCCGGTTTTTTAGGAGGATGCTGTGGAGGATGCTCTCAAATGCTTTACTGAAGTCTGACTAGAGTGTAGTCTCTGTGAAGACCACTGCCTTTCCCTCAGCTACTAAGTGGGTCACTTGGTTATAGAAGAAGGTCAGGTTGGTCAAGCAGGACCTGCCTTTCATAAGTCCATGTTGGCTGAGCTTGTTTCCCTTACTGTCCTGCATATGTCATGTACTGGCACTCAGGATGATCTCTTCCATAACCTTGGCTGGAACTGAGGTCAGGCTGACAGGCCTGTAGTTCTCTGAATCATCCTTCAGATGCTTCTTGTAGATTGGGTTTACATTTGCTGATTTCCAGTCAGCTGGAACTTCACCACTTAACAGGGACTGCTGGTAGAGGATTGAGAGTGGTTTAACAAGTTCTTTTGCTAATTCTCTCATTACTCTGGGGTAGATCAATGTGGCCATCAGTGTGACTGTCTAGTCAGAGTTCAGTTCTTTGCAAAAATGCCTTGCCTTGCTTTGAATGAATTTTGTAGTACTAGATTTCCCTGATAAATATATTTGAAGTTACTTTTATTCTAGTGCCCTCTGTGATAAAACGTTTTGGGGTTTCTTTGGTACTACTTAAATATTTTTGTAGATTGATTAAAGAATAACTTCCTTCTTCAGGGTATCATTTATGATGTTGGCACTATTTAAAAAGCCTTATATAGAAGTGCCATATTTTCACTCAGGACTCATTGGTAGTACTCAAGTGAAATAGAACTTTGGACCACATTTCTCTGACTTGCATGCTGTGTAACAGCTTAGTAGATGAGCTACATCTGCAATGTGAACAGCATTAAAGTACTCAAAAGAGCGTTATGGGCATTGCTTAATGCGGTAGAGGCACAGAAATTATAATCTTGTAAAACATCCTATTTCAAACATTTCATTCAATTGCATGGATTTGTTTATTGTGTCATCCCTGTAGTGCAATAGCACCTAAGTAGTTAATGGGTGGTGAATGGAGATTTTCAGTGTTAGAACTAAAGCCATTGTTGTTCTGCCAAGGTAATACTGTAATGAATAGGAGACTTCACTGTGATAATAGGGAGATAATATCTGCACATTTCTCACACAACCAAATAGACATGAGTTGTTTCTGCATGTGCCTCCCTATGTATCAAATGAAAACTCTAAAAATCTACCTGTTTGCACTGCTGCAGCACAAGCTGTTGAAAATATTATTGTATTTTATTTTTGTATTTGTTCACTACGGATAAGATGAAAATGGCATTGTCAGTAGACAAGCACACCTATGGTTCTTTTTTCCATGCAAGTATCAATGCTGATAAATGTGGAGACAAAAAAGATGAGTGCTGTAAATGGTTAGATGTATGCATATTTTCATTGTAAATGGCACTGTTGCTAATCATAAGATCAAAAGTGAAAAGTGCCTTACTACAGCTTGTTTTGGATGTTGACAGCTTTCCATGGATAAGCATCCTTGTTACTGATTAAATAAAAAAATAGTATCCTTCACAAAGTGTATGTAACATCCAATTTGGAATTTCTGGATACTACACTACTGCAAGCAAGAAGAAAAATTGCTAAAGTTATTCTGATGCCTGTCTTCACAGGTAATTAAATTTTATATGAGCAAAATCCGCTTCTCTTTGTCATATTTTTATGTTTTCTTTTTTCCATTCTCAGCTGTCAAAATAGAAAAGAATCATTTAGGTTGGAACAGAACTGTTTAAGATCATTAACTCAGCACTGCCAAGTCCACCACTAAAGCATGCCCCTAAGTGCCACATCTTTTAAATACCTCCAAATACAGTGACTCCACCACTTCCCTGGGCAGCCTGTTTCAATGGCTGACAACTCTTTATGTGAAAAAGTGTTTCCTAGTATCTAATCTAAACCTGGGTTTAGAGGCCTTTTCCTCTTGTCCTGTCCCTTGTTGCCTGGGAGAAGAGACTGACAGGCCCCTTACTTCACTACAGCCTTCTTTCCGGAAGTTGTAGAGACCAATAAGGGTCATCTCTGAGCCTCCTTCTCTCCAGTCTGAGCAATGCAAGTCCCACAGCTGCTTCTCATAAGACTTGTACTACAGATCCTTCAGCAGCTTCATTGGCCTTTTCTGGATGCGCTTCAACACTCAATGTCTTTCTGGTAGTGAGGGGCCCAAAACTGAACATAGGATTTGAGGCTGCACCAGTTCTGATTATAGAACACTGCCCTGGTCCTGCTGGCCAGACTATTCTTGATACAGACCAGGATGCCACTGGCCTTCTTGGCCATCTGGGCACACACTGGCTCATGTTCAGCTGCTGTCAACCAGCACCCCCAGTTACTTTTCCAGAGGCTTTCCAGCCACTCTGCCCCCAGCCTGTAGGGCTGCCTGGGGTTGTTGTGACCCAAGTGCAGGATCTGGCACTTCTTGTTGAACCTCATGCCTGTGGCTTTGGCCCATTGATTCAGTCTGTCCAGGTCCCTCTTCAGTGCCTCCCTACCCTCCAGCAGATCGTCACTGCTGCCCAACTTGGTTTCATCTGTAAACTGGCTGAGGGTGCACTCAGTCACTTTGTCCAGTGTATTGTTAAGATGTTAAACAGAACTGGCCCAAATACTGAGTCCTGGGCTGGATGTAGCACCATTCACTACCACTCTCTAGGCCCAGCCATCCAGCCAGTTTTTTTATCCAGTGAAGAGTGCACCCATCCAAGGCACAAGCGCAAGAAGGCTTGTGGGAAAATGTCGAAGACTTTACTGAAGTCCAGGTAGATAACATCCACAGCCTTTCCCTCATCCACTAAGTGAGTTGCCTTGTCACAGAAGATCTGGTTGGTAAAGTAGGACCTGCCTTTCATAAACCTGTGCTGGCTGGGCCTGATCCCCTGGTTGTTGGCATGTGCGGCATGCTGATCCTATGCCTGAACCTTTAAGTGTTCCTTCCTGTAGAATATACATCCTTCCTAGACTTCTTTGTCCTACAGGACTTCTTCCCAAGGGACTGTATCAACCAGTCTCCTAAACAGGCCAAAGTTTACCCTCTGTAATTCCAAGGTAACAGTTCTCCTAACTGCCCTCTTCTTCCTTCTGCAAGAATTAAAAGTTCTATCATTTCATGATTGCTGTGCTCAAATCAGCCTTCTACCCCTGCACAGAAGTCCTTCTCTGTTCACAAACAACAGGTCCAGAGGGCCTTTTCTCTAGCTGGCTCTCACCAAATGCATCAGGAAGTCATCTTCCATACACTCCAGAGACCTCCTAGTCTATTTCCTCTTTGTTGTGTTGTATTTTCAAGACATCTATCTATTATGTTGAAGTCCCTCATGAGAACAAGGGATAGCAATTGTGAGACTTCTCCCAGATGCTCATAGAATATTCCATCTGCCTTTTATCCTGGTTGGGCGGTCTATAAGACTGCCACCATGATGGCTGCCCTGTTGGCCTTCTTGATTCTTGCCCATGAGTACTCAACCCCATCCTCACCATCATTCAGCTCTAGAAAATCAAGACTCAAAATGTGTTAAAGTGTTAGAGAAACCTGTATACAGTGTAGCAGAACAAACTTTTTCTAAGTTGAATTTTGCTTGGGCTTAGTAAAGCTGTGTGAAATACAGAACACAACACATTTAATAATAATTTTTAATAATAAAATGCATATATAGTCTTCATTCAGAAAGAATAAAGTCATAAGGAAATAATTGTAGAAGTTTATGGCAAAAGTTGTCTGATATGTCTGTTATCAACATCTGATTTCATTTGTTAGAACACTGCCAAAGTTTTAACTGTTTTGGCTGAATTTTCCATGTCATGGAAAAGAAAAGGGATTTGCTTTCAAAGTTACTTTTAAAACGATTCATCCGTTTCCAGGATCATGTTATGGGAAAATACATTGATAGGCTTTTTTAATTTTTTTTCTCTTCCTGAGAAACCCAGTGGCTTCAGTTTTTGGATTTTGCACAGGTTGTACAGACTAACTTTGGAGTTCTTAGTGTTTTTAGCACTAATATTCTCCTTAATAGGTTTGTTTTTTTTTTGTTTGTTTTTTTTTTTTGTTTTGTTTTTTTTTTTCAAATAAGAGGTTCCTTAGAGATGTTCCTGTGTAATTATGAAGCTAAATCAAGTGATTGAAGTAGTATCTTTCTTTAACTTTCAGGAAAAAAATGACTAGTATTTTATTGTAAAGAAAATTAAGTTTATTCTTCCTTTTATAAGGTGTCTTTCTTCAACTGGGGTTCATTTAAACAATTTTTTTTTGTTTCCTTCTTCTCTTTAAAGGCAGTGCTGTCTAAATAGCTTCAATGGTCAGATTTTTTATTTCTGACCCTCCACCTAAAATTCATCTGAGTGTTTAGAAGTTTATTTTTTGTTTGTTTGTTTGCCTGTTTAATTGGAGACTGAGGAAAGCTAGAAGGCCATTTAACATGTACTTTTGAAACTATGTGCTGAATAGTACATACTTTTGAAATTACAAGTTCTAGATCTGTTAGTTGCATCAATCTTTGCTATTGTTAATACTAATTGAATCTTAATCAGATTAATCAGAATTCTCCATGCTGCAGGAAGCATAGAAGTATTCATTCTGGTCTTTTATAAGCTCTAAATAGCTCATTAAAAATAATTTGTAGATCAGTTCTTTTTTGTTGTTGCATTTCACTGAAAGTACCAGTTCTCTGTGATGCAAATGCACTGTGTTTTTGAAGATGCCTCAGTTCTCTATTTATGTAGTCTAAATGTTTAATAAAGCAAAAGGTGTTATCAGCCATCATTTTCAGGCAAAACCAGTATTTACACAACTGTGTACCTTAAAGTCTGTTTTGCTCTTTTAATCTATCTTAACCTCTGAAAAATTCATATTCTAATTAAGGTTTTCAAATACATTACCTTTTCTTTTCTTATTGCATGGTTTGGGGTCTTTTTATTGTTTCTGGTTCAATTAACACCTCCTAGTACATCTTTTGCATTACTGTGATTTGCTTTGGGCTGTTGGTCAGGTGTCTAAACTGAATCAGCAAATCCTCCATGCTGCATGTGATTGCTGGCACGGATTTGGATACCTTCTTAAGTGTCTGGTTGGAAGGTGCTAAAACAGGACACTATAGGAGACTTGTTCTAAAATGGTAGGTATTTGTCATTAAAAATTTGATTTTATCTTAATGAGATTGTACTTGTGGCTAGGCTTATGCCATTTACTGATACTTTAGTGCCAGGAGTTTCCTTTTGTGAAGGGTGAATTCATGATAATGTCCCGGAGTTTTGCATTAAAAGAAATTGGTGTCACTGAGTAGAAAACACTTTTTACCCAGAGCACAGTGTACATAAGATGATCACAGACATTCTTCTAAAATTCTCTTTAATAGTAAGCCTTGGCCTATGTGATAGTAGTCTTAGTTTTTTTAGGTAACTTTAGCAGACCAGATCTGCTGTCTTGAAGTAGATGAAGCAGTAAAATCTTGCTCCTTTGTGGGCAGTGGCTTTGCTATGTATTTGCAGGTGGGAATGTCTGCCCTGCCTATAGGTGAAGGAGACCAGACCTGCCTATGGGTGAAGCAGCAGAAGCTGAGAGCAGAACGGAGTTGGATAGCTGCACTGACCTCTTAGCCCTGGTACAGCGGAAGCCTTGGGAGAGATGAACTCAAGGCGCAAGAACAAGAAGCAAAGACAGAATGAAGAGAATGCCACGACTTGACGGCTCTGGCGCAAGACGATGTTAGCAAGGACCCTGCTCTGGCGCAAGGGGATGTCTGCAAGGACTCAATAATGTTGCTAAGGGAACAAGGGCAAGGGAGGCGGAGTGGACAATTTTGTGCAGAAGTTAGGGAACTAGAAATACTGGTGATTAGTGTAATAAACTGGCTTTGCTTGCAAAGTCTGAGTTTCAATTGCCGCTATATAGGTGTATGTCACTTTTGAACTTACTTTTAGCTTCTGCAGATCTCTCAGCTCCAGGCTAGATGGGTGGCCCTTGCAAGCCCAAATGTAAGGTGATATTTGTTGACAGCTCCTGGGAATGCTGTGGTTTTCTCCTGGACCCCTACGTGATGGGCTGCCTTGAATTGTGGCAGCCCTCTTGTGTCTGCACAAGACTGTGGTTCCTGCTGCCCATTTCATTCTTGCAGGAGTTTGAAACACAATTCCCTCTTTAAAAACTGATAGAACAACACCGTTCGTTGTTGTACAGTGCCACATCCTGAAACAGCTGGGTCAATGTTTAGGAATTGCATAAGTAGCTGGAAGAGTGGGGGTTTCCTGGTAGACATAGAGGTTTTAGATTTTGATGTGGGTTTTTGGTTTTTTTTGGATAATGCAAAAATGATTCAAGGAGCGCGAGCTGAGAGTCACTTCATGTGACTTCCATGTCCATGGAAGCAGCTTTAATAAGGGCAATAGGGAATAACTGCAAAAGCAAAATTAGTCAAACTTAAATGTTATCAGTGTCAAAATATTTATTGCAGCATGGAAAAGGGAAAACGTACACCAGTGAAATAAGTCATTAGGTAAATACTAGAATGGGATCAAGTGATTTTAAGAGACCTTTTATTCTGTGTGCCAAATGTGGATTGTGATCTTATGTTCTCATTTTTTTCATGTAAAGATTTTTTTAACATGTCACCAGAAGTATGGAAAAGGTGTAAATGGAAGATTATTGGCCTCTGCACAACAGAAGGCAATGTAATTGTCTAGAGTAATTTTTTTCCTACAAAGCTGTAAATTAATAATCATGTTTTAACTTCTGTAGTATAGTGTAAAATAAGTTACCTATGCCACTGTAAACTGCCTGAGTCTCAAAGTTTGTAAGAGTCTACATGCCTGCTTTAAGAAAAAGCAAACAAAGAATGAGACAGAAATAAATTAACTTGGCTTAGAGTCAAAGCATTGTTAAGATATGTGGCAGGATAGCAGACACAAAATTGGAGGGAGAAGAAAATAAAGAATATAATTAAAATGTTATTTTCTCCTCTTTCCAGTTACCTGTCTTCTTTTGTTATTCATATACACTTGCTTAAATTGCATGTGAATGATTGATTGACTAAGTGACCTCATTGTAATAAATTATGTTTGATGTGCTATCTTGAAAAAGATCTTTTGAAATTCTGTCTCTTTTCTTTGTCTGCTGACCTTGTGGCTTTTAATATCTTGTTTCCCATCTGTCTGATTCCATCATAATCTGAGCATAACTTTTCAGACCTTAATGCAGCTCTCTTTTTTGTTCCAATTTGAGTAAGTCTGTAACACAAATATGGGATTGGCCATCAGCAGTAATATTAGAAAGGAATGTTGAAATATGTGTTCCCTTTACTGATGTGAACTAAAGAAATGCTTATCTGTAGATATTTGATAATACGTATTTACAGTGCATAGATCTGTCTCTACAAGCAAATGAATACAGAGATGTCTGTATCATTGTATTACATCTGCTTTAATGTTACAAGTTCAAAGGTTACTTTTAAGGATTATTTCTTAATTAAAGGAGAAAAGAAATGGGTGTCTATAAGGTTTCAGGAAAGCAATTTTAAATATAGATTTAAGAATACTTAGCTGAATATGTCATACAGATGTACCCAAACTCCAGTTTGAGAGATTGATTGTATCACAGATATTTCTACTGCAAGAAGTGTCTCTAGCAGTGAGGTCCTGTGTCTTGAATTACAGAGGAATTTGGAGAAATAGACTTACATTGTTACAAACATTTTTTTCTAATGGATATAATGTCTGTAAAAATGTTAATTTTGGATATATTTTTTATGCCAATAATTCAGCAGTTTGCTTAACAGCTGTAAGATATAGGTAAATTAATTCTTTGTGTTCTTTATTAATGACATAAATTGTATATGCTGAAAGGTTTTTTTTGACAGTGCCTTTTTAGTGGGACTATATCTCTGGAGAAACCAAAGAGAATGAACTGAGCCAGGAAGAGAGGAAAGGGAAAAGCATGGTAGTCCTGGGAAAGTCTATAACAGTTTCATGGGACAGTAGAAATAGAATTATCTTCTGAGTTTGCTGAACTCATCAGAGAGTTATTATGAATGTGGCAAAAGGCCACAGAGTTCACTCAACTGTGTATTTTTACATAAAACACAAAATACTGATATATTTACTTTGATGTGGTCTATAGAAGTTTATTTGTTTGGTAATGATACTACAGCTACTGCTAATAATTCATTTTGTCTATTTGACTATGAATAAGGTACCCAAAAGGAAACCAAAAGCTTTCTGTCTTCATGATTCATTGAAAAAACTGTAATAAGCAAACCAGTTTTGTAGGCTACATAGGCATATGCATTCAAGTAAGTGATCAGTACCTTGACTGAAATGGAATTATTCTTCATACTAAGTAGCAAATTGAACTGCGACCTTCATATAGTCTGAGCAACTGTTAGTTCCAACATAGCTGTCTTTACTAAGCTCTGACTTCACTAGCTTTTTTGGTCTCTTGCTACTGAAATGAGTCAGAAACAGATGCTTTAGTGGTGAAATTTCAATATCTAACAAGCATTATGTTTTAATCCCTTTTTTTCTAGTGTACTGTGAACAAGTGCTTTGGAGAAATCTACATGTGTGGTTTTTTTCATTACTGAAAATATTACATTCATCTCATCAAGGAAGCTGAAGCAATTTGCAACACTGTGTTAAGAAGATATATTTTTAGGGATAAAAGTTTTTTGTGAAGAATTTTGCTAATGAAACTCCAACCTATTCTATAGCATAGAATGTAGAAACAAATTGATGGAATGAAATCTTGGCTTGATTACATTCAATATCAATATTTTGAGATTTCTGTTTCACTAGGTTTTAATTCACTATGTCCTTCCCAGAGTTAAGTTTGATATCGCATTTCCTGTACAGAAAATATGGAATGTTAAATGCCTATTCATGGTCTTTAGAAATAAAAGTTGGTTGTAATGGATGCCTCTCACTTGTCAGTGAAATTTGTGTGTAATGTGCCAGCTGTGTAGTGTTGCATACAAATACAGAAGAATATCTAATGAATAATATTTCATCATCACTGCAGAGCCATTTGCGGTGGTTGTGAGTGTGACCCCAAACTGAAAAATGGCAGGAATGATGGGTCAAGGCTATGTGTTACTAGTAAATGACACACTCTTGTAACTCATTAACTCTCTCTCTCTCTAATCACAGTGTGTTTCATTCTATATTGCTCAGGGGAGTTGAAAATTAGGAAAAGAAGCTCTCTCTACATACTCCCAGTTCCATTTCCTTAACTGCTGGGATTTTCCTGGGTACCAAAGGACAGACATGGTTAAACATTTTAGCCAAATGAAGTGACACTGGGCTGTAAAAAGCTGGAGCTGAAATCCAGCTACAAAATGTTTTCCAACAGTACTCAGGATTAAGGAATTGTATTTGTAGTTAGCATATACAAATACAATTTTTTTCAGTAGTTAGACTCTTACTTGCTGTATATTTTCTTAGGTTTCCTGCTGTACTAAATCACTGCATCCATGATTTACAGTTAAATATTTTCTTTAAATGTGACAGTGACACATTCACATTGTCTTTTCAGAATATTTGGAGAAAGAAGAAGAAAGTGAAATTACTTTTGTTTCCTGGGTATTCTGATATAATTCACATTGAAATATGAATGGTGGACTCTGAATTAATTGGGTGTTTTGTTGTAGATTAGACTGATTAGTAGGTACAATACAGTATACATGCTTTGATCATCAAAGCAAATTACTTCCTTCTAATGGGAGAAATATGGAGAAAATAATAATTTTGGAAACAAATGTTCACATGATCTACTGTTTAGGCAAGCACTTGCACTTACTGGTGCACCTAGTTAACAGAATAAAACAAATGGGTTGTGTCTGATGAAATAGTGATAACCTTCCGTGGTAACTGTAATGCTTTATTGTGTTAGTTGGCTTCAGATATTGTCACACACTGTATTATCTCAAAGAATTACGAATAAAGAATCTGCCATGGATTATAACAGAACCACTGATTTCCATGCATTACTGCATCACAAATGTTAATTTCTTTTTCCCGATATATAATCGTACTAACAAAATACATATTAAAACTCTCACATTCTGGTTCCTAAGTTAGCATGCTGTATTTTTCCCAAAGTTAATATTTTCCCAGTTCTGTCTGACTAATAACTTGGTAAATCTCTCCTTGTCTTCTAATGACAGGTGATTTATCAAGGCTCACCACTTAATTAATATTACAGAACATGTGGGGAGCTGAAGAATTCAGAAATATTTTCCATAACTTAGACATGTAAAATGAGAAGCATAGGAGAAAACTAAAAGATA
>VZTN01018142.1:0-27450 GCA_013400515.1 Erpornis zantholeuca
GGGTGGTGGCCCCTGGGTGGGACACATGGCTTATACGGGGCTCCCCGACCCCCTGCTCCCTGGTCACATGTACCCAAGCTCTGTACCCCATTGGCTGCTCACGGCCCTGCCCGGGGAACTCTGGGAGTTGCCATGGGGTGGTCACTCTGGCCAGACCCCCAGCCATGAAGGAGCTGGGAAGAATAAAGCACATCTATGAACATCCATAAAAATATCATCTCCTGATTCTTCCCACGGGCAAAGCTGTCTTCCAGAGAAGGTTGCAGACACCCCCACTGCAACACTCCCAGGCATCAAACATCTGTGCAGCCACTTGATGTACATACCTGGCTGAAGGCAACGATGGCTTGCTCAAACCTTTGCTGAATAAAAGCGAAGGTGCTGAACACCGGCGGGAAGGAACAGTCTTGAGGGGCTGAAAACAAGAATAAGTTTATCAGTTTCCATCCTCCAGCAAAGCTACCACAAAGATGGGAGATGTGAGCATTTGTAGGAGCCATTGCTACAAAGTGTGTATAGGAGGAGAATGAAGTCTGTTTGTGTTCCTGACTCCTGGATGCTGCAGAATTTCCCCTCGAGTGTCAAGGCTCCAAGCCCCACAGTGTTCAGCTCAACAGCTGCTGTAACACAGGGCCAGCCAGGCTCAGGGGCACTGGCCAAGGCTGGCCCACAGCCACAGCACTGTGGGCAAAGTCCTGGGGCTACCAGCTGAGGTACCCCAGCAGGTGTCTGCCCAGCTTGGGGCAAGCTCAGCACCACTGTCTGCGCAGGGGCTGCTCAACCTGAGCTGCTTTTCTGGGCAGTGGAGACACACAGACACTTGCAGGGCACTGTTCTTCCCTCCCCACTTCTGCATCAGGCTTGAGAGAACAGGAGCCATGCCCTTTCCCTGAAGTGCCTGCTTCTCTGCCCTGACTGTAAAAGGCCCCTGGAGCAACAGGGTTGGATACAGACCTCTGCATTCTGTAATGCGGGGTGAGATGAGGCTGCTCTTGGTGAGCCCAGCATGCAGAGGCAACCAAGCTGGTTTCAATTAGAGGTGGGTAAGTTGCTGCCTCCAAATCCACAGGGAAGCTCCCTGCCTCTTGAAGATCTAAAATCCCTGCAATCTGTGCCTCGGGACAGCAGGTTCTGTGTGGCTGCCCGCCATCTGAACACAAGCATGAGTGCTAAGGAATGAGGCTATTTTAGGAACAAGTGACACAACAGAGGAGCATCAGAGGCAAAAAAATGGCTCCTCGCTGCCAAGTGTTGACATGAGACCAATAAAGGGCAGGTTACCACCCTTTGGGGGATGCCTGTCTTATTAAAGTTGTATTTACAGTATTTTTTTGAGATACTTGAAAAAAAGGGATGATATATTTACAGAGAACTTTCTGAACATTTGGCCTCATTAACTGAGTGGGAAAAGAATGGTTAAAAACACCATCTGCTTTTTACTGAACTTTGTTTCATATTCATCAGAATTTTATCAGCTCTAACCTCTAACTCTCAATTTTTACTCCCGAAAGTATGTTAGCAGCATACCACCCCATGCAGTTTACAAATGGCAAACAAGCCCTGCTGCTGGTGTCTGCAAATCTTCTACACCAAGATCTCACCAAGTCAGTGCAAACCAGCCCAGCACAAAGGGCAAGCACCTGCACTACATGGAGCAGAGCTGGAGGCACAGTGTGCTCTCTGAAGGTGTCTGAAACCAAGCCCTGAGAAGGATGACAGGGAATCCAACTGGCTGAGACCACCCCATGGTGCCACGGCTCATATAACCGAAAGCAAATGCAGTTTCCCAGAGGAGTTGCGTGATTTTCCCCATCATTATCAGCAGAAAAAAGTAAAGCAGCAGCAGGAGGTCACCTCACTCTGGCTGCAGGGAGAAGTGCTGGAACGCATGGCAGCAGCAGCACTGCACTGGGATATTAGGAAACCACTTATTGCTGGAAAGAGTGAAAGACAGGAGCGATTTGTATATTTACTCCTGGTTTATACCAGTTTGACACTGGTATATTTAGCCCAGTGGCCTCTCTGTATGTGGGAGCTTATGTGACAAGCGTTGGTGACACTGCTTCATATGTGCAGAGGAGCTGGTTTCTGAAGGTAATGCTTGTTCCCATGCCTTTATTATCATGGCCTTTTTGCTGCCTGTCTTTCACAAATACCTAAATACTTGCAATCTGAAGTCAAAGAAATGAATATTGAAATTGCTAATTATGTACATGTGTCTGTTGTCAGAGCAGCAGGTCTTTTCTAAGTATTGTCTCATTATTACCAGAAGTTCCTCTGCAGTCTGCTGCTCAACGAAAGGTCAGTGACAAAACTTGTGTTGCCCTCGCAGCAGTCACTGCAGAGGTCATGGAGTTAAATGTGTTTTGGAGAAAGGTTATCCTTCTAACATCATCCTAAGATGCTGTAGGGTGTTGTCTTCACACTTGAGCCCATTGGGACTCTGGCTGGGGGTAGTTCTCCAACTCCAGTTAAAATACCATGCACATGGAAGATATGGTCTACTCATCACTGGGTTTGCAGTATCAGGATAAAACAACAGCCTAGTGATAGAGCAATGGAAATAGCTGCTCCCTGTGGGGGAAGTGAGGATGAATCCTGACCTAGGCAGAGGCCCATTTTCTCCCCAGCTTATTCCCTTGTATCCTGAGCTCTGACCACACCAGCTTGTAACACTGTCAGTGCATCCCACCTCCATTTAAACCCACAAGGACTGCTCAGTGCAGACTCCCAAACAAGATACACTTGGGAGGGCAGACATCAGTTTCTTGAGCTGGTACAACATCCAAGAGGTCAGCCAGGATGCTTTTCTAAACCCACCCAGGACCAGCCAAAAGGCACTCTCTGCATAGCAGACAGGGAATGCTCAGGGAAATGCCACCCTCCCAGCATCCACCCAGGGTGGGCATGGAGATTACAGCTGGTGGCAGCAGGATGCTCAGGGTGCCTGGATCAATGTGTCACCAGGACTGCAAGCAAAGAGCGCTGCACTGTGAGGAAAAATGGCCTTAGTTTCTCTCCCCAAATCAGTGTAAAGCAAATTCTTTCTATTACTGTTATTACTGTATTAAGTCCATTCCAGAGTTGCCACAATTTTGTCTACCAAATGCATATAGCAAAGATTAAATAGGTTCTATATTTCAAGTGATATATGTACACAGATGCACCTTTTGACACAAGTGAAAACATCGGACCTGATGTTCCTCCTCTCACCCCAAATACAAGGGACTTATTACTTGATTTATTTAACAAGATCATGTCATGCCATGAAGAAAAACTTTATTCCCCAGTGTTGCTACTACTTTGGTGGAAAAAAAACTGCATGTGATTTTTACTGGAAGACTGCAGCAGGTGCAGAGAAGACAAATTATCTTTGCCCTATACTCCAAGACCTGGAAGAATTTGAACAGGGTTATGTTAGTATTCACTATCAATTACGTCATACTTTCTCTCTTCAGGGGTTTTCCTCCACTCAACAGAAATCTTTTTTTGCTTCACAGAGGATATCACAGTTTCTGCCACAAGCTTAACTCCAGCCCTTCTTACTCTAGACTGTGATCTGCTCTCATTCTGAGGCGCACTGCAGATAGTGCAAGGATGACATCTGTAGATGGCAGAATTTAAGGAGCACTCACTGGGAGCCATTTGCTCCAGGAAATCACCTACACGCACATGCAAGGGCTTCATCCCAGCCAAGGGCTTCACGTCAGGCATCCACAAGGAGAGCTGCCTGAAGACTCAATCATAACCAGAAAAACGGGAGGGAAAGGCTAAAAAAGTATGCCAGTGCTCTGCACATTGTAGTGGGATATAGGAATGAGGGTGCTGAAAAATGCATGCACCAAATTATTTCCTTTTAGAAACTGGTGCAAAAATATAATCACTTTTATTATCTCAAAGCACTCCACCAAAAACCCTGAAAATCCAGAGTTCAGTCATTCTTCCACAGATGACCTAACCACATCCTGTTGGTTTATAGGCACAAATGCATTGCTTGTCTTTACTCATTCAGAGACCCTTTCAAAATGTGTATACAGGGACATAATTTTGCCATCTGAAGAGACTTTGGGGTGGCCAGATTCTTCGGCAAGCACTATCTGAAAACTATTTGCCATTTCTAAAACCTTGGACTTTTGTTTCTTCATGACTTTCAGAAATGACGCCACATCTACTAACGCATTTCTACAATCCTTAACGAAAAACTAAAAGCCTCTTTAGCCGCATCTACCACTCTAGGTGAGAGTCCTTGGAAAACAGAAAACTCATGTCCTTTCTTCTGCTCCTGAAAGAATCCATCAGTGGCAGAAGCATAGTTCACATAAAGTGACCACTTAAACCAAACACCACAAGACACCAGAAGCAGAAGAGGGGAGAGCCCAGCACATTTCCAGGAGGTGTGGTAGCAGGTAAACCTGCCTTTCCTTGACCAGGTTTTCCCAGGGAACACAATGAAATTTGCAGAGACTTTCCTTTCCCCAGACATGTCAGGCACATGCACATGCACATGCAAAGGAGGCTGGGGTAGGGGCAATTGTGACCACCCCAGCACATCAGGTTGCCAAAAAGGGAAGGAAAAAGGGCTCCTGAGGGCAATGAGTCCTTTAAATGATCTTTTTCATGGACCTCTTCCCAATTTTGTCTCTCACCTGAGGTTACTAGCAAGGAGGTGACAAGAGGTGTGGGGATGCCCTCCGAACACTCTTCAAGGAAGTGCTGCACTGCCAAACCAAACCACTGCAGATGTTGCTAGTTTCATGGCTCAGGCTGTGCTTGTGCTAACCAGTGCTGCCCATCCTGAGGGCTCTGCTCCCACTGGGAACATCCCAGGACACTGCTGCCTCGAAGAGGGCAGGGGTTGAGCATGGCAGTGCTACTTGGCATGGGCCAAAGAGGGTTCAGGGCTGGCTTTAACAGTGTGATATTATAATTTATACTGATTTCGGATAATTATGCTGCAGTGCCAGGGAGTACTCTCAAGTGCTTCTTAATCTGTTAGTGCAGACAAACCATGAATGGCGCATGCCCTGGTCATTTCTGCCACCAGTCCTACTAGCTGGCATTTCAGATGAGCAGCCCTCCATGAGTATTTCCCAGTGGCACACAGATGTGTGGCATTGTCTGGCTCCTTTGTCCTTCATGGACCAGGGAACCTCTGTACCCCCTGGGATCTCTTGGGTGCTCTGCTGCCTCACTGCCCCCAGCAGTACCCATGAGAGCTGCCCTGCCAAAGCTCCCTAGGGGTTGGTTTGCTCAGTCAACAGACTGGGAATAAACTTACAAATACATGTGAGAGGAGGATTTCTGCTCTTGGTTGTATCAGTGTGGGCAGAGCGGTCCCTCTGAAATAAGCACCAGCACTCAATTTAAACTAGCTATCCCAAGGTGTATGTCCAGTCTTATATAGAATAAACCAGACTGGAATTTGCCTTGATCTGGTCTACAGTAAAACTCTTTTCCAAAGACTGCTTTGTGCCACTATCATCACTTGAGTCAGTGCAGTTACTCTGGACTTCTAACAACACAGCAATAAACAGATTTTTATCTAAATAGGTTTAAAAGCTGACAGCCTGGTTATGGGGACTGATGAGATTTCCTTTATTGACTGTGCAATCAGTGTGATTTAGAGTCTCCACAGGAGCCTTGCTGAAGGCTCTCCAAGACCCAGCTGTGACAAATCCCCCCCCCACAAGTCAGGCACTGCTGCTGCAGACAGCGGCTGTGGTTATGGGACCTTGTTCTTCCCCCTCATCTTCCCACCCTCCTGATCCTGCCTTCCTGGTGTCCTGACCTCCCACGGGGCCAGTTATTTGTCTGGCATCACACCCCTGCCTTCCAAGGTAATAAATTACTGTGGGAAGCAGCTTTGCACTGGACCTCATTAACTGCAAACACTGCCATCCCTTTTCCTGCCACACCAGGCAAGCCAGACATCCATGACTATCGGCAGCAGATACGCATTTCTCAAGCTCCCAGGAGGATCCCCAGGTCTGTGGCAGATGGCACACCGGACTGATGGATGCACAGGGCTGGGGAGGCTAGTCACCCTCCTTGCCTCTTGGGATCATATCCCAGCACAGCCTGGCCCTCCTTGTGATGCTCCATTCTGGTGCCATTGCAAGGGATTTGTGGACATTGTTAATATTGAAAAAAAGTGGGAGGTAAGGTGAAGAGCCTTTTTTGGTAGTGTCTTGCTTCATTTTCAGAGACCTCTGGTACTCTGAAAAAGCACCAGGCTCAAGCAAAATAGATCCACAAAACTGGAAGTGTCGAAGTGCAGTAAAATGGATCCATCCCCATGCTATGGATGCAAGTACTGGGGCTGTGTTATGTCTAAAGAAAATAGCAATTTTTTTTTCAATGTATATTGAAAGGTTACTTTTTAATGAAGTTACGTAAAAATTGATCTTGGGGCCATCAGCATTCTAATGTTCTCTGCTAAACAATCACCCACTTTTTTCTTTTTATTTCCTCTCTACTTTCTCAGCAGAAACAGAAAAATAAAGAGTGATTGAAAAGAAAGAAATGGGAAGAAGAGATAGAAAAATATGCATATCTGAAATTTCCTTTTTTTTTTACAATGTTTCTACAGGCAACTTTGGAGAAAATGTAACTATTATTAGTTTCTCTTTTTTCCTCTTAACTCCTTTTTGTTTTGGGATGTTTTTTTAATGTAGGCTCTTTCTTATTGGAAAGTAGTTAATTTCTGCTAGTAGCCCTCGTTTTGAAGAGCAGGAGGAACAGTGGAAAACCAGATCAGTTGTCATGTAAAGTACTGTTCCAGGTTTTATATTTGGAAACACTGAAGCTACCAGTTATGATTCATGCATCTCTGTGTAAGGGAACCATGCAGAGAGCCCCTCATTTTTTGCAGAAAAACCTATTTGTCAGAGCTGACAATGTCATGAAGAAATGTCAAGTTTTGGTGCAGAGATTCAGTCCTTGGCAATTTTCTTTTTGTTTCCCAGCCAGCACCTCGCTCCTGTCTGAGGTCAGACTAAATGATGTAACGCTCCCTTCTGGCCTTGCAATCGATGGGCTGGTGGCCGGGGCTTCTCTCCCTGCTGACAGGAGCGTTCGCTGCAGCTGAGACCCCCCCGGGGACCAGGCTTTCGTCCTGGGCTCACACCAGGAGACTACCAGGTGCTCTGGGACAGTGTTCACAGCATGCACCACCGTGAAACATGTTTCTTGCAAAGATTTTAAACCTCTCCAGAAGAACAACAACAACAACAACAACAAAAATCTTAAACTCTTCCCCTCACATAGATATAGCCAAGAAACCCGCCAGTTTTATTTTAACCAACTCGTGGCTGAGGTTTTCCTTTGTTTGTCCCATTTTTCAAGACTCTGCTCCCCTAACACGGTGCCAGAGCAGTTTGACAGCGCAGTGATATCGTCACGAAGTCTCTTTAAATTCCATCTCTGGCAAGAAGGGAGGGACTGCAAGTCGACCTGGCCCTGCACATCTGACCCTGACTCCACCCTGCTCTCGTGGCCCCTTTCTCGAGGTGAGGAGAGCTCTGCGGTGCGGGGCAGAAACCACGAACCCGCGGAGCCCAGCAGTCCGGGACCAGCCCAGTGCCCTGGGAGCGCATCTCCGAAGTTGAGCGCGGGAAGTCTTGGGGTTTGCTTGTCACTAGATTCAGGACCAGGTGAAGATCCCCGGAAGATCCTCAGCTATCCCTATGCCCGAGTCATCCCCGGCAGCGGCAGCAGCCGCCTCCTCTCTAACACCCGGGAAGGAGCGGGGGCTGCCCCGCGCCCGCCCCCCGGCCCTGCCNGCCGGAGCGAGTGAGTGGAGACCCCGGCGCCGGCCGCCCCCGGCCCTCCCCGCCGAGGGAGGAGCCGCTCCCTCCCGCAACAAACCCCGGGGGTCCGCCGGGATGCCGAGCGGGCCGCTGGAAGGGCTTGCCAGAAAAGGGGAGGCAAAAATCAATAGGCGAGAGATCAATAGAGAGAAATTAAGTGAAAAGTGACTTACAAAGAGAACACCCTTCACGGGTTCTTCACAGCTAACCCTTCACAGCTAAGCCCTCCCTGCCAGGATTATTACCGAGGCAGAGTGGCAGATATGAATGTAACACCATAGGATGTCACACATAAGGAGCACCAGGGCTGGGCAACTTGCAGTCCAAGTTTGCATCCATCAGGCATGAAGGAATGAAGCATGGGACCGCATGGCATAAGCGATAGGGGCCTGTGTCACCACTGGCCTGGATGTAAACACTCTGTAATGCACTCTTCATCCATACAAGTGTCCACTTAAGTCTGGAAAACCATATTCTCATTGTTGTTCTGGGCACAATTTGGGGAATCACCCTTTTAATTCTGGTAAGAATGGCACAGAGCTCTTAACAAACTGGGATTGACTTTCTGCTACCCAACATTCTCCATATTCTTATTGAAATCTGAGTGACCCAAGTGCTGGGAAGCTTTATCAATTCAAAGTAGATTATTTCTTCTATAGACTTGCCAGTACTTAACCATCATATTTTACAAGTGACCTGCTCTCACTGAGCTGTGCTGCTCCGCAGCTAGAGATAAAGTTGCAGGATTTGTTTCAAGTAATGATGAATTGTCTCCAGATGGGACACTTGCTCTTGTAGTCTGGATTATGGTATTTTCACTAGGAAAAAAAGCATAGGAACTCCTCTTTCCCATGAGAAGGACAAATGTCCTGTCAAATACGAGCTGGTTGATAAGAGCTCCACTTTGCCCTTGAGGAGGGGGAGGGATGAATTACCATGTCCATGACTGCCCATAAGGCACTCCTTAGGAAAAAAAAAAAACAACAAACAAACTAGAAAAATACAGCACCTTTCAAAACCACTCAGACCCCTTGGAAGGACAGGTAGATACAGAACCCTGAATTAAATTGCTTTGAATGACAGCAGCTCTGCCTCTGCTTGGGTACAACTAGCTGCTGCCAATCAGCCACCTAGTTCTGCCAGCATTTTCCTCCCTTTCCTGGCTCTCATCCAAGGATTTCTGGAGGGTTTTTTGGTTTGTTTGGGTTTTTTCCTCTTGCATTTTTTCAGCTTTATTACTGGGAACATCACTTGTATAAAATATTAAGAAAACTTCATTCCAAGCTGCTGGGTCCTCTCTGTGACATCCTCTGGCAGCTTACAAAAAGTCAACAGGGAAATTACATGAGATTTGGCATCATCACTGCAACTATTGTGAAGGCTCAGTTAAGCCCTCCAGGACATGAATGCAGGCCAGATTTTCAGGAAGTTGCAATATGTTCCCGGACAGCACGATCAGCAGTGATTGATTTCTACATTTACAAATGTGTTTATTATTTTACATTAGCTCAAATTGGATAGATAAGAGACCTCCAGAGAAGTGAGACAGGCCACTGCTTTGCTGTTTAGATCAGAAATGTTTTCTTTAGTGCTGCAAAGGGAAGAAATTTTTTCTAAGCTCACACAACATCCTGGCCAGGATCTTATGGCATGTAAAATACTGGATAATTTAGAGGTGACAACTGAAGACTACAGGGAGAGAAATCGGAATCGCAAATATGGTCATCTTATTTCTTACAATTGATATTTCTTTTTATGCTTATGCTAAATAAAGAAACCGTTTTGATCTGCACAAAGCCTCATATGTTTTAGCAGAGTAAGGTTAACTGGGATGCCTAATTAAAACAGGCAGTCTTCAATTAAGATAATAAAAAATTGCTATTTGAAATTCATAAGAGACTGAGAAGTTAAAGAGACACTAATCCAAGAGCTTAGCACGTTTTCATTTGCGGATACTTAAGGGAAAAAAAAAGGTGAAGATGCACTTTGGAACACAGCCCAGTAAAATCAGAGAGGACTCTGCGAGCTCCTGTGACGCTTCATTACCAAAGTGCCTGCTGCTCGCCAGCCCGTCTGCTTTTGCACTCCATCTGCCACGTCTTGTATGTACTGAGACCCAGGATCTGCTACCATCACTTGTGCTGACAGTTCCCCTCAGGTGTCCCCAACAGCACTGCTTGGACCACCTGAACAGTGCAGGACCTGTGCCAGCACCCAGGTTTTCCTTGGGATCGGGACAGCACTTCACTGACATTCACTCAACACTGCTTGCTCTCACTCCTGGAAGCTTTATGCAATACAGTAGCAATGTTATTATTGTTGTTCTTGTTCTTGTTGTTTTTGTTATTATTAATAATAACAACAATGATAACAATTATAATAAAAATAATAATAATTAGTTCAAAGAATTGATGTCAAGTCTCCAACCTGAAGTTTCTTTCACATTTATTTGCACAACCTGAAGTTTCTTTCACATTTATTTGCACCATCTGAAGCTGACTCAGTCTTCTCTGCCTGCTGTTACAAAGTGAATTAGCTCAGTGGGGAATATATGTATGTTCAGGTATACGAGCATCTGTACCAGCCTGTGAGTCTGTATGTGCACGGGAGTGTGGTGGGTTAACCTTTGCTGGCGGCCAGATGTCCACCCAGATGCTTTCTCATTTTCCCTCCTGAGCAGGACAGGGGACAAAAGCAGATTTAAAAGAAAACCTTGTGAGTCTTCCTAATCACTCCTTGGCTCCAGAGCTGGTGAATCATGGATGGGAACCACGGAGCCTTGGTTGATGTATATTGCCAATGGTGCACCATCGTGGCAGTCATGGGCACCTCCTGTTCTTTGACATGCAGCAATTCCACAACACAGGGATCCTCCAGGAGGCTGGGCAAGGCAAGCAGATGTTTAAACTTATCTGAATCAATGGCAACTACATCAAAAGCGCATCACTGCCTTTTTGGGTCCTTGAAGTACCCTCTTCTGAGACAGTCTATGCCAAGAATACATTGGGCCTTTAAGCTGGTCACAATGGGTTACTTTTGCCATTTGTCTCCTGTTAAGCTCACCTGAACCTCCAACAGAGACAGCTTTTTTTCTGGATCCCCCTGTCAATCCAGAAATCCAGATGGGTTCCTCTCTGATGTGCCAATATGGCACTAGGGTACACTGTGCACCAGTATCTAGCAAAGCTTTAGACTTCTGTGGATCCACTGTGAATCCACACAGACCAGTAAAGCTGGTCACCCCTCTCCTCCTCCGGACCAAAGGCAGTGCCCCTCTATTTTAGGCTGGAGACGCTTCCAGTGTCAGACCAAAAGTCCCTTCACCAAAATCAAGAGAGGCACTCTTAGTTCTCTTCTATACCAGGGAGACTGCTGGTTGCCTTCCACCACCTCAACAGCAGCTGTACTGACAGCAGTCTTGGATGACCCTCCTTATCATCTGTTTTCCTGGTCAATTTGTGTACATGGGCTCCTAACTCAGAGGAGGGTCACCACTTCCTCATGAGGTCACTCAGGAGGAACCAGAGAGTGGCACACAGTGTGTGTCTGGTTGCCCCTGACAGACAAGGTTTTGACCTATGGGCACCAGGGACAGAGACAAGTTTTCTGCAAAAATCAGAGTCAGTGGGATGCTCTCTCCACAGCTGGTATATTCAAGCCTGCTCAGTCCATTATTTCCAGGCAGATGGAATAAAATTCTGGTGAATTCCAGACAACCCTTCTGCACTTGCTCATGTACAGTGGCCATCTGAATCTTTGGAGAGACATGGTTGTCATTCAGGTCACTGTAGAAGATTTTCCAGCACTAATAGTTTTCTCAGATATTGGATGCCCTCTTCAGTGGTAGTGGCAGTGATCTGCTTGCCTGTCTGGTGGCTGTAATATTTCAGCATATTTTAAAGTCTGCCCAGGTTTCAGGACTGGTCATTTCTTTCACTTCCTCCTCTTGCTTCCTTGCTGAAGGACCGGCTGCCTGATCAGATCCTTCCTCCTCCTGTTCCTGTCCTTATTGATGGTATGGACCCATCGACCTCTGCACCCAGTGATTCTTTTTGACTGCTAAACCAATTACCGTAGTTGGGGCTTGGGTCCCTATCTTATCCATGGTGTTCCCAGATGTGGTTTGAGTCCCTGTGTCAACCATGTTCCCCTGATGGTGCTGAAGGGAAGAAGCAAGAAGCACAAGGAAAGCCCCAGTGTAGTGCCGAGAGCGGCTAGATTTCACTGGAGCAGGCAAGGCACCCTTCCATCAAGTGTGCCAGTTCAGAGGGATTACATGCCTGTAGAGGTGCAAGATCACAGGCTACAGGAGGTGATAACCATGCCAGGCACCCACCCAAGTCCTCCCACACACCATGCAGGCACCCAGGGAACAGTGGCCTAAAGGCACATTTACTTGTCACCTCACTGGCAAACTGGTTCCTCTTAACACCAGACCAAAACAAGTTTCTATGCAAATGATAAAGAAATTACATTAGTCAAGTAGCTTAGATAAGGATGTGGTGAGGACCTCTGGAGAGGACGGCAGACACATCAGTCCCAGAGGGGAAGGGAAGTGCGATCCCTCAGCTCTCCAAAGGACATCCCTCCTGGCACAGGAGCAGCGCCCATGCCAGGGCCAAGCATGGGGCTGCTGCTTTTATCAGAATATTTCCAGGCACAGCAAAACACAGAGATAAGCACTGCAGCAAAGACAGGAGCTGGAAGCAGCCACTGCAGAGCCTGAGGCTCTGTTACACTGTAAATCAAGCGATTTACAGTGAGAGCCATGCAGAAGCCAAAAGCTGGCCAATTATCAGCTACTGCAGCTGTAGTACACCCAGATCAAAACTGGCTTTATCTTGTGCCCAAGAAAAAGGACTGGTGGATTGATCTAGGCTGGCTGCCAGACATCCACCTGGATGCTTTCTCACCCCCTGTCCTCAACTGGACAGGGGGAGAAAATAATATTAAAAAACTCTTCAAGGGTCAAACACAGTTTAGTAAAAAGAGCAAAAGCTGTGCATGCAACCAAAGCAAAAAGAGGAATTCATTTCCTGCTTCCCATCAGCAGGCAGATGCCCAACTACTCCCTGGGAAGCAGAGCCTCAGCATACCTAACAGTGGTTTGAGAAGACAAACACCATGATTCTTCCTTCCTTGAGCTGTTCTTAATAGAGATGTGCAGCCTCTACTTTGTATGCTGCTTGCTCTGTGGGTTGAGTCAGAGGGCTGGGAAGTGTGATCTGCTGAGCCCTTGGCAGAGACCATGCAGTGAAGGAGTGTCTTGCCTTGTGTGTGCTGGGGGCAGGGGTGTGCCCCTGGAAGAACATTTAGCAATGGAGTGCTTCCAACCCAAACCCATGAACACTTTACACCCAGGGAAATGTCCACTGCAGTGCTGGTGGCCAGTTGCAGTGTGGATAAGGCAACCTCTGTGCCTAGGCTGGTTCATTCAGCTCACCAGTTGTTCTTGAATGACTCTCCTGTTGTTTATTTCCAAGTCCAGAGTTCATGTCATCCCCAGACAGACTTTTCTGTTCAGGTCAGCTAACAAGCTGGAGGTGTGTCATGGATCATTCCCAGAGCTGCTGTGCATAGTTCAGGCACTGCAAGTGACTTGGATCTGCATATGCCAGGATATTCTACAGCAACTGCTCAGGAACTGTATCTTTGAAGGGTTTGTACACTGGAAAAGAGGCACATCTGCATCCTTTTGTTATTGCCATCCCTGACTGGCAAGAGCTGCTTGCAAAAGCAGCCAGTCCCATGCCCCCATGGTCTAAAGGGAAACTGGCATCAGGCAGCACAGGATGAGGCAGAATTTGTCCCTCGAGGTCAAAGAGCACCAGAGGAATTGCTGGTGGATCCTGAGCAGAGACAGCAGGAATACATTCCTTCTGGAAACATTGCTACAAGAACATTGCAAAATGCTTGCTGAGCTCTCCCTCCAGGCCTTCATGAGGAGAAAATGTTAGTGTTTTATGCAGGCAGCTACTTAGCTGTGGACTGGAGTAGGAGCAGTGTCAAGGGTCTGTGCTGGGAGCTCTGCTCTTGGGAAAGCAGCCAGAGATGCTGGAGGAAATGAATCACCAGTGGCAGCTTTGGGACTGCAGACTAAATGAGTTTAATGCAGTGTGCAAGCAGAACAAGGTTGCTCCCTGCACAGGATTTGGTAATGAGCCCACAGTAATCTAATCTGTGCTTTTTGAGGTACAACACACATTTTTCAGGTGGCTGTTGAGTGTTTCATTTGGTTTTATACAGCTCGCTCTAGGGGTTTGAGTCTGTGTATTTGATCTCAGAAGTTAAGCAGTAGAAAGAAGGGGGTGTCCTGTAATTTCCACTGAGCTGTGGGACTAGATTTCCACAAGGACAATGTGGATTTTCCACAAGGACAATATTTTCAAAGCAGCCAGGAGATGAGGCTCTTCTGAAAATTTCGTGGTTTCTTTCAGCCCATGTGGTATACAAACTTTTTGGAAGATTTCCTCCAGAGAATAACTTCTGGTTTTCAGTGGTTTGATTTTGCTACATCATTTTTCTTCATGAATATTGCAGGAAGATTTCTGTGACAACAACAAACAAAAAACCAGAAATCCAGCATCCTACCTATCTGAGTGCTGAAGCCTCTTCTTCACTCTGTTCAAAAAGTGCTCTAGAGCTGTGGCACACAGTTTCTCCCACTATCAGCCAAGTCACCTCATAATGGTGGTGGAAAGCTAAAACACCAAATTCTGGCAAGGAGATGACAAGGGCTCCTTACTGGGACATCCAAAAGATTGGTTGAATATAGTACGGGAAAGGTATTTTTCCTCCAATCGTACACAAAGGACAGACTGAAACAGTTCTGCTGAACTTTTTGAAAGGTGAGGTGTGGTATGGAAACATTCAGCAGATGCAGTTAAAAAGCCCAGAAACCCACGATTGTGAAGTGGACTTAGTAGAGGACATGTGGACTTGTCAGGGGCACTGGACTAGATGATCTTTAAAGGCTGCTTCCAACCCAAACCATTCTGAGTCTGTGCTCTTACTGTGAACTGTGTAGGGTGACCCTCAGTTTTGGTTCCTCACGTTAAAAGTATGACCAGATTTTCCAAAGGGTCGACACCACTGGGGTTTAGTAGAGGAGGGAAGTTCAGACAGGTGTCACTAAGTGCAGGGTGTGCAATATGCAATAGCTGACATTCCTAATGCCTTTCCACCTGTTTCTCCAGACGGATTGCCGTGGGCTGCCCTGCCCTCTAGTGCCTGCAGCGCCAGCTCCCTCTGGCCTCTCTGCTCCCCCGTATACATGCACACTCACACTCAATGGATGACGCTGCGAATCTGAGTAGGAAACAGGAGCTGGAAACCCCCGTGGCCTCCCCTGTGCGATGATGAGTGCAGAGCCAAAAGGGAGGAGAAGCCCTGTGGGAAAGTGAAAGTCTTCTTACAAAATCCACAGCGGTAGCAGGCTTCCTATCAAACACAAAATCCAAGATGTTTCCTTCCAGCTGACACATCCAGGATGGCAATTTTCCTCTACACTCAAAAAAACCTGCAGCTGACAATTTCTGCATCAGCCAGGCACCCTGTAGCACCCATGCCTGGCTGTGCAGACCCACGTGCAGACAGGGACTGTGTCCCAGACCCCATGCACTGGGGAGCAGCAGCCCCTTTGTAAGCCAAGACCCACACCCAACCACCTACCTTCATTTCTGTGTCTCAGCTCTGGGGTGATGGATCACATAATCACAGTCTCTTTTTCTAAAGCATTGTGAGGGTCTGAATTACTTTTTGATTTTGGACTTAGTGGTGACAGTCCATAGGCTTTCTGAAGAGGATGTCCGTATCCCTCTCCGTGTTCCTGTCCCCTGAGTTCATACAGCTCTGGCTCACAATGTTCTGCTTTACCTACATGTCCCCGAGTACTTTGTAACCCTTCCAAGCAGCTTCTGACTGGTGAGGATGGGAAAACACCCTCACTAGTCACTCCACTTTGTTGAGGGCAGACCCTGCTTGCTGGTGGCTGCCCTACAAAATGAAAGGCATAGGAGGAGGGCAGAGGCTGCAGTGCCTCAGCTAATGCTGTCACGGTGCTATGGGAAAGGCACTGACACAGAACCTTCACATTTGCTAGAGGTGGAGTAAGGCACATGGAGACCACCACTGTGTTTTGCTCTTTAGGAACAGTAGATGCAGAGGCTGACTGAGGGTACTTTGAAAGCCTCACAGCACAACCACAGGCGATGGGAAGCCTCCAGTGACATCTCCTGACATCAGCCAAGCTACCCAGGGACATGAGCTTCTGCAATGCTGCCTTTCAGTCAAGACCTTGTAATTCAAAGTCTCATAATTAACCACACCCTCAGCTGCAGATGGGGATTTCTGAAAGATAAAGTGAGCACACACATGCCCCTTTCTGGAGGAAGTGTTGTCGCTCTAAGTTTAATTGAGACTTGCTCAAATCATGAAGCAGAGGCCACTGCACCATGATTAACATCACATGTTGTTTGTGTTCCTGCAGGGTGGCTGACAAGCTGCCGAGACCAAACCTCGTCTTGCTCAAGCACTTGCTCTCTCTGCTCCACCGCATCAGCCAGAATGCCGAGACCAACAGGATGGACTCCAGCAACCTGGCCATCTGCATTGGCCCCAATGTGCTGAGCCCGGGGACGGACAGCGCGCTCCCGCTGGAAGTGCAGAAGGAGATGAATGACAAGGTGCGTTGAACTCACCCAGCAGCTGCTCCCTCTGGGGCGGTTTAGAGCCATCCAGAGGGATCCCACTGCCATTGCAAAAACCAAACAGAACAGCACCCTGGACATTGGGGGTACCCCTCAGCTCAGGTGTCCTTCAGCCTGTGATGGGATGGGTCAGGCTGCCCCGGTCTCACCTCCTCTGAGCAAAAGCAGCAGCTGCCCTGCAGCCCTCTAAGCCACAGCACAGCTCCTGCAGGCTTTGCCTGTGGAGGGCAAAGGGCACCCATGGGCATTTTCACCCCTGGGCCCTCGGGCAGCGAGGCCAAAGCTGTGGCTGATGGTGTTTTGTCTGTATTGGGGCAGATCCATTCGTCTCCAGCACCAGGCCTTATCCCCCACAGTGGACTCACCCTCGGACTTTAAGCCAGGATTTTGGCAGAAGACACCCTGCTCTATGCCATCCTTCCTACAAAGAAGCAGGCAGGGTCAGGAAAGAGTCTTCAATATATATTCATCCCTCTTGACTGAAATGGGCTCTTCTCTGTGTGCAGGTGACATTGTTGGTGGAGTTCCTCATAAACAACTGCTCGGAAATATTTGAGGAGCACATTGCCTTCCCTGCCTGTGCCTTGGCTGAGGAGTCACCAGAGCACACAGACAGCTCCACAGGTATGAGAAGGGACTGGGGTGTCACTGACCGGGGCTGCTGGGCCAAATTGTTGAATTTCATACGTGAATAGATCTGTGGAAACACAGAGAGCTGCTGACAGTTCAATATGCTAATGAAGTGTTTTTCTACAGGAACACCTTCCAGAAGTTCAAAATTACAACACTCACAAAACAGAATTAAATCCCAATGTTAAACATCTGATTCAAGCTCATTTTGCTACAGATGTGCTGAGACTTCAAGGATTCTTCTGGAGGGCTTGAAAGAGAGGACCATTCTCCCAGCCAAACGGTTCCAGAGGTCTTTATTTAGTCACTGCTTCTCAGGAAGAACAGGCCATGAAAAGAAAGACACATTCTCAGCATAGCTGATATCCTATCTATGTCCTTTTTGCACTTGCCTTATCAAAGTTAACTGCTTCAAGAACTGCTTGTTCTTCAAGGTGAGATGAAACTTGAAGGTTTCAATGCTGGCTTCAGAAATCTGTGGTGTGAAATGTCCTCTCAAGAACCATTTTCAAAAGAGCAGAACACATTACAGAGAACACGACATTAGAGCACACACAGATGCCTGGTGTATGTTTTTAGTTGGGTTTTGAGTTTGGGGTATTGTTTCATTTTACTGTTCATTTACTGAATGTGTTTACCTTACTGAATTGTCAGGTTTTAAAATCACAGCAAAGTCCTGCAGTTTTGCTTTCTAGAGCTGCATTCAGAAGAGCAGCGAGTAAGGTGCACACAGGGAGTGAGAAGGTGCCTTTCTGAACAGGCAACCCTCTCCATTTTTTTACCCAAGAAGAAAGAGGAGTACATGTGGCCATGCAAATATGAAAAGGAGAGGGTGCAGTTCCCCTGCCACTGTCAAAACAAGTCTCCTGTATGAAACAAGCTTCTGATACAAAACTGGGAAAAAATCAGAAAGGAACTTCTCCTCACAGAAGGTATTGAAACACAAAAGTCTTCAATTTACACCATAATGTTAAGTGTAAAATTAAGAAAGATGTGTCTCCATGTGCACTGGTTCTGCTGCTTTCAGCTAAGAGCTACATTGCTGACAAATGCTGTCCCAAATAAAAGGTGTCCAGCCCCAAGAAAGGACTGGAAACACAGAAATAGAGTCCAGGTGAGTGCTCAGCTTCTCCCTGGCAGTCCCCACAGGGGCTGTGGGAGAGCGTGTGGTGTCTCACTCCAGCCCTTACTTAGCCACCAGCAACACTCATGATTCTCTCTGCCTTAGCTGACAGTGGTCCCTCATCTGCACCTGCTGATTGTTGCCATGTTCATTGATTTGGAAGGGCTGTGAGATCTGGAACACTTACAAGGCTATATGTAGCTAACAGTAACAAAGAACAGGTGTTTATCAACTGCTTTTCAGGCATGCTAAATATTTTGGTATCTTCCTTGGTTCCAGTGTTTCCTACCACCAAAAACTCCCATGCTATATACAGACCTGCTTAGTGTTTGCTCCTAGCATGGAGCACAGTCACCATATGGTTTTATCAGAAAGAAATACATTTTGGGAAATAGATCCTTGTAAAATACTCCGTTTCGGATGAGCTATTTAAATTCATACAGAACCTTTAAAAAGATTTGAAATTACTTTACTGTCTATGACCACCAGATGTCACTGATAACACTAAGCAAAGCACCTTTACCTGCGATTAAAGCCTTCCCTCAAAGGCAAGCTTGCACACCCACCATATTTATTGCCCACGGTCTGCACCATGGCCACAGGTGGTTGACGTTGCAGACATTACTTTAGCATTTGTCATGCAGAGGTTATTCAGTGTAAAGCCCTTCCTGGCATCGTTCCTGCTTATCACACATTTTGGGTTGTGTAATATTTTTCTCCAGAATCTCTCCAGATTAGATGGACATAGGTTTAGGGACCAGGCTTCCCTAAATTTACAGCTCTGGGAGTGACAAGGAGACCAGTGTCAGGCTCACTGATGCAACCTGCCAAGGTACCAAAAACCACAATTTCCATAGCTTGAGGTAAAAATCAAAAACCTGAAAACTGAAATAGTAATAAAATTCTACCTTTGGACTTGTAGCACAATGGTTCTAGTGGGCAACTAGATCAGGATCCTCTTTAGAGAGACAGTCATGGAGATTTATGTGGCTGATACTAAGGGTATGCCAGCAGCTACCCTCTCCCCCTTGCCCAGGGCAGATGGAGCAGACCAACCCAGTTAGGATGGCCCTGGGGGCTGACAGGGACCTGAGCAATGACTAACAGGAAAGCTATTGTCACATCTGCCTCTTGTGCCCAGACAGAGTCTCACACAGGCACCTCCGCAGGCAAAGGAGCAAAGGCTACTGTTCCTAAGGTCTTCAGAGTGCTGTCTGCCACATGTGCTGACCTAGCAGGGTAGATCCCAGTCTGAGAACAGAATATCAGGAATGACTTCATTCAAGGACCTGATCCACACCCCATACTCTCAAAAGGGTCCACTGGACCTCACTGGACCACTTACATTTGTGGCTTCAAAGGCAGGCCCTGCTTTCCATCCATCCTGGGCTAGAACTATCCAGTGATAATCAGGGCAGCTCTTGCTTACATGGAAAAGCTCCCTTGGAAGGTGGCACCCTCTCTGTGAGTGGCTGAAAATCCAAAGTAATGCAATGTAACCACCAACAAATCCACTCAGTGTTTTGAGGATCAGTAGATTTGAATGTGTTAAACTGAGTGTCTGTAGTCACATGGTTTGATGTCAAAACTAGGCTAGCATACCACAGACATGTTTTAAAGATGAAATGTTCCTCTGTAGACTCCAGGGTTTACATCACAGTAATTCAGCATACTGTGCTATATTTTTCATTTATTATTAATTCCTAAAAGTATCCAAATAGATGTCATCTCTCTAAAACTATAATTTGCCATGCTCACCCAACCTGCCTGTTAGTATTTGAGAACAATTGCTCTGTTCCCTTTGGTGACACACAAGACAAGAGTCAAAGGCTGGCGGTGAAAATTTGTTTTAGGTGTTGAAGTCAATGGGACCAGGACTTTATAACACTTTTGTTTTCATGAGAATGGAGATTCCTATCATGACTTCATACAAATCAGTCTTATTATGGCTTATTTTATCTGGTGTAAAATAAATAAAAAGGACATTAAACTGTGGCATGTGAGAACTGTAAATATTTTAGTGCCTTTAGTGAAATATTAAATATCAGTTTTAGGGATTACTCATTACTGGATGTCCTCTCATATTTTTACAAGGGACTTAGCATCACTAGGAGGATTGCTGTGGATATTTGCAAAAAGATTCAAGCAGCTGAATGCTGACTTTAATTTTTGGTTTAGAAATTGTCCAAGGGAAAAGTGGTCATCTGGAAGATTTTAATTTCTGCCATTTCTGCTTTGTGTTTTATTGGCTGGAAAATTTAGTTACAGGGTGTTGAATTGTTGTATTTAAATTGTCTGAGACATTATTTTTATTCTCAAATTGTTGTAAGAAAAATTAATGAATTATATCCTCCATGCAATAATTCAGTAATAATGGTTTATGAAAGGTCAAGAACACGTTGAAAAGGAATTCCAAAGTTTGTATATCACTGCTAATCTTCACAAAACATTTTAAGTGTTGTTTAAGAAGTCCCTGTCCTCACCTACCTGAAGCAATACAAACAACACACAAGAGGGAAAAGAAAGCACATTTGGTTACATCTATATAGAATGTCTTTCTAAGACAGGCTCCTGACTTCATATAATTTTTTTTGTTTTAAAGTAGAATGTAAGGAGGTTTTTTTTTATTTTTATCTTGTAAAAAATGTCAAGAGACACCCAAGGTCAGCCCAAGCTGTTTTAGCTAATGTTGCTTGGGATTTCACACTCTATCTACTGTAGTATGGGCAGAGGGCACTTGTGGAAAGTCATGTGAGAACTTACATGTAGATATTTTTCCTGTAGCATCATTCACATGAGAGTGCCATTTTTACTTCACTAGAATTTACAAATACATCCAAGCCTGTAAATCATACCTACACTTCAAAATCTGCACTTAAGAAAAAAAACCAGTGGCATGAAAATATTACTACACTGTAAAAACTACCATGCAATAAATTTGCAGAATATATTAGGAGAGCCAGTTCTCTTAACCCTAAAATATGGTGCAATCTGTGCTCTTTTGTCAACAGCTAATGGTTGTGTTTGATAAAAAACCTCATAAATCTGTTTCCATACCCCCTAAATAAAATATTTGTTTAATGATAACAGCAGCATGGGCACCAGGAATGCTTATTTGATGAAAAATATTTCTTCACATGGATAAGGTGTACCCAAGTTTAAAAGAAAAATATTATAATGGCCATTCCCAAGACACCTTTTGCAAGTGACTCTTGGTGGAAGGACATGACTGTGCTCTGCAGTCAGCCTGGCAGCACATTCCTTCGGCTGAGTGGGAATTATTTAAGTTTGCTCCAACTTAAAGATAGCACTAGCAACAGAATTTACTTAGGAGCCAGACAGGCTCCCATGCCAATAAAATTGCACTGCACTGACCCAGAGAGGGCATCTTGCTAGTAGACAGATCAGTGGTTGGGCAGGTTCTGCTGCATTTCCTTCCACTTGCCCCAAAACATTTACACAAAGCAGCGTTAGGTACATGCGGCAGGGGCAAGCTGACGTACAGGCAGGGAGCTGGGGGGTACTAAAGGGTACAAGAGTTGTGCCTGACAGGTGACAGCTGGCCCTGGGGTCTCTGCTGGGGAGCAGAGGCAAGTGAATGTCCTGAGGCTGGAGGTTACTCCAGGGTGGCCAACCTTGCAAGCTGCCCACCAAAACCCTCATATGGCCAAAGGTTAAGGGAGAAAGCTCCAGCATGGGTTTACCTGAACCCAAGGGCCCATGCTCTCCATGGGGCTGGGGAGACACCTCTGCCAACATCCTTCTTTATACAGCACGGTGCTGGTGCCTGAGGTCCCCTAGCAGATTCTGTGCCTGCACAATCCACTGCTCATCCTGTGAGGCTGCTCCAGCCCTGGGAGCCACACTTGTCCTGCCCAAGGATCCACTGCTGGACATCTCTCACCTCTATTCCTAAATACCTCCACCCTTCCCAATGCATACACTCCTTCTGAAGGGCCTTTTACTGATGTGGCAAAGCCAAAACCACAAGCATTAGGATTTGCCAGAGCAGCCCTTGAGGTTCTTACACAGGACACACCATAGGTGCCTATAGAAAGCCTCACATGTCCTTGCTCCATGCAATGCCAAGGAGGGACATGAGACCAGAATGCTACAGGAGCTTCTTGGGGACAGCGGTGGTTTGTGGCAGAGGGTTGCAGACAGAGACAGAGCAGGCTGGCAGTGTCATTAGTTCTGGGCTTGTCCAAAGCCTGCCTCTTCCACTGAAGTCACATGTAATGCTAGGTGAGCATAAGTGAAATAGCTAAGAAATGTATTTTCCTGTTTCATGCAGGTATAAAAACCTATTAAATTAAAAAATCTTAAGAACATAGGGTTTTCAAACGATCTGTTCACTGGTACTGAATTTCATAAATCCGGTATATTATCTTTGTTTAATAGACATTGATTAATAATAAACATATTATTTTGGTAAGTATGCCCAGATTATTTCCAACAAACACCTTAAAAATTGTAGTTTTCTGAATTTTGAATTACAATTTCCCTTTAATGTTAGCTTGACACATCAAATGAAGTGCAAAAGTATCATTCACAAAAATGTATGAATGTATTTTCACAAGTATAACTGCCCAAATGCACTCTCTAGTTCTGGTTTGTGAAAAACACAGACTGAATGAAAATGTTATACATGTGTCTGTAAATCAGCACTGTCTGAAGACATACTAGTGAATAAAGATAGGTCTTTCTCTTGGAAAATTAAAAAAGTATATTAATTTAATTTTTTTTCCTTTCCCTATGCCTGTGTGGCACAATCTCTGTACCTTTAGACAATTTATTGAAGATTTCCTCTTCCAAAGAGTCTCAGCTACTGCCCCACTCCAAGGAAACCTTGCTGCCCTCCAAATGCTGTTGAGACACAAGATCTCCTGCCATCCCAGCCATGTATGACCTGCAGTTCCTACAAAAGTTGTGCTGATGAACTGCTCCATGGGAATACACCTACACCCTGTGTCTGGGCTTCAGGAGCTGCCCGGCCTTGCAGACACTACAGGGCTGTAGCAGGGAATGGACTGGATGAGCTGAAGGAAAACTAAACAAGAATCCAAGCCACATCTTGCTCAGGAGCTGAAACTCGCAAGTGCCAAGAGAGCTCTTCCCTATTACTCCGAGAACTTTGCATGAGCTTAATATGTGCCACAGCAGTGTGAGACTTGAGACTGGAAAATCCACCAACCACAGGGACACAGTGCCAGCATCCCTGACCTCTCCATTCTTCCTATGTGACTTCAGACTTGGGACTTTTGGACACCTGCTAGCAGTCTGAGGTTCATTAAAAAGTTACTGGGAAGTAGAGAAGGCATCTGTGGGCATGCAGCCAATGTAGTATAAATACGTGTTGAGTGTGAGGCAGGTGGAATAATTGTTCTGCAGCCCTTTTTTTGGGCTGAAGCCCAATCTCTGCTGCTGGTTCTGTGGGACTGAGCTCAGTGACCTATTCCATCCCTTCCAGGCCTGTGCCCTCCAACTAAAGAATAAATTCAGTAAAACTGTCTTTATTTAAGTATATGCTAATTCACTTCTGGGGAAAAGCGCTATACAAAGCAGCCGAGCCCGAGGTTTCATGTTTAAGCAGCTATTGAAGACCTACTCATCCTTAGGAAACAGCTACCTCTGAGCCACGATCTGCCTGGTTATCAGCAACACAGACAGCAGTCATGTAAAAGAAACATGACTTTGCAGCAGGACAGGCTTCCATGGTCAATGTAAGTAGCTGCTGCCTCCCATTCCATATGTAGGCAGCCTCTCTCTGACCCCCACAAATCAGGAGGTAGGGCAATGGGAACACAGGTGAGACCAATAGGAAGAACACCAGCTCTACCATTTGGCTTTTGCTGGGTTACCCACATCCATCCTGCGCTGGATCCTTGTACATGTGGGAAGTTCTGCCTCCAGCCCAAGAGCTGTACACTGCTATAAAATCCAATCCATATGGCAAGGATACTCCTCAGCAGCAACACGTCCTCTTTTCACTTCACCTTAGGGAAACAGCCTTCCCTCAGGTTATTGACCCCTGCCTTATGACTGATTTTCACTGTGTTTTAAAAAGCACATGAGAGTCTGTAGTGGTTCACCAGCCTTGACAGAAAAGGAATCTTTTTCAGAAGACCTAAGCTGAATATTGTTCAACACAATGGGATGACCATGCTCCTTTTCTCCATGTGATCTCAGGCCACTTCCACTCCCAAGCATTAAAATTTGTCTTGTTTTTGAAAAAAAAACCAAAAACACAAACAATGCTCAACTGACTCTTGGACAGAAGTGGTAATTGTGGCAACTCATCTCCTTCCATCAGGAAGGCTGGAACAGGAACTCCCTGTGGGCCCTCAGCCAGCCTCGGGCAGCTTGGGGTAGAGGTGGGGGCTGGCACCACTCAGCCCCCGACGCCAGTTCTGCTACACTGGCACCTCATCCTTGCTCTCACCCTTCAGTGTCAGCAGGTTCACAAGCTCTGGTCCCATGCCCTAGATAATAAATACAAGGCCTTGCAGATGTGGAGTGTGGAATTTGTAACTGTTTAGGTAGTTATTTACCAGTTTATTGCTGGTATTTTAATCACTTTCTCAAATGGCCCATCTGTTTCATTCTGCCAGCAAACGAGGACTGGTGCTCCACGGTTTCTTACTTTGTGTCTCAGTTTGAAAAAGTTTAGGGGGGAAATGCTCTGGAAGGAAGGTCTCCTCCACAGAAGGCAAGATTCAGCACTCCCCACCGATACAAAAGGAATTTCTGGGAGGAAAGTGAAAAAACTTTATTTAACAAAGTGCTGCAAGACACAGGAAAAAATGAATAATGTTAGATAGTAAACCTCCTCGTTGCGGAGAAAGCTGGCGGATTTAGAGTTCCCTCTGTAGCTGGCTCAGCCCCTCCCGAAGTCCGCGGGTGGGATGTGGCGTCCCCGCAGCCTCCCTCCCGGTCCTCCAGGTCCGATGATCTGATTCTCGGATCACAGCTAGGCTGAACGGTTCCGGAAGAAGAAGTTACTGGAAGATTTCGGTGTGCAGGTATGCAGTCCTAGGAAAATTTCTTGCCTTAGCTAACAGGCTAGCTAAAGGCAGGAATTTAGTCTCTCGCACTGCAAGCAGAGCTGAGCAATACAGGGGAGGGTGTATGAGTACTTGAACACAAACCGCGCTGAAGAATTCGCCCGGCTTCCCCCCCGCCCCGTTTTCCCCGGGCCCAGCTTAAAGCTGCGGGACCCATTTCTGGGCATAAAGCAGACAACAGGGAAATACAGTATTATCATAAAATCACTCCAAGACACTTCGAGTGTTTAAACAAGCAGCAAACCTTTTGTCTTGCGGCCACCTTCAGAAATAGAGATTAATATTTATTTATATCAAATAATTAACTAGGAAATACAGGCACGGACTAGTGCTAAGCTCGATAATGTGGTATTATACAAACACGCAGCAAAGCAATCTTCCATGCCTCAATCAGAGTAATAGGCAGGAAAGAACAAGAGAGGTACAGAGCATAAAGAAAGAACATTTCTGTATCACAAAATTTAATTGCAAGAATTGTTGTCTGTGACTTATTAAAAATTCTGAAAAAAAAACCCATGTTAAATGAAATAACAGTTAAATGTAGGGATGACTGTGCTGGGTCAGAACAGCAGCATTTCAAGTCCAGTGCAGGACTATCTTCAGAGCAGCCAACAGTAATTTCCTAATGACAGCATGAGCACAGGGGAGGCTGCTCTCCAAAATGCTTCCGCAGGATGCGGATTTGCACCTCAAAGAGCTCCTGGATCAGAGGTGTTTTTGTCGAACATCTCTGCACAGATTTTTCTTCCATGATCGTGCTTAATTGCTTTTTGAACTGCTTCCTGACATCCTGTAGCAGTGAGTTCCAAGATTTGAAGAGGTACCTTTTTTTGAACCTGCCACCCCATAATTTCATTTGATGATCACTCTTCTCCCCCAGCTCTTATGCTAAGCATTTCAGTAAACAACTCTTCTTGAATCCAGTGGCAACTAAAAAAAAGAGAATAAACTTCCTATTTAGAAAATTCAGCTGTATGAAAGCATATATACATATCTCATAAGATACTCTGCAAGGTATCTTCCCCAACAGCAAATGCATATTCTTTATTATCTTACCAAGGTCTCACAAAACAAAACAAAACTCCAAAAAAAACCCACCCAAAACAAACAAACAAAAAAACGAACAAAAAAAAAACCACACCAACAATCCAAACACCCACAAAACCCCAAACCTGGTGATCCTGTAGCAGATACCTTATCAGAGAGTAGCAAAGGACTATGTGCAAGTAGTAGGGGGAGAACAAGAGCATTTGCACAGTGCAGGTCAAGAACACATATGTTGGGAGCATTTCCACAAAACCAGCACAGTTTAAGCAAGTAAGAACACATCTTTGAAGGGATCTACTGCTCTTACAGCACTTGCAATCTTGAGTATAGTCAGGAACTTGGTGTATTTTTAACATTTTCCTTATTATATGTTTTTTAAAAAGGCCCACATCTTCAAAGAGACTATTTTCTTTCGAAAAAGGAGTTTTCACAGTTCTCCTCTCCTCACCTCCGTGTTATGCATCCCCATCTTTCCCAGCTGGAAAGGGGATAAAAGGAAAATCCCACCTTAGGTTTCTCCATTGGTGGATATAGGTTCATGCATTCATCGTGCATGTCTGTATAGGATGGGGGAGGCCCGAGCCGTGACCCCCACACAAGCCTGTGTCTTCCCAGCAGCATCTTATCCAGAAAGGGCCTGGCCCTGCAATATCTCTGCAACCTTCTCCCGTGGCACCATGGCTCAGACTAATGCAGGAGAGATGGAAGAGCTCGGGCCAAGGCGATAAGCTTTATCAGCCCATTTCCTTCAGTGGGAACAGGCAGTCTCAGGTCTCAAACAGATATTGTTTTAAAAGCGCACACATGACATGGCTGCCAGGGCAGGTTTGGGTTTTTCACGATGGCGTGGCACCCGCTCCTCTCGGTGTGGAGCGCACGCTCTGGAGGGAGGAACGCGCCAAAACCTGCAAGAAGAGTCACCAACTCCTCGAGGGAGGACAAACTGCCAAAGCCATCAAGAGCCCCGAGGGTGCCACACCCTCGCCCGGAGATTCTCCCGCGGGCCGGGACCGCGCCCAGCCGGCCGCTCGGGGCGCGGTTGAGCCGAGGGGAGGGGCGGGCGATGGCGG